>CM066162.1:2682500-3230000 GCA_033629205.1 Lithocarpus polystachyus | reverse complement strand
CAAATTTAACAAAGAGTGAAACTCTATCTCTCTAATAAGTCCAACTTAAACTTAAACTCAAATATTAATAATTTATCTCTAAATTTGCGAGGTTAATCATGAACACATTAGGTTCTATCATGAACAATATAAATTACCAAACTCTTAGAAACCACATACAAACTCACAAATAGGGCTGTCTAAACCCAATCGAAGCTCGACAACCTAGCCAAACCACTCGACGCCGACCTGATTTTGCCCTAAACCGAAGGTCCAGTCAGTCGGCGGCGGGTTTTTGTTCTCAAAAATCGACACCAACGGGTCAAGTGACAAGTTTGCATCTCCAAAACCCGAGCAACCTGAACCCGACTGGAGCTACAAAAAAATCCGGCCAAATCCTGCAAAGACAAGCAAGACCAGGCTAGATCTCGACCAGATCCGGCGAGATCTCGACTAGATCCGGCTATATCTAGTGGGATTTAGCCATATCCGGCCAAATTCCAACAATTTCTAGCAAAAAAATGCAGATTTTAGGGAAAAAAAAATCCAATTTCTAGCGAGAATTTTCCAGATTCCGGCAATGCTTTTTTTTTTTTTCCAGATTTCGATGCTTTTTTTAATTTCGGCAACTGACCCGGCCCGATCGACATTAACCATCATAGAAAACCGAATTGACCGATTTTTTCGGCGGTCGGTTTCAGGTTACTCTGTCCCTCTACCCGACGCCAACGGGTCGAGTCTGGGTTTGGTTGAAAACCGACCTGGCCCGACTCGTGGACAGCCCTACTCACAAATCAACCCCAATTCACCATCTAACCAGATAAATTAAATCTTATTATGTCAATCTCACATGTACATGCATCTTTATGATCCGAATACAATCCTACTATTTGTGTGTCTCTTAAGGTAAATATCTTTTATCCTAAAAAATATTACAACACTAGTCCCTTGTGTTGGAGTATTACTTTAACTAAAGTCATATTTGGGTCAAAGTTACCAAACCTTTAAAAATAATGAATCGAATTATAATATATTACTCCTCTTACACATGTAAGTAAAGTCTCACATTTAATAATGATGAGAAGAATTATTAGTTAATATAACATAATTGAGCAACTACTCATTGGGTTTAAGCCTTTTGGGTTAAAGTTTATCTCTATATGTTATTATTGAGTGCAACTTTGGGAAGGTTCTCTTATAAATATGATGGAATACAATTAAAGTTTTAAATTAATCCTACTTTATTTTGTTTCTGTTTTAAATTGTTCTCCTTCCAATCTATCTTGATAATGAATCTATTTTTAGTATTTTGTTTAAACAAACTGATAATTGAATAACATGAATAAGACTTTTGATATTATGTGACTAGGCATGAGTTAAGCCTTCAAATACTGGTTTGCTTGTACTAGATATCTCAAATCTCTACAAATTTAGTACATTGATAATATAGTAGTCCTAGGCAATTACGATATTGTTATTTGGATTTATTACATGTAGAATGAGGATACATAATTAGGGGTTGATTAAAAACATTTTACTTCGTAGGCTGTATTAAACTATTGAAAAGTTCTTCATCAAAGCTTGATTTTAAAAACCGGATAGATGAAAGAACCGAAAAAAGAAATAATTTTCAGTTTTATGGTCGGATCGGGGTTAGATCGATGGACAAACTGGTAATGTCATAAATAATTTAATTAATAATTTTAAAATTATAAAAAAAATAAATTATTATATTATTTATTAATAATTTTAAATGAGTTTTCATACTTTATATTAAATATAAATGAATAGGGCAAAAAAGTATTAAAAAAAATTAAATTAACATTAGAAAAATAATGACAATAATTTAAATTTTTTTTACAATATAATTAAGAATACATAATTTAATTGAAGTTCCATCAACTTAGGATTGATATATTTTTCTTTTAGAGATTTATTGTAAAATAAAAAAAGTATTAATTAAATGCTAATAACTTAAAATACAAACTATTCTTTAACGAGAGGTGCTACGTCCATAACATTTTTCACAACATTTTCACAACAAATCATAGATGGTTAGTTGTTATTGGTTTAAATTTGAACCTAACACTAAGATTACTTTTTTGCCCCAACAATAACAACCTACCATTTAGGATTTGTTGTAAAAATGTTGTGAAAAATATTGTGAACATATCATTTCTCTTCTTTAATATATAATAAATAAGTTACATTTCACTATTCATTAATATATATACCTACCTGCCTCTCGATTTCATTTCTTTCTTTCTTACTGCGTAAAATTCTGTCTCAGTACCTCTCTATTTCATTTCTTTCTTTCTTACTGCGTAAAATTCTGTCTCAGTCAGAATAAACCGACTTCACCATGCAACCAGAAAATAGTGGAGTACATATCTGCCTCTTGTGTGCTTCAACATTCATCACATCTGAGGAGATGAATGCGCACAAAAACCTTATGCATGCATTTTGTGTGCATTGCGATAGGCGAGAATTCAACTCCAGTACCGATCTCCAAAGCCATAATGGTTTCACTCACAAGAAGTACAAGCATATTTGTAGCACTTGCAAGAACGCATTCCCAACTCAAGCCAATTTACAGCAACATTATAATGAGGAGCACTCGAAGTAAATCTTTTTCTTGGTTTGCATGTAAAGAGTTAACTTTCTTGATTTTCTGATTTCCTTTTTCCTATTTTCTTTCTTTTACACAGGAGGATAAGGCATTTTAAGGTTCGAAGGATAAACTAAGTGCTTCCCTATCAACTTTATACCTGGGTCCGGGCCGTCCGGCCATCATTAATTTTCGCTTTCAAGAATGGCGTTGATCTTTAGGGGGTGACGTACGTAGTTGAAGTTTGCTACTGGGTTTTCTCCATATGATTGGGTTGATGCGCTTGTGGGTCGCACGATTTCTTTAATTACCATTTTTTCATAAATGGATTGTGTGTGTGTGTGTGAATATATATTTCAGGGGTGTTTAATTGATGTTTTACATTGTCCTGCTCATTTGGTTTTATATACTTGCTTAGAAATCTAAGCTTATTGTGAACTACTTGAGCTGAAACATTTATTTCATGTTATTGTTTTCCATATGCGTGTATCAAGTTTGTTCATACATTCAGTTGTTTTCCAAGTTGGTTATGTTACTGAAATGTCAAAAGGAGATGGTTATGTTTGGTGTTGACAGATCCAATGATCACATATTGTTTGAGTTGTAATCATCTAATCTTGAAGTACTAGGGAAGGAAGTCACTAGGCTAACTCTCAATCGATCAAGACAAGCTTCTTGATCTAGTCTTGACTGAGGCTTGCTTGCTTGATCCTGTGTTAGTGACGAATGGAAGGATCTTTTGACAATCTTCCATATAATTTGAATCAAATCTATTAAGGCTTTTAAATTTGTAAAAATTGTCAAAAGAATATAAAATATGCAATTTACAAAAACACATACAGAATCCATATTTATGTGAACAAAAAAGATATCACACAAAAATGTATTGAATAATGTCTCCTCTCTCTCTCTCTCCCTCTCTCTCTCTCTCTCTCTCTCTCTCTCTCTCTCTCTCTCTCTATATATATATATATATATATATATATTATTGAGTTCAAATTACACCTGATGTAACTCTAAGCAATATTACACCACTCAATATTTTTTAATTGAATTTAAATTTTGACAAATCTACCGTTAGATTATATTATTTTCATATTTTTTTATGCTTGCAAAACTTCAAGATGATCAAAGATTAATAGCTATGTCATTAATCAATTTTTAGTTTAAAATAATGCATAAAAGATGAGTTTATAGATCAAATGATAAATAATATCCAATTGACATGAAAATTAGCATGATTATTTAGAACATATAGAACATGTAATTTAACTGTTGAATTTTCAAAATATGAATTCTATAATAAGTTGTTGGGTGGTGTAACATTGCTTAGAATTATACTGCCATGTGTGCAAAGTTGTGCAAATAGAGTTCCCCATAACAAAAACAGATCGTTTTGTCTACTTGAAGAGATACATGAATATATAGCACCAAAGGAAAAAATGTAGAACATTCGGAGTACAAAAAATATCCCGAGTCCTGATCCTGAATGCTCCTAAGGCTTGACTAGAACTTTTGTTTCCCAATAACTTAAAAGAAAATATTGAATAAGTTCAATTCTAAACTTATTTTACTCTATATGTTTCGAACAAAGAAAGATGGAGGGATAAGAGTGGGGAGGTCTTAATCTTTTGGCCTAAGTAATCAAAGGTCCAATTTTGGAGAAAGTATACCATGTTTCGGTAATACCAACTTAGCATCTGTTTTGGTATTTCCTACCTAATAAATGAGAGTGACACCTATTTCAAAAAATCACATCAGACTATTCCAATAAATGATAATGACTATCGGGAAGATAAATTAATCATTTATTGAAGTAGTCTAATGTAGTTTTTTGAGACAGGTGTTACTCATTTATTATGTAGGAAATATCAAAATAGATGCTGAGTTGGTATTACCGAAACATGGTATACTTCTTCCAATTTTGAGAATAAGGAATTGCTCTTATTTGGTGCACTCCAATAAGTTCAATTCCAATTTTATTTTAATCTTTTGGCCTAAGTAATTACAGCTCCAATTTTGAGAAAAGCTCAAGTAATCTATGAGTGACCTCTACACTAATCCATGCAAGCATTCATGCATTGTCAATTTTCCGAGAATCCATTATTAATTGTACACAAAAGTGAACATTAAATTACTTGACCGTAACTCCCTATAAATACTGAGTCATATCTTCCTTTAGGCCACTCATCTTTATAAGTTAGTAATACATACATACTAAGCAGCTACACATATTTAAAATGGACGGCAAGGGTGTTGGTGGTGGTGGAGGTGCCAAAGGAGGTGGAAGTGATGGGGGCAAAATTGGTGGTGTTGGTGTTAAAAGTGGTGGTGATAACTCATTGAAGGGCAGTTGCAACGGTACTGGAAAGATGGTTGCTCCTTTCAATCATTATAATTGCTCTACCTTTTTCTTTGGTTAATTAAGCATATATCCTGGTCAGTTACATATACTAATTTAAAATAGGGTTTGACTTATCTCTAGTACTTTTTTAACTGAAATTTATTTTTATTTTAATGAGAAACTGTCACAAAGACTTAGTTTAGGTCCAGTGCATTTATTACACTGGACGACCTGTTTAAATGGTGACATGTGTCCAAAAATAAACACATGTCATCATCTCAATAGGCTTAGTACTAATGGATACTGGACTTAAGCCTGACCCCTACCACTTCACCCATTAACTAAATAAAATGTGGGTGAAAACACCATTTTAGTTTCTATATTTTGAGGTCACAATCAATTTGGTTCCTACATTTTGGTAGCAATCAATTTGGTCCCTGTCATTTTTAATTTTGAGTCAAATTAGTTATTACCGTTAACTCACTAATGGAAAATGCTTACGTGGCAAACAGTATGCATTGCTGTCACATTTAAAGCTTACATGACTTATCTAATAATATTAAAAATTGACAACTCATCATTTTAAACCTATTGAATATATATAAATAATAGAACTTTGGCCATCATTGCACACGGTACCTAACGCCGGTGATCATGGTCTACACCACATGCAAGACCTTATTAGTTGATTAATCATATCAAGTAAATATGCCATTTAATTTGAATCAAATCGATTTATAAGGCTTTTCAATTTGTAAAAATTGTCAAAAGAAATAAAACATGCAATTTAAAAAAACACGTGGAATTCATTTTTATGTGAACAGAAAAAATATCACACAAAAATGTATTGAATAATGTCTCGTGCAACCTGACTTCGTTCAGCTAGTGCTACTCTTTCTTTTGGCCTGATCTCCTAAAGAAAGGAAGGCTCATGAATGACCAATCCTAGGAGGAAGAACATGATTCTGCTTCTGTCTGGTTAGGCCATTAAGGTCTCACTATGACTATGGACTCACAAGGAATACCGAGTGAGTCTTCTCCAACCTAATCGCTTGAGTCTATAGGCTACCTCTCCTCTCCGCTTCTCTACAAAGTCTACTTTCTTCTTTCTTCAGACTGGGTCCCAATAACTTAAAAGAAAAATATTGAATAAGTTCAATTCTAATCTTATTTTACGTTATATGTTTAGAATGAAGGAAGAAGGAAGATGGAAGGATAGAAGAGGGGAGGTCTTAATCTTTTGGCGTAAGTAATTAAATGTCCAATTTTGAGAAAAGGAATTGCTCTTACTGGGTGCACTCCAATAAGTTCAATTCCAATTTTATTTTAATCTTTTGGCCTAAGTAATTACAGCTCCAATTTTGAGAAAAGTTCAAGTAATCTATGAGTGACCTCTACACTAATCCATGCAAGCATTCATGCATTATCAGTTTTCCGAGAATCCATTATTAATTGTACACAAAAGTGACCATTAAATTACTTGACCATAACTCCCTATAAATACTCAGCCATATCTTCCTTTAGTCCACACATCTTTATAAGTTAGTAATACATATACATACTAACCAGCTACACATATTCAAAATGGACGGCAAAGGTGTTGGTGGTGGTGGAGGTGCCAAAGGAGGAGGAAGTGATGGGGGCAAACTTGGTGGTGTTGGTGTCCAAAGTGGTGGTGATAAGTCTTCAAAGGGCAGTGGCAGCGATGCTGGAAAGATGGTTGCTCCTGGGACTGGTGGAGCGTCACAAATTTCAAGGGACTCCTTTGAAAGTAACCCCAAGGGATATTTCTCAGCCCTTCATGCTAATGAAAAGGCTAATGAGAAGGGAAATAAATAGATGCTACCATTTTATGTTTCAATGTCTCTCAGTGTGTATTGAGAATGACTAGCTTGTTGCCTTGTGGGTTATTATGTGATGGAATAAATTAAAGTGTTAATCTATTTGCTTTTCTGTCCTGTGTTATTCAGTCTCCCTTCAATCATGATAATTGCTCTACCTTTTTCTTTAATCAAATAGTAAATATTATAGTCAAATGGTTTAATTATACGGAAAATATAATGGTATTGGACCCTTTTATATCATGTAGCATGTCACTAAAAGAGAGAGTGAACGACTGGACTAGATCAATGTATTGTAATCCAAAATTTCATTTAGTACTTTACAGATCACAAACACCATGGTTTTTTCTCTAGCCTGCATGGTAGTTATATAAGGGAAACCATTTAAGGATATTATCATGTGCTTCACATGCATATACATGGCATGCTAAGTTCTACAAATGTAAATTTCCAAGTATTGTTGGCTCGTTTATGCTAGTAGAGAGACAAAATGACCACCCACTACCCAGCAAAGGTTCATCATATTTTGCAGTGGCACCCATTTAATGTCCACGTCAATGAACTATGAGATAAAAAAGACAGATTCCAAGAGAATCGGAATCCCACTAAGAAAACCAAGCCCAGTGATTAAATTTAGCTCAAGTGCACCGGTGACTAAATCCACAAGAAATTGCACCCAATGCTTCCACAATCTTGAATTTAAGCCCCTTGAATTTGAAAATCTAAAAGCACAAAGGTTTATTTCGATTAGACCAATATATTATGACTTCATTATATATTCACGGACAGAACCAACTATAACATCCATTATCGATATGTCTTTTATCCTTTCAAAAACTTGATTGCACTTAAATCAAAACCAGATCAAATTCCACTTTCAATGCAATGGTTTTCTATTGTGTTGAGGACCTAATTTCCACTTTCATTTCAACATACTTCAACTATTTTTGCTGAATCCTTTTTGAAACAGTTACATATACATGAATTGCCAAACATAACTGGATCCTTTTAAATCACCCCACCATCAAATTTTGAGCTTTTATACTACTTTGCGTTGCTATATAAATAAATCAAGCAAAAATAAATAAATAGCAGGAACTTGAAAAAAAAAAAAAGTGTGGTTAATTTATCCTACTTCATATCTACTAGCGTGGCAGGAATTTCTGCTTGGGGACCAAGTATGATATTAGTAGATCGATAACTCAAGATAAACTCAAAACACATGTATACACGTATATGTAAAAATAATTTTTTTTCATAATAATAGTGTAATTAAATTATAATTCATAATTAAATATATTTATATATAAATAAAATTAAAAGAGAGTTTATCATCTTTCTAAATTCTAAGTAAGTTATAAATGTAACATAAGGTATAATATTTGTGTAATATTTTTTTGATAAATCATAACATTTATGTACATAAAGAAAATAACAACAAATGGGTTTTTTCTTTTTTTCTTTTTTCTTTTTTTCTTTTTTTTGAGAAGAAGAAGAAAATAACAACTATGACAAATGAATCAAATATAAGAGGCTACCTAGAATACAACTGGGTTAGTTTCTTTATTTTTAAAATCTTATTAATTTATATTTTTATGTAAAAAATTTTAAAATATCACTTTTTTAGAATACATGTACTTTTGTTCACTTGCAGCAAAATATTAATTAATTAATGCACTAAAGTTTTTTTTTTTTTTTTGGTAAAATGTTTTTCTTTTTAGGAGGGTCGATCATTGAATAAACTCAAATTTTTTAGAGGGGCCAAGTCAGTTTTTAATACCCAAATTTTAAAAACTTTATAAAATAAATAATTTTAACAAAAATAGCTAATATATGATAGAGTAAAAAAATTTCAATGAAAACAACACATTAGGTTCTACTCTGAACAATATAACTTACAAAACTCTTAGAAACCACACTCACAAACTCACAAATCAAACCCAATTCACCATCTAACCAGATAAATAAAATCTTATTATGCCAAACTCACCCGTACATGCATATTTTAGGATTTGAATGCTATCCTACTATACATGTGTCTTAACGTAAATATCTTTTACCTTAAAAAATTTACCACACTACTCCCTTGTGTTGGAGTAATACTTTGGCTAAAGTTCTATTTTGGTTCAATGTCACCAAATTAAACCTTTAAAAATAGTGCATCTATTTTTTTTTTTTTTTTTGAGAAATAGTGCATCTAATTTTGATGCGTTACTCCCTTCTTATTGATATGATATTATCACATCTATGTAGAGACTGCCACAATTTCTTACTTCTCTAATTTTTTTTTCAATTGGAATTTTGGAATTTCCTAGCACACCAAAAATGTATTGGATATAGGTGCATAATAATTTATCTAATCTCTAATTTAGATTTTTTTTTTTTTTTTTAAAGCATGTCTCATGTCTCACGAATTTACCATGATGATAGTCGATTGGCAAACATAAAAGATGAACGCACTTACTCAACAATTTATTCATTTGTGTTAAAATAATAGTTAAATAAGTATATTTATTACCATTTACTAATTAATAACTTAAGTTTTTTGGACAATTGCTAATTTATCAAAGGCATTTAGATATTCAATGAACTCAACCATCCTATCAAATATTCAATGAACAAGTTAAGAGAGAAACAAGACAAATGCAAAGGGAACCGATGAGAAACACAAGCCCAATTGCACTAGTGCCTAAAGCAAAGAGCTCAATGGATTGTGATAGCATGGCATCACGCTTGTGTTTGTGATCATAACCAGACTGATAGCACCACTCACTTTTGAGTGTATAGCATGCATTAAACCTCTCCTTCCTCTTCACTTCTTCTATTCTCTGTCTTAGAACGTTCAAGTTGGCATCCACAATATTTGCTGGCTTTTCTGTCGACAAATTAAGAAGAGAAAATGGAAAGAAATTAACAAAGTTGCTAACCATATAATAGTTGAAAGATTTATATAGATGACGAATCGATATACAAAACCTAGCTAGCTAGTTCCTTTGAAACTAATTGAATCCCATATTCAAAGTACATATATAAAAAAATCCCTTTCTTTTAGGAAAGTATAATAGATCTGATAGTTTTCTTCTGTATATAGGTGCAGTCATTCTTGCATATTGAAGTTCACATTATAACAAGAAGAATACCTTTATCCTTGAAGCTTTGGGATCTCACTTGGGGGTAGTGGAATAACTTATGCCTGCGAACAGGGGAGCTTAAGCTGCAGAAAGATGATAAAGAGGAAGCCATAGCATGTGACTTAGTTTAGGGATGCATCTAAGTCTTTGTTTTAATACTGTCTCTCAAATATGCTACATTTCTACATTTATGTAAGAATAATGTTGTGGACACAACTTCTTTCGCAACTGCTAAACTGATTTGTGCAATTAAAGTAACATTACTACTTTTACTTAGGTACATTATTGACATTATTTTTATTATGAATCAATCAAAACAAATCTTGTTGTAAAAAATATTGTGTCCTCAGACTTATTGCTTATATAATTACCAATAGTGAGGTGGTATTTTGGAGGGTACTTTTGTTAATTATATTGCCATAAATGTATCTATGTATGTCATGAATAATATTTCTCTCTCCCAAAAGAGAAGGTCTACTCTAAAGTCTACATTATGGGAGCAGTTATAGTATGTGTTTTTAAAAAAATAAAATTTTATAACCAACAGATCCAACCTTTAGTTTGCGATTAATTATCAATGTCAACTACTTAACTAATATATCAAATGGGATTTTTTTTTTCAATAATTACAACAATGAGAATGAGGGATTCAAACTGTGATTTTTCATATAATTAAAGGAGAAGAATAATGTCACTATGCTATAAACGCTCTTAGTTAGTCAAACTAGAATTTTTAATTTTTTGATACAAGATAGAATTTCTACTCTAACCTAATTTAAGTGTATATGTGTGTGAAGCTCTCTCCTAAAGACTTGAACCTCAGCTCTTACCCCCCACACCCCACAAGCATTTATACTTGTGGAGTGATCACCGCACCAAGGGTGAGCGGTGGTAGTCAAACTAAAATTTAACTTAATAGATTAGTAGAAAGTTATTAATCCTAAACAATCAGGTATTGCAAAATGCATCCGAAACTACAAAATTTTGTAATCATTATCCTAGTTCAACAGTAACCTGCTCATCACTAATATCTGTTAGTTTAGATTATTGCAAATTAAACTTTAATTCAAGTGTTGACTCCAAAATGTTGCCATTAAGAGTGCATATTACAAATGCTCCTAAAGTTCAAAGTAAATAGCTGCAGGTAATATAGCAGTATTAAAACTCTCTCTCTCTCTCTCTCTCTCTCAAAAAAAACATCATAAATTTCCTTTCATTTTCCTAATGTATGTATAAAAATTTTAATTACTTTTTATTTGTGTTTAAAAATTGACACGTTTGTTTGTAAATAAAGAATATAAAATAAAATTTATAATATTTTTAACATCATATTTTTACATTGCCAATCAAATTTCCAAATATTTGACTTATTAACCAATAAACAAACCACACACCACATGCAATAAGCTATATAACCTTGGTATTTAGCAGGGAAAAACAAAAGCAAAAGAAAAAAGGAGCTAACCTTTCTAAAATACCTGCATCTCAAAAATAGGTCAACAAGTGCTAAGGCAAATGAGATGCACAGCACAGGAAAATTAGGAAGGAGTTCAGAACATAAGCATTATTTTATTGGAGTTAACGAATCGGATTAGCAGTGAACTAAAGTCGAAAACGAGGGAACCGACAATGCCTATAGGCTATATGAATCACTTTGAACATTACTTTGTTTGTCTTTCTTGTTGAGAACCAAGAGTAAGTAAAGGACCCAAAAATGGATTTTTTTTGTCTTTATAAAATTTTTTATAGGTACAGATTTCTATTTAATGGGATAAAATTTCATGCCAAGCACACTATCCTATGCCTCGCTTGTCGAAAAAAGGGTTCTCAATTGAGCAACCAATGAATAAAACCTTGCCTTAGTTTAATACAATTCATTACACATTTATTCTATTCAAAGATGCAAGATGTGAGTTCCAGTTAACTCAATTGGTAAAGTTTTTAATGGTTGTATAATATATCAGAGGTTAGTCTGATAATAAGAAGCTATCATCAAGAATGGACACCATAAATTAAAACTCTAAAAAAAAAAAAACTACAAGATATATCGCTCTATAAAGTTTTTATTATTTACATATATAATAAAACTCTGCAAACAAAAGTGATTAAATATAGGTTAACAACAAACTTATTTTATTTTCTAGTCCAAATGATGTATGTAAATACATATGAAGAATATGCCCATCAAAAGAAATAATTTAGAGTATAAAAAGAAAATAAAACCAACAATTACGTAAAGAATCACTAAACTGTCTAAACATGGTATTATCTTATGTCCTAGTGATTTTTTTATTATTTATCATAAACATTCATAAGTTCATGTATTATTTCCACTTCCATCATGTTTTTTTTTTTTTTTTTTTTCATACTACCATTTAAGACATTATAAGACTCGTTGTGAAGTGATGAGCTGAAAACAAAAAATAAAATTATTAAAAATTTATTTATTATAGTATTGATATAACATCATATTCATTACCACATTCATTTGTAAATCTTTTATGAGTCATGTTAATGAGTGCTCTTAGAGCAATTGTATTAATAACCTATTTTAGGAAAATTTTGATACTACTTTTATGAAAAATTTAAATAAAGAAAATTGTCAAAATATTAATGAAAAATACTAACGGATGCTTTAGGGCACTGGTTAACAATTCATTTAAAGAAAGTTTTATGGAAAAAAAATAATAATAAATGTTTTGACAGTTTTTTTTTTTTTTCATAAAGGTAGTGTCACCATCGCACAACCTTAGTGCGGTGGTCACTCCACAAGTATAAATGCTTGTGGAGTGTGGGGGGGCAAGGGCCGAGATTCAAGTCTCCAGGAAGAAGCTTCACACACATATACACTTAGATTAGACTAGAGTAGAAATTCTATCTTGTATCAACTTTCCTAAAATGGATTATTAACCATTATCCTAAGAACACTCGTTAGCATGACCTAATATTAATTATTGTTTTTTTTCTATAAAAATTTTTTTAAAATGGTTTATTAACGATTACCTTAAAACATCGTTAATATTTACCATTTTTTTTAATAAATTGACAAAAAACGTTTAATATTTTTCTTGGGAATACTATTCTTCTGTTTAATTTGATCTTTCATTCTGGGGACCAACCCACAACAAAAGGCACCCCACTCTCACTAGTCACTACCAAACGAATTTAATATAGCTATGAGTTTGGATTAAGTGTATGGAAGAATAATGATGACATGACTATAAACTTAGGTGGGGTATTATCATTATGAAGAATTTTTTTTTTATTACAGTGGAATACATAGAAGGAATAAATGGCAACTGGCAAGCGCAAAAGATTTCACGTACCCAATTGTTGCATAAAAGGTGGCACCTAATTATGGGGTTTGTGTTAAAATATTTGTCCAAAATATAAAATTTGACCACGTAGCCCTTTAAACAAAGAATTCCTGTCGTCTTCGAATACTGCCTGTTGGTGTGGTGTGTTTTTTGGTTGGTGATGTGTTAATACATTTAACATAGTCTCTGTAAATTATTGAAAATTAATATAATTAATATATGGGTCTGTTTTGGATACAATTTATTTAGTTGAAAACTGAAAATAATAATAAAAAATTAAAAAAAATTACTATTCACGCGTGTTGCATTGTTCACATGCCTAAATGCACAGTTCATGGAACCATCTTAATTGGAAAATTGACCTACTGTGGCAAATTTATATAATAAAGTCTTTAGGTTCAAGTCTTATTATGTTTTTTTTTTTTTTTAATTTTAAATTCAAGGTTCACATACCAATCTTCTTATTTGAAATAGGCTTCTCAAAAAAAAAAAAAAAAAAAAAAAAAAAAAAAAAAAAAACTGAAACAGGTTTGTATACAGGTCACATCAAATATTAAATCATAAAAATAAAATCTTAAGGGTACCCTCTCAGATAAAATGGAGAAGATTGTGTTTCTTTAATAGAATATATTTTGATTAAACACATATGACAAGTTTTTAAAATTCTATCCATCTATTTTGAAATGAGTTAATTTTATTCTATCACATCATCAATAATTTTAATTAACACTTAAATTGTGAGAGTCATGTTTGTTTAAATGTCAAAACCTTGATTTTTATTTTATGTTTTCTCTATAGTTACAATAAAAAATATAAAATCATTGATTTATCTTCAAATGATAAATAGTATTTTCTTGTCCTTCAAGAACACCCAAAGGTCCAAAATTTCATCCACCATACTATCGGTTCATGGGATTTTCAAGATGTCTCATGGACAAAGAGTAGAATAGTCTGACCAAAAACTAATACATCACTTCCTTATATATTAAAAAATAAATTTAATAATCTCTCCCCCCACTTTGATTATTGATCTAGTCTATCCTAATTCCTAACTGCTTCCCCTTCATTTTAAGAGTATTATGTTATTTCTTCCAAATCACGACCAAACTTTTAAAGAAGTACATACAACAATATCACATATCCCACAATGATGCCATTCCCACCAAAAACCCATGGTTTCAATGTAATTACATCTTCTTGATTAAAATTAATCGAAAAAGTTCTAAGAAACAAGGATTAAAAAGCAATTGAAGTAGACGTGTCTATATGACAATGAAAAAAGTGAAAGGGGGCTAACGAACAAGTGTACCACCTAGCTACTTTTAAGTTACATTTTGATGGTGCAGTTAGGCAGATAACATCAGTGGATTTAGAATACAAAATTGAAATGAAAGATTTTCAATTCAGCTAAGTACCTGTATATATATTGATAATTTCCATTTGGTCACCAAGAAGATAGATAGAATCATAGAGGATATAAAAGTTTATATATAAATGAATATATTTGCAATCTTTGCTTCTGGTATAGATTCCAATGATAATCTAGATATTTGAGAAAGTCTGAGATTGTAGCTCCACTATGGCTTAGTTTTAATGGTCTAAGGAATCAACAATATTCTAAAAAAGAGAGCATTCATGTAATGCCTTTTAAAAAGAACGGGATAAGCTTTTACAAGTGTAATCATCATGTTGGATGAAGAAACCAAGTGCTCTACCCTTTAAGAATTATTCAAGATAGTGGTCAGGTATGTGATAGAAAATAACCAATACATGTTTGAGCAGCACTTCCATAAATTCAAAAAAAAAAAAAAATTCAAAAGTAAAGTTACAATCAATTAAAGCACAAAAATTAAGAGTATAGATCCATTTGGGCTCAAAAATCAAAATTAGGTTCCAAACTTCTTGTGAAGCTGATACCAAATTATTATTATTATTATTATTATTTTTTTTTTTTTGGGAGAATATGAAGCAAACACAAGTACAAACTTGCGAGAATAGATTTTATCAGTTATAGTAAGCAATCTCCTATAACTAATCATCTTGCTCACCAATTAAAGGAATCCTCCCAAGGAATACAAAGCAGAAGATATGAATGCTCATCACTTTAAGAAATGCACCTAAGAGCTACAAAACAGGAAACTCGCCACCTATCGGAATCTACCAAAAGAGAAAAGATGAACAAGAGGAAATCCGAAATCCTTCTAAAAAAATCACACTCTCAATTCTCTCTATATTTTACATTCATAAATGAAGTAGGACTTGTATAGGACCAACTTTGAACAACCCTCCAAGCATGAGTGATAACAACTTACATTTACAATACCAAAAACATTTAACCAAAAAAATAATTGACCTAATACAACATATTGGAACACACAACTAAAGTAAGAGAATTCAAATTTCGTTGTTTCTCAAATGCATTCTGCCAACCCAAACAATCTATAATAAATTTACCTCAACTCCTTTAAAACAAAAGAAAAAAACAAAAAAAACAAAAAAAAAAAAAAAAAAACTGAAAATTGCACTTCATTTGATGTATTGAAAACTAAAATTAATTTTGAAAATGACCCGAAAATGCTTACTTCAACTTCTTTGAAATTTGCGTATACTTACTTCGGAAAAAAAAAATATAGAATAAAATAATTGGTCTCACTAGGCTTCCTCCTAGGAGTGTCTGTGTCTCGGTACTTCTTCCATACTCTCCTGTTAAATGCCCAGGCCTCTGTAAGCATGCATTTGTAGGACAAATAACCTAGTCTTTAGTTGGATTAGGTTAAGGTTAGGCTGTATTTTTTTATGAATACTATCTAAAGCACAATATTGTGTTGTGAATATCAGTTTAATCTGCTCTCTTCTTTCAAAGAGCATAAGATGTTTTATTATTTTCTACAAAAGGATTTGAAATTGTAGGAGAAAAACTTCAAGTTTCAACCCATTCTAGCACAAAGACTGTTTATTCATCAACTTCTAGTTAGTTTGGTTAAAGGGCAGGACATTACTAACAATATTTTTTCAAATCTCGTCTTTTGATTGCAGAGGTTTATTGTGAGCTTTCCAAGCAAGCCAAATGGAGTTAAGAAGGGTAAAAAACCATAGAACATGGTTTAGTCTTTTTTTGAATTCCTAAAATAATAGAATTTGCAAGTCCTTTGTATGCAATTTCCTTGCGAATTATGATTTTCTAGAGTTCTTAGGATAGCTCCTAAGCTGAATAGTTAAAATTCTATCCATCCATTTCAAAATGAGTGAATTAGATTTTACATATCATCTCCATTTGATTAGATGTTGATTATAACCATTTTAATATCTATTTAAATTATTGAAGATGTGACTCACTTCAAAAAAAAAATTATAGTCACTTCAAGAAAAAATTATTTGATAAGCATGTAAGAACTTTTATTGGAACACACTCCTAAACTCAGTTACAGAGTTCCAAACCCAAAAACTTATCTAAGTCTGTGCACAAACTCAATTACAGATACAAAGAGAAACACTGCTAAAACTACAATTCAATCAATTCTAGAATACATAACAGGCAAAGGAATTCCCCAACTAACAGCATAAATTTCTGTTCAATACAGAATCAATGAACCTTCCTTTGGCAGCTAGTCGCGCTTTTATCTCATTTGATGACTGGATTTCTTCAGACTTGACCGCTCACTTCAAAATTCTTGGATATGATTATAGAAATTCAGTAGTGAATTACCCTAAACACTCTAAAGAATCATCGTAATCCTTGTTCTTATTGTACAAAAGCCTAAAAATTGAGGCAAGGTATCACTATCTTCCCTATTTCCTAAATAAATATATTAGTCATGATATCAGGTATCAACCTTCAAGACTCTAAAAACATCTAGAGAGATTACCTTTCTCTTTTTACCTCACCTACCACTATCGTATCGTTTAGATGAAGTTATACTCATCACCGCCTTGTCCTAAGGCTGAAGCCTGCAAATAATATGATAATATATATTAATATTGCTTTTCCTAAAATAAACTTATTAGTAGTACTACCAAATCCATGATGAGGAAATAGAGACCTCAAAAAAGAGAATCATTCTGGTTTTAAACACCGTAAAGTTGTTGCAGAACTAATAATGAACAACACAATAATCACACAAGCGTTCACAATACATTTTTTTTTTCTCTTTCCTGATAGGTAAACATTCATGATACTCAACCATTGAGGTACTACTTTGACAGATAAATGAAGACATCTGTAACAAGTAATAACATAGAACTTACATTGTGGCATGACTAATTGATGGGACAGAGTTGTAAAAGCATAAAACTTAATGACACCCCCTTTTAGTGTAAAGACCATGGAATTTTTTTAAATCACAAGGCCACTTCAGTCAAAGCATATCAAACTGCCATACTTAGTGATCCAAAATAAAGATACCCAAAATATTTTTGCAGTAATTGCATATACAATATATGCAATATTCAAGCAACACTAAATGATAACATTATAGCAGAAAACAGAATATGCATTTCAGAATATGTGTAGTGTAAACCAGAACAAGAAGTTCAATCTTCCTATAATTCATAACCCATAAAAAATTTTACATTGAATTTTTATATACAGTTGGAGCACTTGCTTATAAAGTGTCCAATTATCTGGGCTCACTCCCCTTGGCCAATCAAATTTGAAGAGATAAATTGGGCCAAGTTAGTTCTCAAACCTGAAGATAAGCTGAAATTTCCAATAAAAGAAGCAAGGAACTTTAGACTATTTGCAGCAATTAGCAACAACATAATATTGATTACTAGGAACAAGCTTATGAATCAACAACAAAGGGAAGTTTTTGATCCCATTCTCTTAATTTTAAAATTAAATAGGAATACACTGATCATGTTTCTTCTTGGTGGAGGTTGGAGAAAGAAGTTGCATATGAAATTCACCACTTCCCCCCATGTCAAGGTTAATTTTGATGCTGCACTTAGAGAGGAAAAGGCATGTATAGTAGCAGTTGTACCCAGATAATAAGAATCAAAGTCCCTGGCCAAAGCTCATGCGGCTCTCTTAGTGATAACAATAGCAGCGGAACTGGGATATGGAAATTGGGTTTGCGAAGGAGATGCTCTAAATGTTATTATCTAGTTACAGAACCACTCTCTGGAGCCAGATTGGTCTATTGAACACCTAATTGAGGAAGCTAGATACTTTTACAATTTTTATCTGATTGGGTGTAAATCACAATTTTAGAGAAACAAATATTGTAGCCCATAATATTGCTAAGTGGACCATTTTTTGTACTATGTCGGGATTGATCCCCATCTCATCCATTCCAGACCGTTTCTTTTGTCCTTAAGATAGAGATGGAGGTAAAACCCCTCTTTTGCAGCACTTTTCCTCTGTTTAGTTTTGCTCTTTTTTTAAGAAAGTATTACTTGGCACCAAAAAAAATTAGATAGAATTATTGTGGATAAATTTCATTGCAAAGCCATCTCCCATAAATTTTATGATAGTCATAGCTAACTTAACAATAGAAATCAATAAGACAAGTGAATGAGGGTTTGTGGATTCTTTACTACAAAAAGGAATTGAAAATTTATTAGACAGGACCGCTTATAGCACAGAGAAAGTAAGTTAGCAAATGCAATATTAAAGAGTGCTTTATTGAAATTTAATGACGTAAACAGCCAACGGTTGCATTAAAAAGCATAAAGTCAATTGACTGCCTAATCAAATTAATGGAAAATTATGGAAGTCCCTATATTTTTTAATTGTAGAAATGATCCAATCAAAGAATATCAATGATGAAATTGACAGAACTTGAGAACGTGGGTCTTAACCAGGACTTACAATTGGTAGCAGATGGTGTGCAATCGTTGGAAAACCACTCCATCTTTCATTTCCACTGCCAAGTGCCAACCAGTATCAAATGCTTCAGAGTGATGGTGATTTCACCTTCAAAATGAGTTAATTTCGTTAGCATATCATCTCTTATTAGCTAAAAAGCCCTTTTTTTTGGATTGGATTGCTATGAATAGAGAATACTGTTAATAATGGGCATTTACAACACAAGAAATATGATCTTTCATTTTAGTTTGTAATTTTCAAAATCAAAATTAATATGATGGGATAATCGAAATATCTTGAAAAATGCTGAATTATAAAAAATTAGTCCAGTGTCTCTTTCTGTTAATGAATATTCCCTTGTCTATATTTTATATTTCTTTATTCAGAGTTTGTTTACTTCTAATTATTTCTGGTTGAATGTGTGGTCTTCAACCGGTGTAAATTAATTAAAAGGCAAGCTAGTAATAAGGAAGTGCATACATCAAATAATACTGAAGATCTCTACTTACATTCCCAAGAAGCACCTTCCTCAAACTATCTTCAACTCTTTAACCTCTAACTTGGAATATATGAAAAAACCTTCATTTCCCATTTAGGTAAAGCAGAATTGGTATATAACGAACAAGCTAATGCAGCCTTTACTTCTACTCGCATTCACTAAGTTGAAAATTCTGTCTTACACTTCATCAATATCTCAATAGCTAAAATTAATTCAAATCTCAGCAATCTGCTGTAAAAGGTAATTTACTTAGAACATGTTCTGTCTTGCTAACCATGATGTTTCTTGACACCAACTAAGAAGTAATGAGTTCCATGATGAAAAATCAGGAGCAATATCCTTTTCTAACATTTGTGAGACGAGCCCAAAAGCCTTTTGAAAATCCCCCTTCCTACAAAGAGCATCAACCAAGGGATTATAACTTCTTATATCAAGTTTGCAACCCCTCACAACCATGTCGTCAATGAGCTTCAAAGCACTACTGACCTTTCCTTGCCTGCAGAACCCACTAATCAGAGCATTGAATGTTGGTGCAAGTGGATAATAACCACGACCAACCATCTCATTCATCAGCTCAAATGCTTCACGCATATACCCTCCTTCACAAAATCCATGGATTAAATGGTCATAAACAAGAAAATTTGGAACTCCCCCTTCTCCAAGTATCTGACCAAAAACCTTCTTTGCATCCTCAATAGCACCCTCTTCACAAAGACTTAAAATTTTCAAGCTCCTATGAACTGCTCTAGGGAATAACTTCCCCATCTGGGTCAGAAATGTGAGTGCTTCATCTAACTGATTCTCCTTATACAGACCATATAACACACTATCATAAGGGCTTAAACGACCCCTAGATCCCTCCTTACTCTCCTCCATTATTTCCAAAATCTTAAACCCATCTTCCATCCTCCCTCCTGAACACTTAATGTATCACATGTAACAAAATTCCAATTAATTCCATATGTTTTCATCTCATTAAACAGATCAAGAGCCAAATCCAACATTTCAGACTCACAACAACCAGAGATCATTATATTGTATGTGTCCACATTTGGAAGGCAGCCCTTCCTCTCCATCTCCTTCAAAAGGCGATGCCCAACTTTCACCTTCCCTAATCTACAAAAACCCCTTATCAAAGTGTTGTAAGCCACAACATCCATCACACTTCCCTTACTCTCCAACCTGTTCAAAATGTCAACGGCCTCAGTTACATGACCAACATTGCAGAGAACTTCCAGCACCTTAGTCCCTGTTACAACATCAGGCACAAACCCCAGATTGAGCACTTCTCCAAGTGAACAAGAGCTTGAACCAAATTCTCTTCTTTACAATACGCAGATATTAAGATATTAAAAGTCGCATCATTAGGCTCCTCCATCTCATTCATCAAGCTCCTGCTCTCCCAACTTTCCCATTCTTGCAAAGTGCATGAAGTAATCTGTTGTAAATCACAGTATTTGGTATGATTTCCCTAGACTTCATCACTTGCAACAATTTGAAACCATCACCAATCCAATTAGTCAAGCAAAGCCCCTTCATTAAGATCCCGAAAGTGTATTCATCGCCTTCAACACTGCTCCCCATCATCCTCTTCCAATAAAACTCTTTGAGCCAAATCAATATCTTCCTTGACAAGAACATCAGGTACGGAATTGAAAATCCTCAAAGATGGTTTCTTTCCAAACTGAGTAACCAAGTTAACCACTTTGATCACCCGCTTAACCATACGTGCCCGCCCTAGACCACGGACGATCGTGATGAAAATGTCTTCATCAGGGGCTGACCTGATTGCGTTGGGCATTTCAAACTCTCCTATTGTATTCCTATTTTCTGAACTATAATTAATCATCATTTTTATCATTCATAGTAATAAATATACCCCAATAATGAACAAATTAAACCCTCTACTCTTTCCTTATTTGCCTTCTTAATGTTGTTTCTAACTTCACATTTTTATAAGTGGTTTTATTTTTTCAATACATTTAAATTTGCAATCTTTATTTCATGAGCTGTTCATCACCTTTCACTCTTAATCTTTCATAATCCACAGCTTCAACAAGTAATGCAAAAAATATAATTTATAAATGTTTTTCGTCCTATTTTGTTTTTCGTCTAATTCGAAATCCTCACTCAGAACTGACAACAAACACCTTACCTACACTATATAAACAAACAAACAAAACCCATTTTTCTCAAAATCAGCCAGGATCAATAAAAAAGGAACCTTGAAGATAACATTTGACGAGGGTAAAATTGAGGCAGGACTATGCACCCGTTTCGGGCTAGCCCTTCAGCTGTGAACCGTCACTGAAAGCCCGTCGGTATCCACAAGCCCAAGGCTAAAGGGAAGCTGGCCGGTTGATGCTGACGGAAAAGGGGCTGAAGATACAAAGCTGACGGAGCCAGAATGACTTGCCTCTCCTGCTTGCACGCAAAAGATACCGTGTATCCCACACAATAAAAGAGTGGCTCCGGTCAGGGAAAAGGCTCCGTAAGGAACACGCAATGGAGAATGGTTTCGGTCAGAAGAGAGGCTCCGTAAGGAACACGCAATGAGGGATGGCTCCGGTGAGGAACTGCCTTCTTAGACATGCCACGAGCGTCGATCCTACACTACTATAAATACCCCCAAGATCTCATGAACTAGGGTAGATGATTTTTTTCCCAACTTTGGCACTCTAGAGTTGTGTATATCCACTAACTTAACCTTCGAGGATCCTTGGCCGGTATCACACCGGTACCCCTCTTAAGGTCTTCGGCTTTCATGTTGCGCAGGTTGATCATCGGAGCACATGACCACCGTGTGACTAACTGACGATTTTTTTGGCATCATCAGTTGGCACCGTCTGTGGGAAAGTAGTTCGCAAGGTGAAACCGCGCCTCATGCTTTCCGGACAAAAAGTTGCATGGTATTCACGCGTTTGATGGCAACCACTGCGAACAATTTGGGTGATGAGCCACACACCACAGCACTCGAGAGACAAGTTCAGACTTTAGCAACGACAGTGGAGCGTCTCACAAAGCGAAACCATGACTTGGAAGAACGGCTGCGCCAGAAGGGTGCGACATCCAATACCTAAGAAGGAGATCAGGAGTCCAGCAACGCCGAGCAGCGGAGTTTCGAAGGTCCGGAGGGGAGTAACGCCCCTAGCCGACCTGAAAGACAAGACACGGGCCACTCGTCAACTACGGACCATGTCCCGTCTCACATAGCTGCAGAAATGCAGATGATGAGGGAACGTATGGATTTCATGATGAATGCGCTCAAGGGATGCGTATCCAACAACCTCGATGACCTTGTCCATCGAACGAACTCTCCATTCACCACGTCCGTTACCTCATTCCCCCTTCCTCCGAAGTTTCGTATGCCTCAGGTGAAAAGCTACGACGGGTCTAAGGACCCCTTGGATCATTTGGAATCCTTCAAGACGTTGATGCACTTGCAGGGGGTGGCAGACGAGATCATGTGTCGGGCATTCCCAATGACTCTGAAGGGGTCCGCGAGAGTTTGGTTTAGTAGGCTGACGCCTGGCTCCATCAGTACCTTTAAGGAGCTTAGTGCTCAATTCGCCTCGCACTTCATCGGAGGACACAGGTACAAGAAATCCACTACATGCCTAATGAACATCCGGCAACCGGAGGACGAGACACTGAGATCCTATATAACTCATTTTAACAAAGAGGCACTTTCGATCAACGAAGTGGATGATAAGATACTCGTCGCCGCATTCACGAACGGGCTACGGAAGGGTAAATTCTTATTCTCTCTATATAAAAATGACCCAAAGACAATGTCGGACGTGCTTTACAGGGTGACGAAGTACATGAACGCAGAAGATGCACTACTTGCCCGGGAATAAAAACCTTTCTGTAAGAGGGAAAGATAGGAAGATGTGTGACAAGACAGGGCGCGGAAAGTAGCCCGGACAGGAGAAGGACGAGACAACAAACGTCCAAAACCCCCGGCCGGGAAGTTCACAAGCTTCACCCTGCTGATGCCTCGATCGACCAAGTCTTGATGCAGATCAAAGACGAAGGGGCCCTGACGTTTCCAGGAAAACTAAAGGGAGACCCCAACAGACGACCCAGGGACAAATACTACCATTTCCAACGGGACCACGGCCACGACACAGCCGATTGTTATGACTTAAAACAACAAATTGAAGCCTTGATCAGACAAGGAAAGTTGAAGAAGTTCGTCAGCCGAAAAAGAGCAGACACACATCACCAGGAGCAGCCCCCCCGACGAGACAACGAGCGCTCCAGACCACCCTTGGGAGACATAAGGATGATTATTGGGGGCACGGCGACCGCTAGCTCGTCCAAGAGAGCCCGGAAATCTTACCTTAGGATGGTTCAAAATGTCCAATTCACGGACAACGTCCCGAAGGCACCGCGGGCTGATAATCCCACCATTGGCTTCACGGAAGAAGATGCCTGACGTCTTCACCATCCACACTACAACGCACTCGTCGTCAACATCCAGATAGGAGACTACAACACACACCGAGTCTTAATCAACAATGAAAGCTCCGCGGATATTCTCTACTACTCGACCTTTCAACAGATGCGAATTGACAAAGAGCGCCTGATCCCAACCAACGCTTCACTCGTCGGGTTCGGAGGGACGAAAACATACCCCCTCAGCTCGATTACATTGCCTGTAACAATTGGGGACTACCCTCGACAAACCACCAGGGACGTTACATTCCTCGTCGTCAATTGTTCCTCTGCCTACAATGCCATCATAGGGCAACCTACCCTCAATGCATGGAGGGCAGTGACTTCAACCTATCACCTAATGGTCAGGTTCCCCATCGAGCACGGAATAGGGGAGCTACGAGAGGATCAGATGGTCGCGCGTGAGTGCTACGTCACGATGGTAGGGATGGATGACCACGTGCAGATGATGAATATAGAACCACACGCGGGGGCAGAACCCGTAGAAGAGCTCGAGGAGATATCACTCGATGACTCCAGGTCGAACAGAACCACAAAGGTCGACACTCTCGCTAGCCCGACGGCTCGCCAAGCGCTAATAGCCTTCCTCAGGGAGAATTAGGACGTGTTCGCCTGGAGTCATGAGGGCATGCCAGGAATCAACCCTTCAGTCATGGTACATAGGCTGAATGTATCACCTTCCTTCCCGCCCGTTCGACAGAAGAAACGAGTATTCGCCCCAGAACGTGACCAAGCAATAGCGGAAGAGGTCCGCAAGTTGTTGGAAGCCGACTTCATCAGGGAAGTGTACTATCCCGACTGGCTGGCTAATGTCGTAATGGTCAAAAAAGCTAACGGGAAATGGAGGATGTGTGTAGACTTTACTGACCTAAATAAAGCGTGTCCTAAGGATAGCTATCCCCTCCCTCGGGTCGATACACTAGTGGACTCTACGGCCCGGCACCAGTTATTATGCTTTATGAATGCCTTCTCAAGATACAATCAGATCCGAATGGATGAGGCGGATCAAGAAAAGACCTCATTTGTCACCAGCCAAGGTCTTTTCTGTTACAAAGTGATGCCATTCGGACTGAAAAACGCAGGCGCGACGTATCAGAGGCTCATGAACAAGATGTTCGCAAACCAAATAGGAAGGAACGTTCAAGTCTATGTCGACGACATGTTGGTCAAAAACGAGAAAGAAGAGGACCACCTGAAGGACCTTAAGGAAACATTCGGCACCCTCCGCTCCTACAACATGAAGCTCAACCCGAGTAAATATGCATTCGGGGTGACAGCGGGAAAGTTCCTAGGCTTCATGGTGTCTTAGAGGGGTGTCGAAGCCAACCCGGACAAGATCCGAGCCATAATAGAGATGGCTCCCCCAAAAAACGTAAAAGAAGTGCAAAGCTTAAACGGGAAAGTGGCCGCCCTGAACAGGTTTGTGTCAAGGGCAACGGACAAATGCTTACCCTTCTTTCACACACTGAAGAAATCTTTTGAGTGGACGACCGAGTGTCAACAGGCATTCAAAGAGCTGAAGGCATACCTCTCTTTCCCCTCGCTACTAAGTCCTTCGCAACCAGGAGAGGTGCTGTTCCTCTACCTAGCCGTTTCCCCGGCAGCCGTCAGTGCGGCCTTGGTCAGAGAAGATGACAAGGTCCAAAAACCCGTGTATTATGCTAGTAAAGCATTCCGAGGCGCAGAGGAAAGGTATCCGCCCATAGAAAAGCTCGCCTTCGCCTTAATCACGGCAGTCTATAAGCTCAAGCCATACTTCCAAGCTCATACGATGGTCGTCCTGACGGACAAGCCCTTGCGACGGACAATGAGCAACCTCGAAGCTGCCGAGCGGTTGGCATTGTAGGCAATAAAACAAAGCGAATTTGACATTCGATACCGCCCACGCACCGCTGTTAAGGGACAGGTCGTCGTCAATCAAGTAAACGGGGACTTTAAGTGTAGAGGCGAAAGAATGAGGAGGTACCTGGACCAAGTAAAGAGAAGAACCAACGAGCTGAAGGCCGAAATCCTCCAGATCCCCAGAGAAGAGAATGAGCAAGTTGACCGCCTTGCCAAAGCTGCCTCATCCGAACACATGACTACCCTAGACAATGTGCTTTCTTTTGTTCAAATTTCATCGCTAATAGATTCAGTCGATGTGCAGGAAATTGGTTCCGAAAACAGTTGGACCACGCCATTAGTTTCTTACTTAAGAGACGGCAATCTACCAAACGAAAAGGAGGCAGCGAGAAAGCTGAAGGTCCAAGCAGCACAGTTTGTTTTGATGTAGGATGTCTTATACAAAAGAGGCTTCTCCCGCCCATACCTGAGGTGCTTGAGTCCCGAGGAGGCGGACTACGTGATAAGAGAGGTCCACGAAGGGATCTACGGAAACCACTCAGGGTCACGATCGCTGGTACACAAGCTGATTCGAGCAGGATACTACTGGCCCACGATGCAAAAAGATGCCCAGG
Organism: Lithocarpus polystachyus; assembly: GCA_033629205.1. Taxonomy (NCBI): domain Eukaryota; kingdom Viridiplantae; phylum Streptophyta; class Magnoliopsida; order Fagales; family Fagaceae; genus Lithocarpus; species Lithocarpus polystachyus. Next base: position 3,203,558 of record CM066162.1, on the reverse strand, counting down.
CATACGTAAAAGCCTGCGACAAATGCCAGAGATTCAGCAACATCGTCAGGTAGCCATCGAAAGAGTTGACCCCCATAACAGCCCCATGGTCGTTCGCTCGATGGGAGTTAGACGTAATGGGTCCGTTCCCAACAGCTATACAACAGCTGAAATTCTTGATAGTGGGCATAGACTACTTCACAAAGTGGGTAGAAGCTGAAGTTTTAGCTACCATCACAGAGAAAAACGTGCGAAGCTTCGTCTAGAGGTCCATTATTTACAGGTTTGGGATCCCTAGAGTCCTAATCTCGGACAATGGAAAGCAGTTTGACCACAGCCCCTTCAGGGAGTTTTGCTCGCAACTGGGAATAAGGAATCATTACTCCTCTCCTGCCCATCCCTAAGCCAACGGCCAAGTCGAAGTAACGAACCGATCCTTGCTCAAGATCATCAAGACTCAGCTCAAGGGGGTAAAGGGTATATGGCAGGAAGAACTACCCAGCATACTATGGGCATACATGACAACAACAAGGACTCCTATAGGAGAAACACCGTTTCGGCTAACTTACGGAAATGAGGCCGTCATCCCAGCTGAGGTAGGACTTGTGAGCTATAGGGTGGACGCCCACTACGAAAGCAGGAATGATGAGGCCATGCGTCTACAGCTTAACCTAACCGACGAAGTCAGAACGGCGGCAAAACAGAGGCTAGCACGGTATCAAGACCGTATGGCTAAACATTATAACTCCCGAATCCAACACAGAGACTTTCAGGTTGGAGATCTTGTCCTGAGAAAAGTCATAGGCGTGACCAGAGACCCAACCCAAGGAAAGCTCGGCCCCAATTGGGAAGGACCTTACCGAGTCGCGTCATGGTGGAAAAAAGGCACCTACCATCTGGAAACGTTAGAAGGACAGAAGCTACACCATCCGTGGAATGCCGAACACCTACGAAAGTACTACCAATAAAAAGGGTGACACGAAAGGCAACGACTCCTTACTTCTAATGTATGTTTGTTCTTGCTACTTTAGTTTTTGCTGAAAATAGCTCTTTGAGAGCATAAGGAGCAGATCTCCCCTCTTTTTGGAACTACTTTGCAAGATTCAAAAGTTCATTCAGATCTCCTTCCTACTTTGCTAAGTGTTCTATAAAAAATACAAGGCAAAAAGCCGACGACCTCGTCCTAAGAGGATAAAAAATACAAGGCAAAAAGCCGACGACCTCACCCCAAGAAGATACAAAATACAAGGCAAAAAGCCGACGACCTCACCCCAAAAGGATTAAAAATACAGGGTAAAAAGCCGACGACCTCATCCCAAGAGGATTAAAAATACAAGGCAAAAAGCCAACGACTGTCCCAAGGGGATGTGTAAAGTACAAAAGCTGACGGCGTCAGCATAAAAGGCTGACGGCTTAAGCATAAAAAGCTGACAACCTTAACCCAAAGAGGATTAAAATATAAGGCATAAAGACTACGGCTTTATCCTAAAAAGACAAGTCCAAAGTGGACAACCTCATTAAAAGCTACTGACTATCTTATAAATATTAAGGTCAACCAAAAGCTGATGGTTGTATGCCAAAAAACTGACGACCTCATTAGGAAACAATTTCAACCTAAAAACGCTGGTCAAAAGCCGACGATTGTCTACCAAAAAGAAGTCCAGTGTCACGAAAACAACAAGGCACTGGATCCATAACCAAACAAACAAGACATGAGTTGGAATTATCAAGTCCTAAAGCAGACGGGCTCAACAAGAAGCCAAGAGATAAAATCATTAAATCTACTAAGGAAATCATTCACAAGCAACAAATAAAAAGTGTCATAAAGTAAAATTGTCTTTACAATTAAAAGCCCAGAAAACATTAGGGCATTCACACATTGTTTAAAAATTACAATTAAAAGAAGCAAGATCAAACGGCAGGGGCATCAGCAGGAGCCCCGTCATCCTTAGCTTGAGCAGAAGGGTCCAAGTCTCGGGCCTCGAGGGGAGGATTGGAGGCGCTGACGGAGGGGGTCACGGCAGGTTGGGCTAAAACAACGCCGTCATCCCTAGGCGGAAGGTCGGACCTCGTGGAGTCGTCACTCTCCTCAGCGACAGGGTCGACAATAGGTGTCGCAGGCACCGGGTCGTCCAAGGTGATGCCGGACATCTCCACGTCCGGATAGGCGGACGCAACTTGCTTGAGGCAGTCTTTGAAGCCTATGCCATAGTACTTAGCACACGAGTCAACGAACGACTGCGACTCCTTGAACTCCTTGACGGCGTCGGCCCTGACCTTTTTCACTTGCTCACCCAAGGACGTCAGCTCCCCTTGAAGCACCTGCTCCCGACGGCCCGCCTCCTCCAACTTTTTCCTCATTTTCGTCAACTCACCGTTTAAGGTACAGACGGCCTCCTTGTATTACTCCTGCTGGTCCATCAGGTTCTTATTATGCTTACGGACCCGAGTGACGACCTCCTCCTTGGCCACACACCGGTCCTAGAGCGCCTTGACGCGCACCAAGGCCTAAAAAGGATAGGCGTCAGTCAAAAAGTACTGACGAGACAAGACAAGACAAGCTAGAGCATGTGAAAACTTACCCGGGTAAGGTCAAAAAAGGCCGACGCCCCCAGGTCTTCTGTCCCCAATTGAGCATAAGGTTCCAGGTCCGTTGGCTTCAAAATAGACTCAATCTCCTCAACGGCAAAGTCCTTGTGGGTAAGAAGCCGACGGGGCCCCTCGACCATAGGACCCGAAGGGGTCATCACTCCCTTGCCCGCGCCTCGGCCTGGCCTGGGAGGAGATTTCACGGAGGGCGCATCCCCAAGATTGACGGCCACCTTTTTAGGTGGACGATCATCCCTCCCGTCAGGCTTCCTCTTCGACGGGACCTTGGTGACGGTTTTAGGAGCCGACGAGGAGATGTCATCCCCCTTGGACTTCCTCTCCTCTTTCTTCTTCCTTGCAACAGCCGCCCTCACCCTTTGCCTGGCTGCCTCCATTTCTACACAAATCAACCAAGGGACGTTAGAAAAACTGACAGAAAATCAAAAGTTGGCGGGTAAGGTTCGGTACTTACGATGGCGAGAAAACTCGTCCAATTTACGAGCTTCGGCTGACGGCTCGGGACCCCCGCAGTATAAGTAGAGATCGTCGAGGGTAATTAAATCCCTACATCTCCTCTCCTCGATGGGAATCTCTAAGACCCAGCAAATGAAATCCCACTGCTCATCAGTTATTTGTGGACGAGTATTGGCTGCAAAAAAGAATTATAATATGGCGACGTCAGAACACTTGAAAAAGTAAGGCTGACGAGAAGCAAGCAAATAAAGCTGATGAGAAGCAAGCAAATGAAGCTGACGAGAAGCAAGCAAATAAAGCTGATGGGAAGGACCTGAGGTTCTAATGACTCCCCAGGTGTTATCAAAACCTTGGGGTATGGTAACCCATTCCTCGGGATGGCATACCCAATCCGTCCCCTCAATGAAGAAGAACCTACTTTTCCAATTCCTGTTAGAGTTCGGCATGTCAGATGAAAGCCTCAAGTCCTTCTCTCAGGGGGCAAAATGATAAGTCCCCTTGGCAGAGACGATATGCTGGGGACGGTAGCAGTAGAAGAAACTCGTCCAATGAAAGCTGACGGTTCCCACCATTCAGACAACCCCATAAGACTTCAGCACTTATAAAGATCCTCCAGGCGTTCGGAGCGATCTGGCTGACAAACAATCCCATAAAGTCAGCCAACTAACAGTGTAGAGCCGTCAGTGGTAGCCTTAGTCCCACCGCAAACATGGCATCATACATGCCAACGTCAGCGGTCCTCCCCGTGTAGCATCTTTCGCCCTTCTTGGGGAGACGGATGGGAATGTGATCTGGGATCTGATAACGGGAACGTAACTCCCCAAAGACCCTGTCGCTCATCTTTGGCAAGAATTTATTGACGGCCCAATCTTGGGGAAGGATGAAAGGACGGTTGCCTCCGGAACTTCCTGAAGTCCGTTCACAAGATTCCTCGTCACTCTCCTCTTCCCCGTCACTCTCTTTCCCTCCATCCTCGCTAATTACCCCTCCATCCACTTCGTCACTCTCGATAGCGTCGTCAGGGGACTAGGCTGACGTTTCTCTCTCCAATGACCAGGAGAAGTCCTCAAGCTCATGGCGCAAACCAAAAACCTCGTCGTAGCCCGCTCCGTCGCAGACTGACGACTATTCACTCGTCACTTTGCTAGACATTTGACTATCTACAAGCGACGGATCGATTCTAAGAACTTAAGTCGACGACCTCTCTAAGAAATCTTTTCACAAATCAATCATGATAAGAATGGAAAGCAAGTGAAGAAAAAATAACAAAGGGGATATTAGCTTACCAGGTTGAACTGACGAGCTCTTAGAAGGTGACGGTCTCACTTAGAATGAGGAGGCGCAGGCCAATTCTTTAAGCGACGGGCTTTCTCTGGCAATCAACAAACATGAAATAGGGAAAAATGAGGAAAAGATGCCATATATATATATATATATATATATATATATATAGGAGGACGCACACGGAAGACGAAGCGACGCCCCCGTCCAGAAGCAGAGTTAATCAAGATGTGCCACGTAGTAGTGCATTAAATAGGGACTGCTCGAGGCAGCCATTAATGACTCCCTTCCCCCAAGGCACGGAAGAAATGGACATCTTACCCCATAGGTCGTCATCTTAAGCTGACGACACCATGGAGTAAGGGGCAACTGACGAGTGTAAAATTGAGGCACGACTATGCACTCGTTTCGGGCCAGCCCTTCAGCTGTGAACCGTCACTGTAAGCCCGTCGGTATCCACAAGCCCAAGGCTGAAGGGAAGCTGACGGGTTGATGCTGACGAAAAAGGGGCTGAAGATACAAAGCTGACGGGGCCAGAATGACTTGCCTCTCTTGCTTGCACGCAAAAGATACCGTGTATCCCACGCAATAAAAGAGTGGCTCCGGTTAGGGAAAAGACTCCGTAAGGAACACGAAATGGAGAATGGTTTCGGTCAGAAGAGAGGCTCCGTAAGGAACACACAATGAGGGATGGCTCCGGTGAGGAACTGCCTTCTTAGACACGCCACGGGCGTCAATCCTACACTACTATAAATACCCCCAAGATCTCATGAACTAGGGTAGATGATTTTTTTCCCAACTTTGGCACTCTAGAGTTGTGTATATCCACAAACTTAACCTTCGGAGGATCCTCGGCCAGTACCACACCGGTACCCCTCTTAAAGTCTTCGGCTTTTGTGTTGTGCAGGTTGATCATCGGAGCACGTGACCACCGTGTGACTAACTGATGATTTTTTTGGCATCATCAACATTCATTCGAAATCGTCATGCAACTCGAGCCACCACAGAGTCGTCCTAGGAATGCAATGCAAAGCCCTGTTTCTGATCACTGTGTAGTATAAAAAAGCATAAAGCGCTTGAGATGGTTTGGGCTTTGTTAATGTTAATGTGGATCAGTGACAAGAATTGAGTGGGCTGTTGGGTTTGAATAACAAAGAATTTATAAAGCTTGGTTGCTTCAAAATAAAATTTTGATTGAAACGGACATTCAACCTAACCCAAATACTTTAGGCCCAATAGGAATCTCTTAATACATGGATTATTTTATCTAGCTCTCCAAATCTGGGGCAAAGCTTCATGATATGTTTGGAAGTTTTGAGAGAGAGAGAGAGAGAGAGAGAGAGAGGAGAGAGAGGAGAATAGAGGGGAGTAGAAGGAAGGAGACTAGTGGAGAGGAGAGTTGAGGGGAATGGTTCTCCTCCACTTTGTTTGGATGTTTTTAAAATTAAGTAAGATGGAAAAGAATAATTAGTCTTTTCATTTGTAATTTTGTTAATATGGAAAGGTAAATTTGATAATTCATTTGGTCAAGCATTTTTATGCTCCACTCTCCCTCTAAATCTCTCCAATTTTAGGGACTTAAAAATAAGGGGTTAGAAGTAGTTCAAACCTCTCCAAATCCTTCCCCATCCTTCCTTAAAAAACATCCAAATAAGGTAATTAAATTACTCGCTCTCTCCCTCTACTCTACTCCCCCTTCTTCCCTCGACATCCAAACATAGCATTAGTGTACAGGACTAGAGTCTAGGGGTAAGGATAGGTCCAGTGCCCAGTTGCATTGCACTCATTAGAATGGAGACACATTCAAAAGTGTTTTAGCTTAATGTTCATTGTTCAATTGCATTGAATTCATCAGAATGATGACACGTGTATAAACAGGACTCCAGTCAAGTCCAAAGTTTGGTGAACAAAAATAAACTTTTAGTTCGAATCTTATTGGAACGAATTTTCACATAAAGTAAATATATTTTATTAAGGACACTCTTTTTTTTTATTATTATTAGGGACACTCTTTAATATGTTGCATTCTCCTTTGCAAAATTGTCTATGCCTCAACTTTTTGTCTTAAATAGGTCTACGCCTCAACTTTGGTTGCCTTTAATCTCATGGGATTAACAATAATATTTTATATGTCTTTTCTATTTTTTTGTTGAGAAATTTATATTTCATGTTATAAGAACATTTCAATTGTTAATAAATTTATATTTCATGTTATAAGACAATTAAAAGCACCAACGAGATAGATAAAGTGAGTGCTCACAAACAAGGTTTTTAAACCCGGACCGGACCGGGCGGTCTGACCAGGTTAACCGGGAACCGGTTAGAATTTCGGTTTTTTAGCATACAGAACCAGGCATTTCTGCAAATTCCGTAAACCGCCTGATTCGGGGTTGGACCGAACAGTTCATGCAGAACTGGTGGCATGAACCATGCGGTCCAACCCTGGTTCAAGCAGCCTGTTAAATAAGAAAAATTCAGAAAATGCAGTTACAAGGAATAGAACCCCGGTGTTGAGGCTCATTTTTATAAAACCCAGAAAGAGGAGAGAGCCCACAATTAAAGAACAAGCCCAATTAAATCTGAGCAGCAGGAATAGGTCCGTAAAGCAAGCAAACGGGTCTTGAGGAAGTAAAAGGGCCTGCAAAGGCCCGGAAAGATAAGAACCATGGGCCATGGATGTAGGAAAGTAAGTATGGGCCTTGCCCATTGTGGCAAGCCCAAAGTAAAGCAAGAATGCAGGCCCATAGTTTATGGGCTCTAGAGAAAATAGAATGGTTGGGCCGCGGAAGCCCAACAAGGTAATAAAGGCCCATGGGAAATGTGAAATTGTAAAGGGGCCAAGGATACCCCAAAGAAGGATGAATGGGCCGCAAAAGCCCGCAGACTTGAGAAGCAATAAAAGCCCAGTGGGCTAATCAAGCCATTGAGAAAGGAATCGGTGAACCCAAAAGGGTAAAACCATTTCAGTATAGCAGGGAGCAAATGGAAAGCCCAAAGCCACGAATAAAGAATTGATGATATGTGCAGAGGCGGGAAAGCAAACACCCAAGCCGTGGCGGGCGACTAACTGACGAAGGAATTTTGGACAGACATAGGCACGCACAAGGCCCAGGCCTGCCAGCCTGTACCCAGCCAATATATAGGCGAAGGTGGGCCATGGGTCAGAGGTAAGGAGGGTGTGGTCTGGCGGAGGGGAGAGGGGAGATGATCTATTTCGGGGCTTCCACTCAGGCCACTTTCGGGTGAGTGTCCTGCTGGGATGACATAGCACCCGAAAATGGCAAAACTGAGTTGGGACCTTCTGGTGCATGTCATGAGAGAGAATGCCACGGCGAGCTAACAAACAAATTACCCTTATTTTTGTCTGGAAGCGTAAGTGCGCCGCAGCCAGCGCAGGAACGTGGCGCTGGCCGGGTACCTGACTGACCAGCAATGGTCGGGTGGTGCGCACATCGGACAAAGACGGTTACAGGGGTAAAAAAGGTAAATAAAATGCATCACAACACACTATATAAGGTGTTCCCGGTGCACAAGAAAAGGGGACGGAACTAAGGGAAGAGGAACAGAAAAGAAGAAAAAACAGAGTAGGTAAAAGATAGAAAAACAAAGAAAACAAGGAAAAGAAAAACAGAGTGTAAAAATGAAAAAATGGGCATGCACCAGAGTGGATCATTGACCCCTCTCTCCCTCTTAAGAAACCACATTCTCACGCTCGGAATAAAGGTCATCTAGGACCATTCCTTCAAAGTCACTAATTCCCCTTCAGGGAAATTAGTCGCATTGAGGGGGTGTTGTCTACTTTTTGATTTATCTTTCTTTAACATATTACCGCAGGAAGAAAGCTCGACTGACTAACCGAAGTGTTTATTTTCTTTCTTCCTTGTGACTATCCTCTTTAAGTCCATCTTTATCAATTTTATGTTTTACCCAAGTATTTGTTTATTCAAAACTCAGCAAACAGGTTTTATACACATTGATAGCATACTCGTTTGCGGCAGCTGATTGTAAAGGATCTGCCTGCCACAATTCCAAAACGTGATCGTGCTGGACTAAGGCATAGCTTGTGCACAAGCCGGGCCAGGGTGAAGAGCAACTGGGCCGGTCCCGACTCTCCAATCCAGAATACACTTGGGTTTAGTACGGCAGGAGAGAACAATCCAGCCCAATACAAAGCTGACCCAAGACCCAGCAACACTCGGCCGTTCAGAGATGTAGCTGAAGCTTAACCACTCAGCCAAGCTTGCAAGTTGGTGCTCAACAATAACAAAAAAAATACTTGAAGTAAACTTAATGCAATTTTTTATTTATTTTTTATAAAAACAACTTAACACAATTCTATTCTACTTAATTAAATTATCCATCTCTTACAAGGAATATAAAAATATTATAATTAAAATCATTCAAAGATATTCAACTTTACTTCAAAAATTAATCATAAATTTTAATGTTTTCATGTTTATTATTTTATTTTATTAACTTTCTAATTTAATTATTAAATATATGCTTGAAAATCATTAAATTTCCCTCACATATATAGATATATTAGTCAATTTTGCTAGTTTTATAAATTTAATATTTATATTTAGGTTTTAATTAATTATTAAATTAATTATGACATCATCACGGTTCGACCCCGGTTCAACCTCGGTTGGACCTCAAAATTCTTGAACTTCTCCCTTTTACAGTTCAATAAACGGTCTGGATTTGAAAACCTTGCTCACAAATAGTTGGAAGAAATAATATTTAAAGGAAAAAGGATAGAAAATGCAGCACACCATGATTGAGATTGACTGCTTTAGCAAGATTTATTAATGCTTTACTTTTGTAAAACAACCATGATTAAGTTGCTTTTTTTTTTTTTTTTTTTTTTCATGAAGAACCATGATTAAGTTACTTTTTTTACCGGTAGGAAGTAGGAAGCTTCAAACATCAATTCATTCAAACAGTACATATACTAGACCTTTACCTTTGCAAAAAAATTTATAAAATGTAATATATTAAAGTGAAAGTTGAATAAAATTTCAAATTAGATTTTAATTACACTATAATTTTATACAAATTTTCATCTCAAATTATATTTCAAATACTTTCAATTTTATGTTAAGTATCCTTTAGTTCATCTTAAAAGTATTTTCAACTCATTTGACACTGCTTCAAACCGATGTTAAACTAATATAATTTCAAATTTTATTATTAATGTCAAGTATAAATTACAATGAAAATTTTTTCATGTCCTAAAAAAATAAATTGTTCATTTTAAATATTTTCATAATAACTCAATAAATTGTATCACAATAACAAAATTTACTTTAAGAAGTATAAAATAAGTATATAAATAGGCTCATTCTCAAAAAAAAAAAAGAAAAAAAGTATATAAATAGGCTAACAATTTGCCTTCTTTAATAACTAAAAATAGATCAATCAGCAATGAACAATTTGCGTACTCTTTTACATATTATCCTTACAAGAGTTTTCAAGAGCCGGCAAATAATGAAAAATAAAAATGATAGCGTTAAACTTAAGTACCGTACCCCTTTTTTCTTCCTTATTTTACACCCCCCCCCCCCCCTCTCTCACTCACAAACACTCTCTAGGACATCCTAGGCTTAGTTTCTCCAAGATTTTAAGGTAAAATTCTAAGTCCTTTTATTTTCATCTTGTTTGTTAGTTTTTATTATACTTGATGGATATCCTTGAGATTATGAGTGATTTTGGGTGTTGGTAGATTTTTATGACAAATGGTTAAGGGTCTTCACAAAAGGTGGTCCTTTGAGGTTTCTCAATAATTCAAATTTGGGGGTTGGATTCCTAACATTTAATAGTAGATAAATCTAATTTTAGTTACTATTGAGTTTATTTGGGAAAGTTGAGGGTTTGATGGCTTATTGTCTTGAATGATGTTGTGATATTAATTGCTTTAATGGATCAAAGGAACAAACTTTCAAAAGACCAAAATTCTTAATTTCAAAAGGAATTTTGGGGATTTCAAAAAATTGTTTAATATAAAGTTTATTGCTTAATTGTGGACCCAATGATTTTAGACACATTTTTATAGGATTGATTTAAAGATGGGCTTCATAAGCATAACACGAGACTTTTGTCTAACCATGCAAAATTGATATCCTATTGAGATTTCAAAAAAATTTTGGGTTAAGTTTGTGGTGGCCTTTTGTCAATAAGAGAGTAGTCTCAAAGGAAGTTGATAGAACTATGCCAAATTCTAAGGCTTAGGCTAGCCTAAATCAAGCACTTCTCTCAAATTTACAGTTAATTAACCAAACATAGCTTGAATAGGGTGAAACACTACTTGATTTTTGCAGTTTATGTGACACGACTAATTACACAACACTTGAGTGTTTATGACATGGTGGTTTATTTCATGACACATAAGCTAGTGTAACACATAATCTTGTGTAACATGGTATTCATATCCTACATCTAGTTCTTGCAGTCTTCATGACACAACCAATAGTACAACGCCTAAATTTTTATGAAACGTTAGTTATCATGGTACCTAATAAGATTGGGATCTCTTTTGAACGAAATTCTTATGGAGAATTCCTCGTTATTGGGTGGGAAATATTTTGAAATAGATTGTCTTAGAAAAAAATTTAAACAAGTTCCTTTGGTCTATGGCCTTCTCATGCACTAAACCTTTGACCATAACTTTCTATAGATATTTAAGTCATATCTTGTTTTAAGCAACTGGACATCTTTAGCAGTTAATAGTACTAATTATATCTTATCAAAAAAAATAGTACTAATTATATTAATAGTAATTACTAAGCAACTACACTTTCAGAATGGGCGGCAACGGTGGTGGCAAAAGAGGAGGAAGTGGTGGCGGTGGAGGTAACAAAGGAGGAGGAAGTGGTGGTAGTGGAGGTAACAAAGGAGGCTGTGGCACTGGTGGTGGTGCAGCCAAAAGTTGTGGGGGTGGCTCTGTGGGTGGTGGCAGGATAATTGCTCCAGGGAGTGGAGGAGGATCACACATTTCAAGAGACTCTTTTCAAAGTCATCCTCAGATTTATTTTGATGGACTGCATGTTGGTCAAAAGGGAAAAAAATAGTGATGTTCTTGTTAGGAGCTACATGGGAAACTCTCTTATTAATTTTGCTTTATGGATATTATATATAATATGTGATTGAATAAAGTTAAAGTTTATAATGGGCTTGCTATCCATATGAATCATGTGCTTTGTAGACATATGAACCATATGCTTGGGCAGATAGCCTTCTTAGACTGTGTGATGAAAGTAGTAATGTGTGCTGTGTAATATATGGTTTTTGTTAATAAAATAGTTTTAATGTCCTACTTGCTTTTGTTTCTAGTTTACATTATTATTTCTTCAATCTAGATAATTACTTGTAATAAAGATTACAAGTGTAAACAATTGAACAATTAACCTGGCATGAGTAGAGGTTGAACAATTTAAGTATTAAACCATATCAAAGGATTGCACATCTGAATATAATAATAGTAATACTTGCAGAGTACAAAACGAAGCATGACTCAGAATTTTATATGACATTGTAAATGATTTTTATACACAAAAAAATGGGTACTATCTACTTTAACAAATGTACAAGTGCATTGAGCTTTTTCGTTTAGTTTTCTTCTTATTTTGTTAATATATAACTTTATAAAACCTTACTTTTTTAAGTATAACTCTATTTTAATCCAATTAGGAAAAACTTAAATAAGATAATATCAAACAAACACTATGTTAATAATATAGAACTTATGTGGATTAAATTATTAACTTCACATATATGCCAAATAGCTCCTTCTGTCACTTTGTCATTGTTGATGCCTACTTTGGCAAAAAGGCTCAATAACAAGAAGAAGCCCAACAATATAAAAGGGGTAAAGGAAGAAGAATTAGCAAAGTAAGAAAAACCATTAAGCCCAAATGGTAGGAATAATGGTCCACGGGCCTATAAAGTAGTAAGAAATGCCCCAAAGAAAGCAAACGGCCTAGAGGAGCCCAGAGAAGAAAGTAGTAAGCCCATGAGAATCACAAGAAGTAGATTGCAAGCAAAGATGGGTCAGAGGAGCCTAAAGAAAGGAATTAATAATAGGGGTTGGTGTAAAGGCCAACAAACCCCAAAAGCAAAGGATATAGTGATTGAGCCAAGGAAGTCCGAAAGATTTAGCAAAAGCTCATGGGAATGTAAGAGTGGAATGGGCCAAGAATGCCTAAAGGAATGAAGCAGATCAAGGATGCCAAGAGAAATAAAATGGGCCAAGGAAGCCCAAGATGACATGAAAACTGACCCATCAAAAATACTAGGCAATGCAAACTAAGTGAAGAAAAATACAAGGCAAGCCCAAAAGAGGCCCAGCAAGCACAATTAAGCGATATCATGGCAGAAGCAATGCAGTGGCATGGTAAAAGTATTAGTCGACCCACAAACCAGAAGTAAAAGGAGACTGGGGCTGAATTGAAGAAGAAATTGCCCATACCCAAGCAAGACCTGACCCAGAGAAGAAACGAGATGCAAAGAATGAAGACCCAATAACTCACCCACGCCACAAAGAGTTAAAAATAAGTAGCAGAAGGCGTAACAAGACTAGACAAATCCCGGGCAATGGCAAACGCATGAATAACAAATAAGCCATGGACTCACATGGAAGTGGAGCACGCACAAGGCTTAGGCACTACCCACTTGTACCCAGCCAATACAAGTACGATGGGCTATGGGTAAGAGGTAAGAAAGAGTATGATCTAACGGTGGAGAGAAAAAGGAAGTCTATTCTAGGATTCCCGCTGAAGCTCTTTTAAGGGAAATGTCCTGCTGGAATGACATACCACCCAAAAGAGGGAAAGATGAGCTAGAATCACTAGGTGCATGTCATAGGAGTTAGTAAGAGATAATGCCCAACCCTTATCTGGATGGAAATGCCACAAAAAGTAAGAAAATAAAACAAAACACCTTTTGTCTAGGAATGGAACGTGGCGCAGCTAGTGTAAGGTAATGGTGTTGGTTGAGCAGCCAGCAAACCAGTGGGTGGCCCGGGAAGGACACCCACACCAGGCCAAAAATAGTTAAGAAATAAAACGGTAAATCTAATCACAGTAGGCAATATAAAAAGGCCTTAGCTGTGCACCGTAAACAACAACAGAAAAACAGGGAAGAACACTAGGAAACGTAGAAGTAAGGGTGAAATAGAAAGCAGAAGAAAAAAAGAGAGGGAAAATAGAAAAAAAAAAAAAAAAAAAAAGAGTAGGAAAGGAAGTGAGCAAAGCAAGAGAGTGATAAGGTATGCACTGATAGGCTACCCCCCTCTCTCCTCTCAATAGCCTACTCTCTAGTAAGCTAAAAGATAAGTGATTGAGCCATTTTAGATCCATTCTTTCAAAATAGGCAATTTCTATGGCAGAATTTCCTTGTGAGATTGCCCACATTGGAGATTGGTTCCCTTCTTGGACTTAAATCTGCTAAGGAGCTAAGTTCGGCTGACGAATCCTCTTTCCCCGTTTCTTATCATAATCGTTTAAGCATTAACATTATTATGTTCATTATTGCTAACTTATTTCTACCATATTCACATTATAGTGTTTTCCTGTTGCAAATTTTTTTTAAAATATTATCTTTGTTAGCAATAAGCACTTTAGTTAGAATGTCTCTTTTATTATCCTGTTATATTATGTGTCTCTTGCTATAACATTTTTATGACAGCATCCCCTACCGTGGGCACGTGACTAAGATCTCTGCAAAGGAGTCCTAGCTTGCACATAAGTTGGCTTGAGATGAGTTTCAATTGAGTCAGTCTCGACTCTCCTACCCCAAAACTATTGAGCCACAGTACGGCATAAACAATCCGGTCCAGAATACAAGAAGGCCCACCGCAGTCATCCATGAGCTAATGTCCTAGTCATGTGACACGCAGGGACATAAAATTGGCAATATAAGATTGGAGTGATCAAATTGAAATGAGTTGATGCATGTGTAACTTATCAATAAATGAAATAAAAATTGTGAAATAGAAATATATTCTTGAATTTGGTTGGTTTAAAATTAAGGTAAGTTTGGTAATTTTTATAAAGTCACTAGTCAATTTGTGAATCTTGAAGAGGTAAATGGTTAGGATTTTCTCATTGGGCGAGCAAAGCCCCCTGTCCCCATGAAAACTCTTCATTACTCACAGCATGTAAAAGAAGGCACATTGGCTTTTCTTATTCTCTTTTGATATTTAAATTTCCTTAATGAATGACTATGTCAACATTGGTTTAGATTCACGCCCGTAATTGGTTTATAGTATGGTATAGTTTCGTTTAGATGCTTGTTACCTTACATATTTATATCCAAGAAGATATTAATGCAAATCATTGATGAATATAAGGTGTTTATTGCTTCTAGGGAAGTATTTATTAATTTAATGGGTGTTTAAAATTATATAACCAAAGGTCATTATAGTACTCATTATAGTACATAGTCTATTTGAGCACATGCCCCCAAGATTCTAATAAAAAAGGATGGACATGGAGTGTATTTATGAGTTAATTCATGTTATATTCTTCCCGAGAAGGTATCTCATGCGCCAGGAGCATGAAACCTTTGTCTCACTAACAAAAAGGGCGTATGCACACAACGCATACAAAGTTTTGTCTTCTTCCCTTATTTGCCAAAAGATATTCGCATTGGTTCGCTTCACCATAAGGATGTTGATGGACCACCCTCTACTATCTGTTCAATAGTTTCCTACATTCAAAATGAGATTAGACAAAGTTGGACAGGAACAATAGTTTACAAAAAACTTTTAATTTTTTTTTTCTAGTCCAAATGATGCATATAAATACATATGAAGAATATGCCCATCAAAAGAAATAATGTAGAAAATAGAAAGAAAATAAAACCAACAATTACCTAAAGGAAGAATCACTAAACCGTCTAAACATGGTATTATCTTATGTCCAAGTGATTTTTTTATTATTTATCACAAACATTCAAAAGTTCATATATTATTTCCACTTCTATCTTGTATTTTTTTTTTTTTCATACCACCATTTAAGATATTATAAGACTTGTTGTGAAGTGATGAGCTGAAAAACAAAATAAATAAAAATTATTAAAAATTTATTTATTATAGCATTGATATAATATCATATTCATTATCACATTAATTTGTAAATCTTTTATGAGTCATGTTAACAAGTATTCTTAGATTAATTGTGTTAACAGCTCATTTTACAAAAATTTTGACACCATTTTTATGAAAAATAGAAAAAGCTGTCAAAATATTAATTGTTTTTTTTTTCATAATTTTTTTAAAAATAATTTTTTAACAATTACTCTAAGACATCCATTAACATCTACCATCTTTCATGGAAATACTATTCTTCTGTTTAATTAGATCTTTCATTTTGTTGACCAACCCACAACAAGTAAAAGGCACCCCACTCTCACTAGTCACTACTAAACGAATTTAAAGGGTCTATTTAGATACCGCTGATTTTGCTGAAAATTGAAAACTGAAAACACTGTAACATATAATTTTAAATGCCAGCTAATTATTTTTAGGGCCGACTACTGTAGCTCAGTTGAAAGTATTTAAGCTACGCGTTTTTGCTTCTATTTTTTTTTTCTTTTTTTCTTTTATTCACTCCTCTCCGACCCTAACGCCTGTCTTCGAGAAGAGAAGTCCACGACCACCAGAGAAATCCACGAGGAAACCAACCCAGTCCAACACCGACAAAGAGCTCAGAAGAGAAATCCACGAGGAAGACAATCCAGTCCAACGCCGATGAAAATCGAGTTCCCTCTGGTGTACTCTTCCTTCCATAAACTCATTTCACCCTCTTCCAATTTCACTCCTCTCCCACCCTAACACCTTTCTTGGTTCACTTCGTTTTGTTTTTGTTTACTGGTTACAATGGCGAAGTGAGTTTTGTTTGGTTTGGTTTTGTGGGTTTTATTAGATTGAGTTTTGGCTGGGGTTTTGGTCTTATGAAGAAGATCTAATGTTTTAGTTTCTTGATTTGGGAACTTGATGGTAGTGGATGGGTTAATCGGCAGTGGGTTTGATGGGTTGATTAGCAGTGGGTTTGATGGGTTTAATATGGGAACTCGGTGGTGCTGGGTGAAATTGAGATTGGTGATGGGTATGATTTGCGTTTGATGGGTCGATCCGTTTAATGGGTTTGATTTGGTTTTAGTTTCATATGGATTGGATGGGTTTGATTTGGTTTTGGTTTCATATGGGTTTGATGGGTTGATCGGTTTTGGTTTTGGTTTTTTTTCATATGAGTTTGATCGATTTAATCTTAGATTGGTGGCTTCTGTCTTGATTTTGGTTTCACTGTTTTGATCTTCTGTTTTGATGGGTTTGCTAGTTTTCAGATTGCTAGGTTTCAGATTGTTGGGTTTGCTGGGAAGAACATGAAGAACAAGTTCTTCCAAAAAAAATAATGAAAACAAAAGGAACAATACACGCATGCCAGTACACGGACTAAATAATTATTGAAACGGTGCGTTGAGAAAAAAAATAGTTACGTGTTTTGGGCATTTTAGTTCCAGGTACTGTAATCATGGGTCCTACATGCTGAAAATGTTGAACATCCAAAAACGCTAAAAACATTGTATCCAAACGGATTATAGCTAGTTTTGAGTTTCGATAAAGTGTATGTGTGGAAGAATAATGATGACATGACCATTAAATTAGTTGGGGTATTATCATTATGAAGAATTTTTTTATTACAGTGGAATATATAGAAGGGATAAATGGCATCTGGCAAGTGCAAAAGATTTCACGTAGCCAATTGTTGCATAAAAGGTGGCACCTATTATGGGTTTGTGTTAAAATATTTGTCTAAAATCTATAATTTGACCACGTAGCCCTTTAACAAAGAATCCCTGTCTTCTTGGAAAATGTACTGCCCGTTGGTGGTGTGTTACTACTTTAACATGCCATCATTTATTAAAAGAAGGGTCACGTTAACAAGTGATCTTAAAGTATTAGTTAATAATTTATTTAAAAAAATTTTTGACATCATTTTTATAAAAAACTAACCGCGAACCCGCGCGTTGCGCATGAAAATTATTTTTATGGTGGTTTTATTCATTTTCTTATACAATTTAAGTTAATTTAATAAAGAGTAATGTATATTTATTATAAGAATAATCATAAATATAATATAGGAATAATCATAAATCATAAATCAAATAATTTTTGTCCTACTAAAATGAAAAAAATATAATTTTTCTCAGAAATTCAAAAAGCAAGTTAACGAAAATATTTATTTTTTAATAAAAGTTATTTATAACATTTTTTGAATTATTAAAAAGAATATAAAATTTGGAAATTATTTTTTTAGTTTTAAAAAACCTTTCTCAAACTTATTTTTACTGCCTACAATCCAAAACACTGAAAAAGTAACTAAAAAAATTAATAAAACTTAACTATGATTAATTGGGCCAATTAGGAAAACAATTTATTGTTTATAATTTACTAAGGTTATTTTCTTTGTAGAAATTGTAATTTCGTCCACCCAAAAGATATTATCAAATAAACAATTATTAGCAAATTTTAAGAATTAAATTTCTATATATGCATTGTTATATAATAATAATAATAATAATAATAATAATAATAATAATAATAATTGTGAAAGATAAAATTTTTCCCTCATCCAATTATTTTTGTTTAGCTAACCTTTGCTTTTCTCTAAATAAATGGCATTATAGAGTACTTCTAATACAATTATTAAGAATACTTTGTCCACCACAAAGGATTAAAAAATAAACAAAAATGATTAAAGTCTCATAGTTTAACATCTAAATTGAGCACTATTAAAATCATGCTATCAAATAACAATAACTACCAAATTAAATTATCCAAATCATGCTATGTAGTAGAATAATATTATATTTTTATATTTAATCCTTTATAACGCAATATAGGATAACATTTAACAACCAAAGAGAGAGAAAAAAAACAATTTAAAAAAATAAAACTGAATCGCATTAACCTAAAGTAAATTAAAGAATATAAAAAATTATTAACCTAAAGTGAAGATGCACGAAAAATAAAAAATAAAAATCCACCCAAAAATTTTGTGTGTGTGTGTGTGTGTGTGAGAGAGAGAGAGAGAGAGAGAGAGAGAGAAATTTTTTTTATAAGGGAAAACTATACATAGAACGAAAGAGATAGTGACAAATTTATAGTAAGAAGGTGTGAATAAAAAGAGACAAAAGTAGAGGAAGATGAAGGGAAAAATGAATAATATTAATGTAGAGGGTAGTGGGGAGATGAGAAGGTGAGGGAATGAGAAAGGTTGGAGAAGTAGTGGGGAGATGAAAAGGTAAGGAAGGGAAAAGGGTTGGAGAAGTGAAAATATGAAAAAAAAATATATATATATATATATATATATATTAAAAGTAATTATAAGAAAATAGAAAGAAAGAAGATAATGACGTGAACGCTAACGTGGCTTAACGTGAACACAGTAGCATTAAACGCAATATTATATTTTTATATTCAATCCTTTATAACGCAATACAGGATAACATTTAACAATCAAAGAGAGAAAAAAAAAAAAAAACACAACAATTAAAAAAAAAAAAAAACTGAATCGCATTAGCCTAAAGCAGATTAAAGAAAACAAAAAATTATCAACATAAAGTGAAGATGCAAGAAAAATAAAAAATAAAAATCCACCCAAAAATTGTGTGTGTGTGTGTGTGTGTGTGTGTGTGTGTGTGTGTGTGTGTGAGAGAGAGAGAGAGAGAGAACATTTTTTTCGTAAGGGAAAACTATGAATAGAACGAAAGAAATAGTGACAAATTTATAGTAAGAGTGTGTGAATAAGAAGAGACAAAAATAAATGAAGACGAAGAGAAAGATGAAGAATGATATTAATATAAAAGGTAGCGGGGAGATGAGAAGGTAAGGGAAGGAGAAAGGTTAGAGAAGTAGTGAAGAGATGAAAATGTAAGGAAGAAAGAAAGGTTGGAGAAGTGTAAATATGAAATAAAAAAAAATATTAAAAATAATTATAAAAAATGGAAAGATAAAAAATAATGACGTGGACGCTGACGTGGATCAACATGAGAGCAGCAACATTAAACTCTACGCTTCAGCTTTTAGTAATATATAGATGAAAAAAATTTTCAAAATATTAATTTTTTTTTCTCATAAGTTTTTTTTTTAAAATAAATTATTAACCAATACACGAAGAGTATTTGTTTGCATTTTTCTAATTAATATAATCAGATGTTGGTACGTGTCACCATCTTGGTTGGAAAATTGACCTGCTGTGGCAAATTTAATATAATAAAGTTTCAAGTCTTATTATGTTTTTTTTTTAATTAAAAGAAAATCAAGGTTCACATACCATTTTTCTCATTTGAAATAGGTTTGTATTCACTTCTCAAAAAATTAAAATAAAATAAAATAAGGAAATAGGTTTGTATTCTGACTAGCACATCAAATATTAAATCAAAAAAATAAAACCTTGAACGTAAAATGAGCCATCTCAAATGAAATGGAGAAGATTATGTTTCTTTAACAGAATATATTTTGATTAAGCACATATGGCAAGTTTTTAAAATTCTATCCATCTATTTTGAAATGAGTTCATTTTATTCTATCACATCATCAATAATTTTAATTAACACTTAAATTGTGAGAGTCATGTTCGTTTAAATGTCAAAGCCTTGATTTTTTTTTTTTTTCTCTATTGTTACAATAAAAAAGTTTAAAATCGTTGATTTATCTTCAAATGATAAATAATCTCTTCTCGTCCTTCAAGAACACTCAGAAGTCCCAAGTTTCATCCACCATATACACTATCAGTTCATGGGATTTTCAAGATGTCTCATGGACAAAGAGTAGAATAGTCTGACCAAAAACTAAGACACTACTTCCTTATATATTAAAAAATAAATTTAAAAATCTCTCTCCCCACTTTGATTATTGATCTAGTCTATCCTAATTCCTATCTGCTCCCCTTCATTTTAAGGGTATTATGTTATTTCTTCCACATCACGACCAAACTTACAAAGAAGTATGAGTAAATACAAAAATATCACATATCACACAACGATGCCATTCCCACCAAAAACCCATGGTGTCAATGTAATTACATCTTCCTGATTATAATTAATCGAAAAAGTTCTAATAAATAAGGATTAGAAAGCGATTGAAGTAGACATGTCTATATGAGAATGAAAAAAGTGAAAAGGGGCTAACAAACAAGTGTACCACCTAACTACTTTTAAGTTTACCTTTTAATGATGCAGTTAGGCAGATAACATTAATGGATTTAGAATACAAAAGTGAAATGAAAGATTTCAATTCAGCTAAGTACCTGTATATATGCTGATAATATCCAATTGGTCACCAAGAAGATAGAATCATAGAGGATAGAAAAGATTAAATATAAATGAATAAATTTGCAATCTTGCTTCTGGTATAGATTCCAATGATAATCTAGATATTTGAGAAAGAGTATTCATGTAATGCCATTTAAAAAGAAAGGGATAAAGCTTTTACAAGTGTAATCATCATATTGGATGAAGAAACCAAGTGCTCCACTTTTTAAGAATTATTCAAGATAGTGGTCAGGGATGTGATAGAAAATAACCAAAACATGTTTGCGCAGCACTACCATAAATTCAAAAAAAAAATTCAAAAGTAAAGTTATAATTAATTAAAAGCACCAAAACTAAGAGTTTAGACCCATTTGGGCTCAAAATTAGGTTCCAAACTTCTTGTGAAGCTGATACCAAATTTTATTTTTATTTTTGGAGAATATGAAGCAAACACAAGTACACACTTACAAGAATAGATTTTATCAGCTATTTAGTAAGCAGTTTCCTATAAGTAATTATCTTGCTCACCAATTAAAGGAATCCTCCCAGGGGATACAAAGTAGAAGATATGAATGCTCATCTAAGAAATACACCTAAGAGATACAAAACAAGAAACTCGCCACCTATCGAAACCTACCCAATGAGAATAGATAAACAAGGGGAAATCCGAAATCCTTCTAAAAAAATTCACTCTCAATTCTCTCTATATTTTACATTCATAAATGAAGTAGGACTTGTTTAGGACCAACTTTGAACAACCCTCCAAGCCTGAGTGATAACAACTTATATTTACAATACCAAAACATTTAACCAAAAAAATAATTGACCTTATACAACTTACATGACCCTCTAATTGGGAATAGAAAAAAGCATTTTGGAAAGCAAATACACACAACTAAAGAGAATTCAAATTTCGTTGTTTCTCAAATACATTTTGCCAGCCCAAACAATCTGTAGTAAAATTTCCTTAACTCCTTAAAAATTAAAAAAAAAAATTAAAAAATTAAAAAAAAAAAAACCCTTAAAATTGCACTCCATTTGATATATTGAAAACTAAAATTAATTTCGAAAATGACCCAAAAATGCTTACTCCAACTTCTTTGAAATTTGCGTAAACTTACTTAGAAAAAAAGAAAAAGAAAGAGTAACCAATATAATTGGTCTTACTAGGCTTCCTCCTAGGAGTGGTCTTTTGATGTGTCTCGGTACTTCTTCCATACACTCCTGTTAAAAGCCCAGGCCTCTCTGTAAGCATGCATTTGTAGGACATAACCTAGCCTTTACTTGGATTAGGTTAAGGTTAGGCTGGATTTTTCTATGAATACTATCTGAAGTACAATATTGTATTGTGAATATCAGTTTAATTTGCTCTCTTCTTTCAAAGAGCATAAGATGTTTTATTATTTTCTACAAAAGGATTTGAAATTGTAGGAATAAAACTTCAAGTTTCAACCAATTCTAGCACAAAGACTGTTTATTCATCAACTTCTAGTTAGTTAGGTTAAAGGGCAGGACATTACTAACAATAGTTTTTCAAATCTCGTCTTTTGATTGCAGAGGTTTATTGTGACCTTTCCAAGCAAGCCAAATGGAGTTAAGAAGGGTAACAAACCATAGAACATGATTTAGCCTTTTTTTGAATTCCTAAAATATTTGAATTTGAAAGTCCTATGTATGCAATTTGCACTACAAGAAATCTGAGTTTAGGTAGCACAGTGAGAAATGCAAGTCATAATAATTTCCTTGTGAATTATGATTTTCTAGATTTCTTAGGATTACTCCTAAGTTGAATTGTTAAAATTCTATCCATCCATTTTGAAATGAGTGAATTAGCTTTTACTTATCATCACCATTTGATTAGACATTGATTATCACCATTTTAATATCTATTTAAATTATTGAAGATGTGACTCGCTTCAAAAAAAATTATAATCACTTCAAACAAATTTATTTGATAAGCAAGAACTTTTATTGGAACACACTACTAAACTCAGTTACAAAGTTCCAAACCCAAAAACTAATCTAAGTCTATGCACAAACTCAATTACAAATACAAAGAGAATCACAGCTAAAACTACAATTCAATCAACTCTAGAATACATAACAGACACAAGAATACCTCCAATATCAACATAAATTTCTATTCAGTACAAAATCAATGAACCTTCCTTTAGCAGCTAGTCGTGCTTTTATCTCATTCGATGGACTAGACTACTCCATACTTGACCACTCACTTCAAAATTGATGGATATGATTATAAAAATTCTGTAGTGAACTACCCTAAGCACTCTAAAGAATCGTAATCCTTGTTCTTATTTTACAAAAGCCTAAAAATTGAGGAAAGGTATCATTATCTTCCCTATTTCCTAAACAAATATATTGGTCATGATATCAAGTATCAACTTTCAAGACTCTAAAAACATCTAGAGAGATTACCTTTCTCTTTTTACCTCACCTACCACTATCATATCACTCAGATGAAGTTAAAATCATCACCGTCGTGTCCTAAGGCCGAAGCCCGCAAATAATATGATAATACATATTAATATTGCTTTTCCTAAAATAAAATTATTAGTAGTATTACCAAATCCATGATGAGGAAATAGAGACCCCAAAAAAGAGAAGAGTTTACTAGTATACAAAATATTTTCAGATAATTGATTTTAAACACCACAAAGTTGTTGCAGAATTAATGATACAAGCGTTCACAATACTTTTTTTTTTTTTTTTTCTCTCTCTTTCCTGATTGGTAACCGTTCATGATACTCAACCATTGAGGTACTACTTTGACAGAAAAGTGAAGACATCTGTAACAAGTAATAACATAGAACTTACATTGTGGCATGACTAATTGATGGGACAGAGTTGTAAAAGCATAAAACTTAATGACACCCCCTTTTATTTTAAAGACCACGAAATTTTTTTAAATCATAAGGCCACTTCAGTCAAAGCATATCAAACTGCCATAATTAGTGATCCAAAAGATACCAAAGTATTTTCGCAGTAATTTCTTGTACAATATATGCAATATTCAAGCAACACTATACGATAACACAATAACAGAAAACAGAATATGCATTTCAGAATATGTGAAGTGTGTAAACCAGAACAAGAAGTCCAATCTTTCTATAAATCATAACACATAAAATTTTTACTCTTTTTTTTTTTTTTTTTCCATTTTGCTGAATGAAGGCCTAGACTTACATTAATTTTTGCTAAATAGGTCTTTATATACAGTTGGAACACTTGCTTTCACTCCCCTTGGCCAATCAAATTTGAAGAGATGAATTGGGACAAGTTAGTTGACTTAGTTCTCCAACCTGAAGATAAGCTGATGATTCCAATAGAAAAAGCGAGGAACTTTAGACTATTTGATGCCATTAGCAACAACATAATATGGGTTACTAGGAAAAAGC
The DNA here is from genome assembly GCA_033629205.1 of Lithocarpus polystachyus. Taxonomy (NCBI): domain Eukaryota; kingdom Viridiplantae; phylum Streptophyta; class Magnoliopsida; order Fagales; family Fagaceae; genus Lithocarpus; species Lithocarpus polystachyus. The sequence continues at coordinate 3,179,502 of CM066162.1, read as the reverse complement.
TAATGAATCAACAACAAAGGGAAGTTCTTGATCCCATTCTCTTAATTTTTTAAATCAAATAGGTATACACTGATCATGTTTCTTCTTGGGAATATGGAGGTGGAGATTGGAGAAAGAAGTTGCATATGGAATCGATCACTTCCCCCCTATGTCGAGGCTAATTTCAACGCTGCAGTTAGAGAGGAAAAGGCATGTATAGTAGCAGATGGACCAGATAATAGAGAATCAAAGCCCCTGGCTGAAGCTCAAGCGGCTCTCTCAGTGATAACAATAGCAGCGGAAATGGGATATGGAAATTGGGTTTGTGAAGGAGACACTCTAAATGTTATTATCTAGTTACAGAACCACTCTTTGGAGCCTGATTGGTCTATTGAGCACCTAATTGAGGAAGCTAGATACTTTTTCAATTTTTATCCGACTGGGTGTAAATCACACTTTTAGAGAAACTAATATTGTAGCCATAATATTGCTAAGTGGGCCATTTTTTGTAATATGTCGGGATTGATCCCCATCTCATCCATTCCAAACCGTTGCTTTTGTCCTTAGAATAGAGATGGAGGTAAAACCCCTCTTTTGCAGCACTTTTCCTCTGTTTAGTTTTGCTCTTTTTTAATAAAGTATTATTAGGCACCAAAAAAAAAAAAGATTAGAATTATTGTGGATAAATTTCATTGCAAAGCCATCTCCCATAAATTTTATGATAGTCATAGCTAACTTAACAATAGAAATCAATAAGACAAGTGAATGAGGGTTTGTGGATTCTTTACTACAAAAAGGAATTGAAAATTTATTAGACAGGACCGCTTATACCACAGAGAAAGTAAGTTAGCAACTGCAATATTAAAGAGTGCTTTATTGGAATTTAATGATGTGAACAGCCAACGGTTGCATTAAAAAGCATAAATTAATTGATTGCCTAACCAAATTAATGGAAAATTATGGAAGTCCCTATATTTTTTAATTGTAGAAATGATCCAATTAAAGTATATCAATAATGAAATTGACAGAACTTGAGAACATGGGTCTTAACCAGGACTTACAATTGGTAGCGGGTGATGTGCAATTATTGGAAAACCAGTATATCTTTCATTTCCACTGCCAAGTGCCAACCAGTTTCATATGCTTCAGAGTGATGGTGATTTCACCTTCAAAATGAGTTAATTTCATTAGCATATCATTTCTTATTAGCTAAAAAAGCCCCTTTTTTTGGACTGGATTGCTATGATAGAGAATACCATTAATAATGGGCATTTACAACACAAAAAATATGATCTCTCATTTCAGTTTGTAATTTTCGAAATCAAAATTAATAAGATAGGATAATCGAAATATCTTCAAAAATGCTGAATTATAAAAAATTAGTCCAGTGTCTCTTTCTGTTAATGAATATTCAAGATAGATCTAGATTGCAACTGCATGTTTCTTTTAACCTTGTCTATGTTTTATATTTCTTTATTTAGAGTCAACAGGTGTAAATTAATTAAAAGGCAAGCTAGTAATAAGAAAGTGCATACATCAAATGATACTGAAGATCTCTACTTACATTCCCAAGAAGCACCTTCCTCAAACTATCTCTAACTCTTGAACCTCTAACTTGGAATATATCCAAAAACCTTCATTTCCCATTTAGGTAATGAAGAATTGGTAAATAACAAACAAGCTAATGCAGCCTTTACTTTTACTCACATTCACTAAGTTGAAAATTCTTTGTCTTACACTTCATCTATATCTCAATTGCTAAAATTAATTCAAATCTCAGAAATCTGCTGTAAAAGGTAATTTACTTGGAATATGTTCTGTCTTGCTAACCATGATGTTTCTTGTCACCAACTAAGAAGCAATGAATTCCATGATGATAAATCAGGAGCAAAATCCTCTTCTAACATTTGTGAAAAGAGCCCAAAAGCCTTTTGAAAATCCCAAGGGATTATAACTTCCTATATCAAGTTTGCAACCCCTCACAACCACGTTGTCAATGAGCTTCAAAGCACTACTGACCTTTCTTTGCCTGCAGAACCCACTAATCAGAGCATTGAATGTTGGTGCAAGTGGATAACAACCACGACCTACCATCTCATTCATCAGCTCAAATGCTGCACGCATATACCCTCCTTCACAAAATCCATGGATTAAATGGTCATAAACAAGAACATTTGGAACTCCCCCTTCTCCAAGTATCTGACCAAAAACCTTCTTTGCATCCTCAATAGCACCCTCTTCACAAAGACTTAAAATTCTCAAGCTCCTATGAACTGCTCTAGGGAATAACTTCCCCATCTGGGTCAGAAATGTGAGTGCTTCATCTAACTGATTCTCCTTATACAGACCATATCACACACTATCATAAGGGCTTAAACAACCCGTTGATCCCTCCTTACTCTCCTCCATTATTTCCAAAATCTTAAACGCATCTTCCATCCTCCCTCCTGAACACAAACCTTTAATTAATGTATCATATGTAACATAATTCCAATTAATTCCATCCGTTTTCATCTCATTAAACAGATCAAGAGCCAAATCCAACATTTCAGACTCACAACAACCAGAGATCAATATATTGTATGTGTCCACATTTGGAAGGCAGCCCTTCCTCTCCATCTCCTTCAAAAGGCGATGCCCAACTTTCACTTTCCCTAATCTACAAAACCCCTTTATCAAAGTGTTATAAGCCACAACATCCACCACACTTCCCTTACTCTCCAATCTATTCAAAATGTCAACAGCCTCAGTTACACGACCAACATTGCAGAGAACTTCCAGCACCTTAGTCCCTATTACAACATCAGGCTCAGACCCTAGATTGAAGCACTTCTCTAAGAGAACAAGAGCTTGAACCAAATTGTCTTCTTTACAATACGCAGATATTAAGATATTAAAAGTCACATCATTAGGCTCCTCCATCTCATTCATCAAGCTCCTTGCTCTCCCAACTTTCCCATTCTTGCAAAGTGCATGAAGTAATGTGTTATAAATCACAGTATTTGGTATGATTTCCCTAGACTTCATCACTTGCAACGGTTTGAAACCATCACCGATCCTATTAGTCAAGCAAAGCCCCTTCATTAAGATCCCGAAAGTGTATTCATCACCTTCAACACCGCTCCCCATCCTCCTCTTCCTATAAAATTCTCGAGCCAAATCAATATCTTCCTCAACAGGAACATCAAGTACTGAATGGAAAATCCTCGAAGAAGGTTTCTTTCCAAACTGAGTAACCAAGTCAACCACTTGATCACCCGCTTAACCATACGTGCCCGCCCTAGATCACGGACAATCGTGATGAAAATGCCTTCATCAGGGGGTGTCCCAATTGCGTTGGGCATTTCTTGAAGCAATTCCTTTACAATATCGAAGCGGCGGAAAGCACAGAGCTTGTGGATCAAAGCACGGTAGGTGGATTGAGAGTGGGTAACATTGGGGAGTTTGGAAGCCCATTTGAAGGTTTGAAGGGTCTGGGAGAATGACTTTTGGTCTAGTATTAAATGGGCAATGTGCTGTTGGGATGGAACAGGAGATGATGAGGATGAAATGCATTTTGATTGTAGGCTGAGAAAAAGAAATCTTTGATACGTTGGAGAGGAGAAGATTGGAAGAGTGGAAGCATTGGAGATATGGAATATGAAGTGCTTTGTTCCATGAGCGAGGATGTTTCTAACACCAACTAATTTATTTTCATACTGGGTGCTGAGTTATTAACCATTATACTTGATCCAATGCCACATTACAAAATATTATGCCTTGCACCATGAAAGAAGAATCGTAGATAAAACAAAATAATATGATCAAAGTGCATATATCTTACATATAACTAATTCAAAGTTTAGCTTTTTTTTTTTTTTTATTGGTATTCGTACATTGAAAGTAGCTTCCTCTCCATCACATTTAAAAAGCTATGCCATTGGGTATTAAATACAAAAAGAAAGACAAATTCTCTCCCATTCAATTCCTACTCTCTGAACTATAATTAATCATCATTTTTATCATTCATCGTAATAAAAAGATACTATGTTTTTAACCTCTCTTGCGCGAGCATCCCCCAATGATGAACAAATTAAACTCTCTGATCACTCTCTTCCTCATTTGTCTTCTTAATGTTGTTCTTAACTTTACATTTTTATTTGTGGATTAAATTTTTCAATACATTTAAATTTGCAATCTTTATTTCATGAGTTGTTCATCACCATTCACTCTTAATCTTCCATAATCCATAGCTTCAACAAGTAATGCAAAAAACTTAAAAAATTAAAAAAAAAAAAAAAATTGGTCCTATTTTTGTTTTTTCGTCTAATTCGAAATACTCACTCAGAACTAACAACAAACACCTTACCTACACTATATAAACAAACAAACAAACCCATTTTTCTCAAATTCCACAAACTCCAAAATCAGCCAGAATCAATAACAAAGGAACCTTGAAGATACCATTCTTTCGAAATCGTCACGCAGCTCGAGCCACCACAGAGTCGTCCCAGGAATGCAATGCAAAGCTCTGTTTCTGATCTCTGTGTAGTATAATAAAGCATAAAGTGCTTTAGATGGTTCGGGCTTTATTAATGTTAATGTGGATAAGTGACAAGAATTGAGTGGGCTGGGTTTTAATAGCAAAGAATTTATAAAACTGGGTTGCTTCAGATTAAAATTTTGATTGAAACGGACATTCAACCCAACCCAAATACTTTAGGCCCAATAGCAATCTCTTAGTGCTTGGATTATTGCTTCTAGCTCTCCAAATCTGGGGCAAAGCCTTAGTATACAGGACTAGGGTCTGGGTTAAGGATTGGGTCTAATGCCCAGTTGCATTGGACCCATCAAAATGGTGACACGTTCAAAAGTATTTTGATTTAATGTTCATTGTTCAGTTGAATCGAATCTATCAGAATGGTGACAAGTGTATAAATAGGACCCAAGCCAAGTCCAAGATTAAACAAAGATAAAACTTTTAGTTTGAACCTTATCAGGAATAAATTTTCATATAAAGTAAATATATTTTACTAGGAATACTTTTTTTTTTTTTTATATATTAGGGACATTCTTTAATATGTTGCATTATCCATTGCAAATTGTCTATGCCTCAACTTTATATATATATATATATATATATATATATATATATATATATACATTCATATTTAAAAATAGGTCTATGCCTCAACTTTGGTCAACTTTAATCTCATGGGATTAACGGTAATAATTTATATTTCTTTTTGGGTTGAGAAACCTATTTTTCATGCTATAAGAACATTTCAAGTGTTAATAAATTTATATTTCATGTTATCAAACAATTAAAAGCACCAACAAGGTAGATAAATGAGTGCTCACAAATAGTTGGAAGAAATCATGTTTAAAGGAAGAAGGATAGAAAATGCAGCACACCATGATTGAATAAATTTAGTTACAAAACTAGATGTAGCTTAAAACTACAACCTTACTAAACAAAATAAAATTTATTTTATATTTTGAAAATTCAACCGTTGAATTACATATTCTTTACACTCTTAATACGTATATTACATTTTGTGTCAATCAAATATTATTTACTATATGATCTATAAGCTTATATTTTATTCATAATTTTAAACTATAAAAACTTGCAATTTAACAATTTGTTGATAATATAGCTATTAATCTTTAATTTTTTAGAAATTTTGCAAGCATAAAGGATACAAGAAGAAAATGTAATCTAATGGTGGATTTGTCAATATTAATCTTCAATAAAAAGATATTGAGTAAAGTTGTAACTTAAGACTCAACTAATTTTGTAGCTAAACTTTTTCTTTTTCTTTTTTCTTTATTTTTTCCCTTAATTACCTTGATTAGGTTACTTTTTTTGTTCGGTAGGAACTAGGAAGCTTCAAACATCAATTCATTCAAACAGTACATATACAGAACCTTTACCTTTGCAAAAAGTTTATATAATGTAATATATTAAAGAAAACGTTGAATAAAATTAAAATTAGATTTTAATTACACTATAATTTTATACCAATTGTCATCTCAAATTATATGTCAAATGCTTTCAATTTTATGTTAAGTTTCTTTGAAATTCAAAATACTTTTAGTTCATTTAAAAGTATTTTCACGCTACTTCTAATCGATTTTAAACTAATATAATTTCAGAAATTATTATTAATGTCAAGTATAAATTACAGTTTTAAAAAAATTAATGGTTCATTTTAAATATTTTTGATAGGGTCAATTTTGTCCGACTTTGCTTTTGTGTTGTTCGCCCATCAGGACAAGATCGATGGTCCCACCAGACGACCATCTGCATAACCGACAGATGGGAAACTCGTCCCGATAGACGAAAATGAGTTCACACCGACGAGTAGGTGTAAGCTCATACCGACAGATGAGAATAAGTTTATGTCAATGAGTAAGGGTAGGCTCATACTAACAAGCAGGAATAGGTCCGTGCCAACAGATGATACAATGCACCAACGATTGGCGGAGAATGGGTCCCACTAGAATTTATGTGCTCCCCACATTCAAAGCCATACATGGAAATAGTTTGTGCATCGGCCTATATCGCCCTTACAAGGAAATAACTTGCACACCATGCATAAAGACCCTATTACACATTCATGTCTTCCCTATATGGGAAGAGGAGCCCTAAGATCTTGGAGCCTTTACTCCAAATCTTTCCTATAAGGGAAGCTCCTAGGTTCAAGGGATCTACGTCTGCTCTACGCCGGCTCTACGCCATTATATAAGCACCAAGTCTCCTCTCCTTTAAGGTGCGCAAAAATTATCCTAGCTCATGTGTCCTTGAGTTGTTGGAAACTCTTTCATCATTGTTTTAATCTTCGAAAGGTCTTTGGCCAACACCTAGGGACAGACCTAGGATTTCAAACTAGGGGGGCCGGAGATAAGCGAAAAAAAAAAAATTCAAATACGCACTCATATAGTATTAAAAAATTATCAACCAAGACAAATACAAAAAAATCATTGTTTCTTAATATATTAAGATACAATCATCTACCAACAAAAACAAAAGACACGAAACACTATTGTTTCCTAACTTTACCATTTTTTTTTTCTATCACTTGTCCCTATTATTGTCCAACTACCAGTCAAAAAACAGTCAAACACTACACTGATACACTCTCTCTCTCTCTCTCTCTCTCTCTCTATATATATATATATATATATATATAATATAAGAGAGAGAGTCAAAAACACAGAGTGACAGAGAGTCACAAAGCCAAAAAGCCAAAAAAAAAAAAAAAAAAAAAACACCACAAGCACAGATTCAATTCATAATCACCAACATCAGTTCATTATTATCAGTAAAAACACAAATACCACAAGTCCACAAGCACATATTATTAGATTCTGAGATTCACAAACAATCAAACATTATATTAGGTTTTGAAGAATAGATTAAATACTTGTGAACTGTGAAGGCTGAAGCAACAAAGTTGAGCTAGGCAGATCAAGCAACCGGCAACAAGATGGGTCTCGCGTGATGGCAGCGTGGGCAGCGAGATGGGTCTCTCTCGTGTGGTGACGGCGTCACGTCATGAGCAGCGGCAAAATGGGTCTCTCTCGCCTCTCAGTTTCTCTCTATACTACTCTCTACTCTCTAGTCTCTAAGTTTGTCTCGCCTCTCACTCTCTGTCTCGCCTCTGACTTTCTCTTCTTTATTTTCATTCGTTTTGCCATTTGGTTTTGGACTATTGGGTTTACTATTTTTTTTTTTAGATTAACATGGGCTTTGAGCTGGCCAGCTGGGATCAGTGGGATGGTTCATGATTTTTGGAAAAGGGCCTGAGCTACAAAGTAAGGGGGGCCCAAGTCTTTTTTTTTTTTTTTTTTGGAAAATTTACTTACTAATTTTTTTTTTTTTTTTTTGGGCTTGCTCGGGCCTCCTCAGGCCCTCACTTGGGTCCGTCCTTGTCGACATTTCACCAGTGCTCTTTGTAGGTTCTTTTAACTCTCAATTTGGCAGTTATATATGACAGTCATAGGATCTTGACTTATTTTAAGTTTAATTGTAAGTACGAACCCATTATTGGGGCCAGGTGAGTTTTTTCCTCATTGCATTTGCAAGGGTGTTTCTCCTTTGACAAGTCTCTACTGGTCATAACTTGTCTTCACAGAAAAATCGAAGGACCTATTTGGCTTCTAGCAACCAAAGTCTTTGCTTTGTATGACCACCAATTAATCTACTAGTCCCCTATCAGTATTTTATTTTCCAAGTCCTCTAGTAGGACAAGCCTAGCAATCAAGCAAAGTCTTTGTCGTATAATAACTGGTAAATTATTATTAATGATACAGTACTGATGACCTTTTGGGTTCTAGCAAAGTCTTTGCTTTATATGACCAACCACCAATTAATCTACTAGGTCCCTATCAGTATTTTATTTTCCAAGTCCTCTAGTAGGATTTCTGGGGCAAAGCTTTTGTGTACAGGACTAGGGTCTAAGGGTGTCCATTGCATTGCACTATGGTGGCACATAATCAAAAGTCTGGTTTAATGTTCATCGTTCAAATTGAATTGAACTCATCAGAATGGTGACTTGTATATAAATAGGACCCAAACCAAATTCGAAGTTTGGTGGATAAAGATAAAACTTTTATTTTGAATATTATAAAGAACAAATTTTCATATAAAGTAAATATATTTTATTAGGGACAATCTTTTATTTATTTATTAGGGAAATTCTTTAATCCATTGCATTATCCATTGCAAAATTGTCTATGCCTCAACTGTTTATATATATATATATATATATATATATTTAAAATATAGGTCTATGCCTCAACTTGGGTCAACTTTAATCTCATGGGATTCATAGTAATAATTTATATTTCTTTTTTTGGGTTGAGAAACTTTTATATTCTAAGTTATCAGACAATTTTTTTTTTTTTGAAAGAGTTTTAACTTATGACGTCTGTTTTTGGTGATACTCTTTATCATTAGATCAAAATATCAATTGATTTTTTGTGTAAGTAAAAATTGATTCTCAAATCTCGTATTCAACTATAAAAAACTTTACTAGTTAGACTAACTAAAAACTACTTTTATCAGACAATTAAAAGCACAACGAGGTAGATAAAGTGAGTGCTCACAAATAGTTGGAAGAAATCGTGTTTTAGGAAGAAGGATAGAAAATGCATCACACCATGGTTGAGATTGACTGCTTTAGCAAGCTTTATTAATGCTTTACTTTTTTAAAGCAACCATGATTAAGTTGCTTTTTTTTTTCCCTGCATAACCATGATTAAGTTACTTTTTCTTTCGGTAGGAACTAGGAAGCTTCAAACATCATGCATTCAAACAGTACATATATAGGACCTTTACCTTCGCAAAAAATTTATATAATGTAATATATTAAAGTGAAGTTGAATAAAATTTCAATTAGATTTTAATTACACTATAATTTTATACTAATTGTCATCTCAAATTATATTTCAAATGCTTTCAATTTTAGGTTAAGTGTCTTTGAAATTTAAATTACTTTTAGTTCATCTAAAACTAAAAGTATTTTCAACTCATTTGCCGCTACTTCTAACTGATTTTAAACTAATATAATTTTGAAATTTATTATTAATGTCAAGTAAAAATTACAATGAAAATTTTTTCATGTTTTAAAAAAATTAATTGTTCATTTTAAATATTTTCATTATAACTCAATTAATTGTTTCACAATAACAAAATTTACTTTAAATATTATAAACTAAGTATATAAATAGGCTCATTCTCAAAAAAAAAAAAAAAAAGTATATAAATAGGCTAACAATCTGCCTTCTTTAATAACTAAAAATAGATCAATCAACAATGAACAATTTGCGTACTCTTTGAAATGTTATCATTACAAGATTTTTCAAGAGTCGCTAAAAAAGAAAAAATAAAATTGATAGCGTTAAACTTAAGTACCGTACCCCTTTTCCTTCCTTATTTAAACCCCCCTCCTCTCTCACTCACACACACACTCACAAACACTCTCTAGGACATCCTAAGCTTAGTTTCTCCAAGATTTTAAGGTAAAATCCTAAGTCCTTTTATTTTCATCTTGTTTGTTAGGTTTTATTATACTTGATGAATATCCTTGAAACTTAGAGTGATTTTGGGTGTTGGTAAATTTTTATGACAAATGGTTAAGGGTCTTCACAAAAGGTGGTCCTTTGAGGTTTCTCTATAATTCAAATTTGATGGTTGGATTCCTAACATTTAATAGTAAATAAATCTAATTTTAGTTACTATTGAGTTTATTTCGGCAGGTTGAGGGTTTGATGGCTTATTGTCTTGAATGATGTTGTGAACTTGTGTTACTAATTGGTTTAATGGATCAAAGGAATTCAAAAGACTAAAATTCTCAATTTCTAAAGGAATTTTGGGGATTTCAAAAAATTGTTTAATATAAAGTTTATTGCTTAATTGTGGACCCAATGATTTTAAACACATTTGGATGGGATTGATTTAAAGATGGGCAACATGAGACTTTTGTCTAACCATGTAAATTGATGTCCTATTAAGATTTCAGGAAATTTTTGGGCTAAGTTTGTGGTGGCCTTGTGTCAATAAGAGAGTGGTCTCAAAGGGAGTTGATAGAACTATGCCAAATTCTAAGGCTTAGGCTAGCCTAAATCAATCACTTCTCTCGAATTTACAGTTAAGTAACCAAACATAGCTTGAATAGGGTGAAACACTACTTGATTTTTGCAGTCTTTGTAACACAACTAATTACACAACACTCAAGTTTTTTTGACATGGTGATTTAATTCATGACACATAAGCTTGTGTAACACATAAGTTTGTGTAACATGGTATTCATATCCTACATCTAGTTCTTGCAGTCTTCATGACACAACCAGTAGTACAACACCTAAATTTTTATGAAACGTTAGTTATCATGGGACTTTATAAGATTGGGATCTCTTTTGAACGGAATTCCTATGGAGATTTCCTTGGTGTTGGGTGGGAAATCTTTTGAAATGGATTGTCTTAGAAAAAAATTTATACAAGTTCCTTTGGTCTATGGCCTTCTAATGCACTAAACCTTTGGCCATAACTCTTTATATATAGATACTTGAGTCATATCTTGTTTTAAGCAACAATTTTCTTGGACATCTTTAGCAATTAATAGTACTAATTATATCTTATCAAAAAAAAAAGTACTACTTATATTAATAGTAATTACTAAGCAGCTACACATTTAGAATGGGCGACAACGGTGGTGGCAAAGGAGGAGGAAGTGGTGGCGGTGGAGGTGGCAAAGGATGCTGTGGCACTGGAGGTGGTGCAGCCAAAAGTGGTGGTGGTGGCTCTACGGGCGGTGGCAGCGGTGGCAAGATGGTTGCTCCAGGGAGTGGAGGAGGATCACACATTTCACGGGACTCTTTTCAAAGTAATCCCCAGATTTATTTTGCTGGATTGCATGCTGGTCAAAAGGGCAAAAAATAGTGACGTTCTTGTTAGGAGCTCCATGGGAAATTATCTTATTAATTTTGCTTTATAGATATTATATATAATATGTGATTGAATAAAGTTAAATTTTATAATGGGCTTGCTATCCATATGAATCATGTGCATGGCAGACATATGAATCATATGCTTGGGTAGAGAGCTAGTCTTCATAGACTGGGTGATGAAAGTAGTAATGTGTGCTATGTAATATATGGTTTTTGTTAATAAAATAGTTTTAATGTCCTACTTGCTTTTGTTTTTGTTTTACATTATTATTTCTTCAATCTAGATAGTTACTTGTAATAAAGATTACAAGTGTAAACAGTTGAACAATTGACCTAGCATGAGTAGAGGTTGAACAATTGAAGCATTAAACCATATGAAAGGATTGCACATCTGAATATGAATATAATAATAGTAATACATGCAGACTACAAAATGAAGCATGGCTCAGAACTTTATTTGACATTGTAAATAATTTTTATACACGAAAAAGGGGTACCATCTACTTTGACAAATGTACAAGTGCATTGAGCTTTTTCTTTTAGTTTTCTTCTTATTTTGTTAATATATAACTTTATAAAACCATACCTTTTTTTAAAAAAAAAGTATAACTATATTTTAATCTAATTAGGAAAAACTTAAATAAGATAATATCAAACAAACACTAAGTTAATAATATAGAACTTATGCGGATTAAATTATTAACTTCACCTATATGCCAAATAGTTCCTTTTGTCACTTTGTCATCCATGAGCTAATGTCCTACAAAGGGAAATAAAATTGGCAAAATAAGATTGGAGTGATCAAATTGAAATGAGTTGATGCATGTGTAACTTATCAATAAATAAAATAAAAATTGTGAAATAGAAATTGTAAGGACACAGTTTCGATGGTTTGGCCCACAAGCGAGATGGACTTAAGCCCAAAAAGTCCTTGCAATGAATTTATACAGAGTGGGCTAGAAAAACTGGGCTTTAAATGAGATAAAGTGTTACTTAGGTGTATTCTAAGTCCATGCAGATAGAAATAGAGCAATGATGTTATATAAAATCGTCCTCGGCTTGGTCCGAGAAGGATGGCAATATGATTACTTGAATGTTTACAACTTTGTATTTCTCTTTCTCTCTCTCTCTTTTGCTTCTCTCTTTTCACTCCAGATTTTTCGATCCCCTCTTTCCTTACCTCTAGTTCTCTTTATACTCCATTTTCTCTCACGTGCCAGTCAGATGACCTTTCTTTGATACTTGTCCCATCAAACTTCCCTTAAAGTATTCACACGGCAGCTATAAAGGTTCAGAGTCACTGTTCAAACATCATTTCTTCATTAATGCGGCCAGAGGGTTAGCTGCAAAGTCATTAATGCGGTGGTAGCAGCTTTCTATATAATATCTTACTGCTTCCACCTGTCCTAGGTGCTTACTCGATGCTTATGTACTAGAAGAATCCCCTAAAATATCACGATGAATGCCAGAGTATGCATCCTGGCTTTCTTTTTTTACTATCTGAAGAGGTAATCCTCATCGAACAACTCTTCTTTGTTCATATGTCGGCCAAATCTTTTCGAGGTTTGAATCCATGCATTTTCCTCGTCATTCACTATCCTCGGACAAATGTGCCTCCTCGGACAAGCCCACGGCCCAACATCTAAAATTGGGCCTTTGACCCCTACAATAGCCCCTCAAAATTTCAGTTTTCTCCTTTATCCAAGGAGAAAGGTGGGATTTTGATTTCCTTAAGAGCTAAGTTCATAGACCTCCTCAATCTACACACGTGGGAGCGCTATCTCTTGCGTCTCCTAATCATTGTTGACGCTTCGGAAACCACAATACACTATTTATTGCTCTAGACGGCACTTTGTCCCCCTTATCAACGGTGAGATGTAGATCGTGTGGCTGAGATTTTTTCTTGAAATTTTGAGCGGGATAACTCCCACTCATTCTCGCTCCCTATATAAACGTCGTGAGGGAGTTACTTTTTCCATTTCACACATTCTAGAATCATCAAGAGACCCTGAATGCTTCAGTCTTCAAAACTCCTCCCATTTCAAAAACCTCTAAAGCCTTTTTCACTAAAAACTTTAGACTGTCAAGACGTAACTGAGGTAGAAACTTCATTAGTCTTTATAATTTTTTGATTTCCCTTCTATTTTCTTCTCGGCTGAGCTTCTCGACCTAGTATCCTCTGACCAATCTCCTTCTAGGAAACCTTTTAACCCTTTAATTACCTAGATGGGTAGATTTAAACATCTTGTTGACTCATCCAGCACCATAGAAAATTTTAAAGCAAAATATAATATAACCGAGGGGGTAGGCCTAAGGTACTGCCCACCGGAAAAGATTTTGACCGATAGGAAAACCGGTGAAGTGGTTATTCTCGTGATCGCTTTTTTAGAGAGAGGAATGACCATTCCCATGGGCGAAGTAACTCAAGAGTATCTTCGAAACCATAGGTTATGCCCACATCAATGCACACCCAACCTATTTAGGGTTTTGGGTTGCGTCGACGCCCTCAATCAAATGATGGGCTTGCAACTCACCTGGCATGACGTCGTACATATGTACGAATGTCACTCTCTTGCCGACGGGGGATACTACCTAAAATTCAGGTCCCCTATTGTCAAATTGATGTCATCGTCTCCGAGGCGTGGCATAACGGCTATCATTGTCCGACCAAGGAGGGAGAGCTAGGTGAGATGCCTTAGGACTAGGTTGTGTTAACTTAGATTTTAGATTCTAGGTTTCGTTTCACTTATTGCTTAACTTTTTCCCTTTGACATGAGTTAATAGTCTAACTGCTTTTGTGTTTTTCGGCTGTCATTACAGATAGAAAACTCGTTGCTCCCAAGATCAACCACATGAACATAGCGGGCCTGAATAAGCTGCTTAGGTACGAGATATTTGTGAATGCGTACGGTCAGCTGTGTGCCGTGCACCTGGTGTTAGACTTCACACCCTTATCCAATAATTTCCAAGAGGTCGGAAATGCGATCCGAGCGGGCGACTTAAGACTCCGAAGGATTGACGTGTCTTGGCCGGGGTTCCTAGCTAAAAAAGAACTTCCCCCGGTCGAGTGGCCACCTCAGCGAGCTCTCCCTCCACTGGTGATCCAAAGAGAAGAAACTGTCTCTTCTCGACTATCTCTTGAAGCTGAGATAGACCAGTTTCATTTTGAGGAAGAAGAGGTGTAAAATAAGCCGGTTAACATCCCCGAATCCGAGAGCACCGAGGAAGAAGAAGAGATGTCTCTAAATCCAAGGAAAGGGTTAATAGACCTTTTAGCTGGAAGAAGTAAGGGTACTCCTTCTAAGGATGCACCCAAGTCCCTGACTCTTGACAATCCTCCTCTTCCTCCTCCTCCTCCTCCCACAACCGTGATCGGCCTTCACCCAAATCCTAACCTGAAGAAGAAAAGGAAGAAAGTAGATTTGGATTTGGAGGAGGGTGAGGTGCCTCCACAAAAGGGGGCTAAACAACAGAAAAATGTGAAGGACAAGAGGATCTCCCCGTTTGAGAGCAGGGAGGATGCCAACACCTCGGATGTCTGCTAACCGCCTACTTGGGCTCCGCGGTTGGACTTAGACGGCGCTCCAATTCCCTGGAACGCTTCCATCAAGGAGTTCCAGAAGGGACACTCAGCCTACATTGCCGAGGCTTTGGAGGGGCCTCTGCTTCTACCCCGGGACATGGAAACCGTTAAGTCTTGGAGACAGATGGACCTGTTCATGTCTTTGAAAAGAGACTTGGCTATGGTGAGCTTCTAAACTGAAGTTAATTCCCCGAAGATTATGTTTTACTTTTAATCTGTGTTAATACATTTCACTCATTTTTCTCATGTAGGTGACTCAGCGTGTTTACGTGGCCGAGGACTGGGTCAAGGAAGCCCGCAGCCAGGCCAGGGCTGAGGTCCAATCTCGTGCAGACGTTGAGAAGAACCTAGGGATCATCAAACATGAGAAGCAAGAATGGCCAAGAAGTTGGCCATTGAAGAGAGGGAAAGGAGGAGCGTAGTGGCCGGGTTGAAGAGTGCCCAAGACCAAGTCGAAGACCAGCAGAAGAAACTGCACATGACTGAAATAGAGCTGGCAACCCAAAAGCAGCTGGTCTTGGAGCTCAAGGTCAACTTGGAGAAGGCTAAGGAAGCTGCTCAGAATGCAGAGCTGTCAGCCGAGGCCGAGAAGAATGCATCCTATCTCCGTGGAATCGAAAAGACTGAGATAAGGTTAACTGAAGAGGTGTCAGAGGTGTGCCAAGATTACTGCAAGTTAACTTGGGAAGAAGCCCTAAATCTTGCAGGAGTCCCTGCCAACTCTGAATTAAGGCAACCCAAGAAGATTTACTTCCATCCACATATTCGTGTTGTCCCAACCGTTCCTTCGCCTTCGTCATCTCAAGTCCCAGAATCTTCCGACCAGGCAGTTGTTCCCTCTGAGGCCGAGAACAAAGATCAGGAGGAACAAGTGACATAAATTGGGAGTAAGGATGCGGAGGTAACCATCTCTTCCAAGGGCACGGATGCTGTCAAGGCCAATGAAGCTGCTACATCAGAGGCTGAAGCTAGATCCAGGGAAGCTGAGCCGAGCAGACAAGAGAATCCTTTACCTCTAATGGCCAAGACTTAGAGCTAGAGCCATATGTTTCTATCATTTTGTAGTCATTTTGTAATGAAGTATAATGTACTTTTGACTTTAATTATTAAAAATATTTGAATTCGTCTTTAATTACATTCAGTTTCATTCATTCATTTTTTATTCTATAGTTTTTAAACTGTAAGAAGTTTAAACCCACAGGATAAAACAAGCTAAAGTAATTGTAGCAATAAATGAAGTTAATTCTTTGAACCGTTAAAATTGAACTGGAATACCAATTAGTCCAAGGTATGTGATCCGAGAGTACATATATGACTAAGTTTTTGTTCAACATTTAGTGAAACGTATTAGAGAATTAATTTACTCAAGGTATATGATCCGAGAGATCAGGCATGACCAAGGTTCTGTTTAACACTTTGTAAAATAGATTAGAGTATTAATTTATCTAAGGTACGTGATCCGTGAGATCAGACATGACCAATGTTCTGTTTAACACTTAATAAGCAAATAGTGTAAGAAAATTAAGTACAACAATTGAAACTTTTATTAATAGTAATATCTTCTTAGATTATTTACATTCTAGGGATGGAGGATAGCCCTTTCTTCTAAATCCTCCAAATAAAACGCTCATATTCCAGCTACTGAAAGAATGCGATATGGCCCTTCCCAATTGGGCCCAAGCTTTCCCCAAGCTGGGTTCTTTGTAGCACCATTACCTTTTGCAAAACCTAATCTCCCAGTACAAGTGGTCTCAGCTTAACATTGGCATCATACCTCTGCTTGAGCTTATACTGATAGTAGGCCAATTGGACCATGACATTTTCCCTCCGTTCGGCAATCAGATCCAAACTCCTTTCTAACAGTCTGTCATTGTCAGCCGAGGTGAAAGAGCTCGTTCTCAACGTGGGGAATCCAATCTCTAGGGGAATAATAACCTCAGACCCATAAGTCATTGAAAAGAGGGTCTCTCCGGTAGATCTCCGAGAAGTTGTCCGATAAGTCTAGAGAACATGTGGCAACCCTTCTACCCACCTTCCTTTTGCATCATCCAACCTCTTCTTCAAGCCGCTCACTATGACCTTGTTAACGGCTTTAGCTTGACCATTCCCTTGTGGGTATGCGGTAGTAGAATATCTGTTTGTGAAGCCTAACTCGCAGCAGTAGCTCCTGAATGTTTTACTATCAAATTGAAGACCATTGTCCGAGATGAGTATGCGATGTACTCCAAACTGGGTGACAATATTTTTTTATATAAATTTTTGGACGTCTGCATCCCTGATATTTGCCAATAGTTCGGCTTCGACCCACTTAGTGAAGTAATTTGTGCCGATGATTAAGTATTTCTTGCTCCCAGTTGCTTTAAGGAATGGACCTACGATGTCCAAGCCCCACTGAGTGAAAGGCCACGGGCTGGATAGTGGATTAAGAACTCCCCCTGGTTGGTGAATATTTGGTGCAAACCTCTAGCATTGATCACATTTCCTCACGTACTCCTGTGATTCCCTTTGCATGTTCGGCCACTAGTATCCCTAAGTTAAAGCCCTATGAGCTAGAGACCTACCTCCTGTGTGGCTCTCATAAATCCCTTCATGTAACTCTTCGAGGAGCAATTCTGTAGCCTCAGGGTGTATGGACAACAAGTACGGCCCCGAGAATGAGCACTTGTATAATTTCTGGTCCTCTGACAACCAAAACCGAGAAGCCTTCCTCTGTACCTTGTCTGCTTTGGCCTTGTCCTCCGGTAAGATATCATCTTTAAGGAATGCCACCATAGGGTCCATCCAACTTGGTCTTAGTCTAATTTGATAGATGCTGGGCCCTTCTTCTACTTCAGTAAGTTTATGCAGATCTTCAACAAGGATAAACCGAGGTAGACCTTGTACCGAGGAGGTTGCAAGAGTGGCTAGAGAATCTGCATGTATATTCCTACTTCGAGGGATATGCAGCAGGCTGAATGACTCGAATTGTGACTGCAGTTGCTTGACATGACGCAAATACTTTTGCATTCTTTCGTCCTGTGCTTCTAGCTCTCCTTTGGCTTGGCCGACGAGCAATGCTGAATTCGAGAATACTTCCTTCAAGCTTCCCCCTATTCTTCGAACCATGGCCATTCCGACCAATAATGCTTCGTACTCAGCTTCGTTGTTTGTGGTCGAGAAGTCCAATCTTAAGGATTTCTCAATAACAACACTCTCAGGAGATATAAAAACTAGCCCCACTCCAAATCCTCTCTGATTGGCTGCACCATCCACCTACAACTTCCAGAATAAAGGTCCTTGCACGGAGATTAGGCCAACTGAATTTTCATCCATGTGCATCTTCGCGGTATTTTCTTCTATCAAAGGCTTGGTGAACTCGGCTACCAAGTCGGCCAAGATTTGCCCCTTAACAGATGTGCGAGACATGTATTTTATATCAAAAGCCCCTAGAATTGTACCCCACTTTGCTATCCTTCCTGTATAATCCGCACTCCAAAGTAGAGACCTGAGTGGGAGTTGTGTAAGGACCACGACCATGTGTGATTGGAAGTAAAGAGGGAGTTTGCGGGTGGCATGAACCACTGCAAAGATAGCATTTTCTAGCGGTAAATAACGGACCTCGGCCTCGTGAAGGGATTTACTCACATAGTAAATGGGTTTTTGAACGCCATTATCAACCTGAATAAGCACCAAACTTACTGCATGGGCGGCTACTACGATATAAGCGAACAGAACCTCGTCCATCATGGGACTGGACATGATGGGGGGCCGAGATAAATATTCCTTTATCTATTGGAAGGCCAGGACACACTCTTCGGACCATTCGAACCCTTTCCACTTGTTTAACAAGTGGAAAAAAAGTCTGCATCTGTCCGCCGATCAAGAGATGAATCGATTCAGAGCAGCAATCATCCTAGTTAACTTCTGAACTTCTGTAGGATTCCGAGGTGGTTGCAAGTTATTGATTGTTTTTATCTGGTCTGGATTGACTTCAATTCCTCCGTGGGTAATCATATAGCCCAAAAATTTTCCAGATCCAACACCAAAAGAGCATTTGGAAGCATTGAGTCGTAGCTTGTGTTTTCTTAAGGTTTCAAAGATGTTTCCGAGATCGTTGACATGCTTGGATTCCACCTTACTTTTGACCACCATGTCGTCTATATAAATTTCAACACATTTCCCCAGCTGTGGTTCAAACATCTTTGTCATCATTATTTGATAAGTGGATCCTGCGTTCTTCAGGCCAAAAGGCATCACCTTGTAATGATAATTCCCAACAGGGGTGACAAAGGTCATTTTCTCCTGATCTTCCAAAGCTAAGGGTATCTGGTGATACCCCTGAAAAGCGTCCAAAAAACTCATTCGCGGATGTCCTACCGTCACGTCAACTAACTGATCAATCCATGGCATGGAGAAAGGATCCTTTGGACAGGCTTTGTTCAAGTCCGTAAAATTGACACACATTCACCATTTCCCACTTTCTTCTTTACCACCACTGTATTAGCCAGCCATTCGGGGTAAAAAACTTTTTTTATAGCCCCTGCCTGCTTAAGTTTATTCACCTCTTCTTTCACAGTGTCAGAATGCTCCCTGGATGAACATCTAGATGGCTGCTTCTTGGAAAAGGTGGTCAGACTAACGTTCAAATGATGGCGGATGAACCCTGGATCTACCCCTGAAGCCTTATAAGCCTTCCAGGCAAACACATCAATATTACTCCTAAGGAGTGCTAACAGTTCTTCTCAATCTCGAGAAGGCAACTGAGCTCCAACCTGGAAAAACCTTTCGGAGTCCCCATCAATAGCGACCTTCTCCAGCATCTCGAATTTCGCATTTCACCTCGTCCGACTCCACGACACTAGGTGGAACTGGGATTCTTGATTGCTATGAGCCTCCTCTTATGGTAGCTGTCGGCTCGGCTACATGCTGATGCATGATGGCAGCTATAAGACACTACCTAGCCACAGACTGGCTTCCTACAAGCTCTTCGACTTGATTCCCAAACGGAAACTTAACTTTTAGGTGCAAAGTTAAAGATACGGCCCCTAGGGCGTGAAGCCAGGGTCTGGCCACAATGGCCATATAGGGAAAATATGCATCTACCACACTGAAGTCTACCTCGACCACCTCTGACCTTGCTTGCACGGGTAACCTGATTTGACCCTTAGGGACGACAGTTTTCCCATCAAAGCTTACCAGAGGCGAATCATATGCTATTAGATCCTCAGGTCTTAAGCCCAAACCTCTATACAGATTCGGATACATGATCCCGACCCCACTTCCCTGATCGACCATCACGCTCTTCACATCATACCCACCTATTCTAAGGGTGACTACTAGGGCGTCATCATGTGGCTATATGGTCCATCTCATATCTTTATCTGAGAAGCTTAGTTTTGGTCGGACCTTTACCCTGGCCCTTTTCGATTCATGGTTCGTGTCCTCGGTAGTCAGCCAAGCAACGGACATTACTCTGGAAGGGCAGGATCTAGTCCTCTCGGATGTTACAAAGATGACGTTGATCTTGCCCAACAAAGGCCTTGAAGAAGCAGTCCTTGAAGCACCAGGCGTAATGTGGTCTCCCTGACCATTGGGCCGATGTACGAACTGCTGTAACCTTCCTTCCCTGACAAGTTGTTCTAGGTGACTCCCTAGAGTTCTACAATCTTCCGTAGTATGGCCTCGTTCCTAATGATATTGGCAGTGAAGGCTCTGATTACGCTTCATTGGATCTTTTCCCATCTTATTTGGCCAATTTAAATATGGTTCATTCTGAATTTTCTCCAAGATTTGTTGTATTGGTTCTCGGAATATAGTGTTGATTGCCTGAGATGCAATGGACTCTGACTGCACACTATAGTCCCTCCGTGGCTTGTTGTTGCTACACCGGTCCGACCTGAAATCCCTCTTTTCCTGAAGGATAACCTTAGCTTTTCCTTTTCCTTGTAGCTGATCCTTTTCAACTCGCTTATATTCATCAATACGGTCCATTAGTCAACACACGCTCCTCACGGGCTTCTTAGTCAGCAATTTCCTCAGATCGTGCTCGGCTGGCAAGCCAACTTTAAAAGTTCTCATTGCCACGTCATCAAAGTTCCCTTCGATCTCGTTGAACATCTCCCAGTACCTGTCCGAGTATGTTTTCAAAGTCTCCCCTTCTCGCATAGACAGAGATAACAAGGAATCCAACGACCGAGGAACTCTACTGCACGTAATAAACTGAGAGCAAAAAGCCTTAGTGAGCTCCCTAAAAGATCCAATAGAACTTGCTGCAAGGCCATCAAACCATCTCATCGCTACAGGCCCCAAACTGGAAGGGAACACCTTGCACATAAGAGCTTCATTTCTAGAGTGGACAGCCATCCTCTTATTGAAGTAACTCACGTGTTCTACAGGATCAGTTCGACCGTTATATACAGTGAAAGTGGGCTGAGTAAAACATCGAGGAAGCATTTCTCCTTCAATCCTGCGCGTGAAGGGCGACCTGGAAATCTGGTTGAGTGCCCTATTCATTACATCATTCCCCAAGCCCTTCGAGGATGAGTTTCTACCTCTACAGTCATGGAAACGTTCCTCCTCATGAGAAAAAGATTCGCTAGGGGGCGTCCGTGACCGGCGCCTATAATCACCATCCTCTCCATCATCCGAAAAAAGATCAGAGATGGATGGACTGTGCCTTCTTCGTGCATGGCGCAGGTTTTCCTTCTGGTGATCAATTTTACGTTGCATGTTCCTTGTAGTGTCCCTATTGGACACGTTATCCTCATCTCGAAGTCGACTCATGCCTGTAAGAATGGTGTGCACACTTCCTTCACAATCCCTTTCTCGTTCAAGATGTAGAAAATGATTAAGCTGTTGGGAACTATCAGACTCCACCTTGTTAGGACTTGATCCAACCATAATTAAGTATTAAGCTCACCAACGCACCAGTAATCCCCACAGATGGCGCCAATTACACAGTTTCGATGGTTTGACCCACAAGCGAGATGGACTCAAGCCCAAAAAGTCCTTGCAATGAATTTATAAAGAGTGGGCTAGAAAAACTGGGCTTTAAATGAGATAAAGTGTTACTTAGGTGTATTCTAAGTCCAGGTAGATAGAAATAGAGCAATGATGTTATATAAAATCGTCCTCAGCTTGGTCTGAGAAGGATGGCAATATGATTACTTGAATGTTTACAACTTTGTGTTTCTCTTTCTCTCTCTCTTTTGCTTCTCTCTTTTCACTCCAAATTTTTCAATCCCCTTTTTCCTTACCTCTAATTCTCTTTATACTCCATTTTCTCTCACGTGCCAGTCAGATGACATTTCTTTGATACTTGTCCCATCAACCTTCCCTTAAAGTATTCACACGGCAGCTGTAAAGGTTCAGAGTCACTATTCAAACATCCCTTCCTCATTAATGCGGCTAGAGGGTTAGCTGCAAAGTCATTAATGCGGTGGTAGCAGCTTTCTATATAATATCTTACTGCTTCCACCTGTCCTAGGTGCTTACTCGATGCTTATGTACTAGAAGAATCCCCTAAAATATCATGACGAATGTCAGATTATGCATCCTGGCTTTCTCTTTGACTATCCGAAGAGGTAATCCTCCTCGGACAACTCTTCTTTGTTCGCATATCGGCCAAATCTTTTCGAGGTTTGAATCCATGCATTTTCCTCATCATTCACTATCCTCGGACAAATGTGCTTTCTCGGACAAGCCCACGGCCCAACATCTAAAATTGGGCCTTTGACCCTTACAGAAATATATTCTTGAATTTGGTTGGTTTAAAATTAAGGTAAGTTTCGTAATTTTTGTAAAGTCACTAGTCAATTTGTGAATCTTGAAGAGGAAATGGTTAATATTTTCTCATTGGGCGAGCAAACCTCCTTGTTCCCATGAAAACTCTTCATTACTTTCAGCATGTAAAAAAAAGGCACATTGGCTTTCCCTATTCTCTTCTGACATTTAAATTTTCTTAATGAATGACTGTGTCAACATTGGTTTAGATTCATGCCCGTAATTGGTTTATAGTATGGTATAGTTTCGTTTAGATGCTTGTTACCTTACATATTTATAGCCATGAAGATATTAATGCAAAATTGTTTAGATGCTTGTTACCTTACATAAGGTGTTTATTGCTTCCAGGGAAGTATTTATTAATTTAAAGGGTGTTTAAAATTATATAGCCAAAGTTCATTATAGTACATAGTCTATTTGAGCACATGCCCCCAAGATTCTAATAAAAAAGAATGGACATGGAGTGTATTTATGAGTTAATTCATGTTAAGTTCTTTCTGAGAAGATATCTCATGCGCAAGGCGCATGAGACCTTTGTCTCATTGACAGAAAGGGTGTATGCGCGCAGCGCATACAAAAGTTTTGCCTTCTTCCCTTATTTGCCAAAAGGTATGTGCATTGGTTCGCTTCACCATAAGGATGTTGATGGACCACCCTCCACTGTCTGTTCAATACTTTCATACATTCAAAATGAGATTAGACAAAGTTGGAGAGGCATAATGGTTAAAGGTTAGCATAGAAATCACTAAGGTTGAATTTGACTCTTAAAACTTCATCTTTGCAGCCCTTTTACCAAACCATGTTGAGACCATTGTGGGATTTTGTTGTGAAGATGTAGGGAAGGTAAGACAATATTTTTAGCAAGGTTTGTGGTCCGAAAGGCTATTTGAGTTTGTTTTATATGATCTTGCATTATAATGAGGGCATTGAGAAACTAATGGATATTACGAACTTACCCAGATTGTCTCTAACTGAGCAAATATTAATGTAATGGAATCATCTATTTTAGCCATTTGAATGTAAAGAAGTGAGTTTTACTTTGAGTGCAAAAACAAGTGAGTTTTACCTTCATTTATATACACAATTGCAAAAAGGAACACCAGTGACATTGCATCTGAGTAGGTAAGTAATAATAGATAGCATGTAGAGAATCTATAATATAATTTCTAAAGATTTAATTGTAACCTCAATCAAAATACAGAAACTTTCAGAATTCAGGATTCCATTACTGTAACTAGGTAGCAAAACTAAAGGTCAATTTTCAAGGCATTGATGATATCTTATTAGATTCACATGAGGTCAAGTTTTTGTTGTGAAGCCATTTATATAGTTGAATTATAGGGAGTTTTAGTAAAAAATTTGATAGGAATGGACATTCAACCCAGTCCAAACACGTTAGGCCCAATAGCAATCGATTACTACTTGGATGTTTCGGGACACTCTTATTATATGTTGCATTGTCAACCACTACAAATCCCGGACAATTCTTTATTTCTTTTGCATTATGCATGAACTAAAAAAAAAAAATCTAAATAATTGTAAGGCAATTTTCATGTTTTAAAAATTGATTTAGCCTCTCTTTAAATCTTAATTCTTATATACTATAGAAACCTTACCATAAAATAAAACTGCAAATTTCATATAACTAGTCGCTAACCTGTGCAATGCACGTAAGAGCCGAACAAAAGTTGTAAATTTTCACTTATAAAAAAAAATAATAATACAAAGATCAATAGTGATAACTCCAAGACCAATAATGTTATATAATCTCAACCTTCATATGAATAAAATAACTTTATTAGAGTGTGAAGACAAATAAATGTACCGTATATAAAGTAAATGTTGCTTTAGTCATCTAGCTTAAATAGTTACAGTAGAATTATTATAAATAAATAAAAAATCCTTTGAACACTTTTAAGCCAATAAAAAAAACAAACCCTCGTCACGCACAAAAATGAGAGAAATTTGGAAAGAATAGATTTTGAAATATCTAAATGTAAAAAAAGAGGGTCATTCTACCGTACCCCCCCAAAAATAGGGGGGGGGGGGTACAGTACCCCCTAAATCTGATCCCTTCATTCAGCGTTGTGTTAATCTTGACCGTTGATGTAATTATAATGAGTTTTGGTTACCGGCTAAACAGGTTTTATATATAAACTGAAAATTATAACATTCATCAAACTTTTCCCCTCTCACGTTTTCTTTTCTACCTCTACTTGCTCTTTCTCAGTTTGCCTCTCTAAAAAAAACCCGCAAATCACAGCTGAAACCATACAAGAACCAAACAGCCGCACACCCATAACCTCAAATCGGTGGTGCTTCTTCTCATCCAATCCAACTCGTCGGCGCCGCTCTCTAATTTCGTCTTTCCAATCCATCCTCAAATCGGCGGCGCACTTATATCCAATCCAACTCGGCGACGCTTCAACTCTTCCCGTACAACTCGGCGGCACTTCTTTTCTACCATTCTAAATCGGTGGAACCACCCACAATCTTCAGGTTCTCTATTTACATATGATTAACGCTGATATGGGTTTATATTATTTCTCTAAACTTTGTGGGATTATGCTATTATTGTTTTGTTTGAGTTTCAGTTCTTATATATTTGACAAATTAATCTTTACACTGAAGGGCTTGACAGTCCACCATTGATTGCCTGGATCACTACTGCCATGTGAAACAAAATTGTAATAAGGTTGCCGATGCTTTGGCAAAGAAATCTCGGGTTGGGCTAGAACTTTAGGTTTGGGTTGAAGACTTACCTGGGGACATTATCCCTCTTGCTCTATTTGGTGTTCATAGTTTTCTTATGTTTTAATAAAAGCATCGGTCTGTCTCACTGACTTGTTTCTCAAAAAAAAGAAAGAAAAAAAAAAACAAATAATCTTTACACTTTTGAGTTTGGGATGCAAGACGTGAAACTTGAGTGAGACATGGGAACCCTTATTCATAAGTTGGGATAAGATTAGATTTGGTTGGGAGTGTGGGGAGGACACGATACTATGAACCTATGGACTTAGGAGATTTTTTTTTTTTTTTTCAACCACCTTGGCAGTAAGAACACCAATTTTAGTGTTGGTTTGTACTATATTTTAGAGTTGGTTTCCTCAGTAGTTCATCTTCACTTTCCACTTTCCATAGGTTTAGTCTTTGTGTTGGTTATTTGAAGTATATTTGTGAAGCAGTGGTGATTTGGACTTTTGAAGCTTTGTGATTGTATATTCTGCCAAGTTTTACATTGGAAGCTGATCTTTTTCCAGTATCTAACCAGAATGTAAGTTTGGATAATTGGTGCGTGTTGCTCTACTTTGGGCTGAAGAAGATTGTTGTTGCTTCTAAATATCTGTACAATGTGATTACTGGGTCCTGGGAAACTATAGTCTACTGGGTCTGGGTTGTGAAAGTTTCAATGTCTGGCAAGCCGTGAAGGTTGGAGATACGACATAGTGGTTCGGCTCTCACATGATTATGTACACATATAACTAATAACTATGTTTAATATCCTAAACCTTTGTGTCAAGTTGAATGTTACTCTATGTTACAAGGGTAATCTTTGAATGGGGATAACTGAGTTGTGTTTAACAATTGGAATGGTAAGAGTAAGACCCTTGACTAAACGTAAGCTGATTTTTGGCCAAAATATAAGCAGGGAAGTAGATTTATCCATGGGAGTTTCAAGGTCTTTTATTAATCCATGTCCCATGATACATATCTGTGATATGCTCTTCATAACAATAATATAAACCACGACCCTAGAAAGTGCTTCAATAAATATGTGATATATTTTATTCATAAAATACAAGCTAAAGTAACAATTTGACATTTAAGAAATCAGTTACTCAGCCCAGAAAAAGAAATCAAGCATGGATACAAATTGTAGAGCTGGAAATGTTTATCTACATGTATTGTACACCCCAACAGCAAAGACAAAGAGTGTGTAACTCTGTCTGGTCTCTTTGTTAACCTTGCCACCATCTGTAGTCCTAAGGCAGACACAACAAATGCATTTTTCTCTTTTTTGCTTCTTGAATAGGTTTACCCTTGGATTGAGCTTTTTCCTTTTTTTGATATTGGTTTCATACTGTATGCAGATTTGAGGAAGGTTCTTTATTTGTCAACTTAAATTGCGGGTTGCTTATTGATTTTAATTTCATTATAAAGTGCTTATACTAGCAGTTCGAAAATGGTTCTTTTATTTCCTCTTTGCAATTCCCTTTAAAGTTTAGAGTCTAGTTTCTTATCCCATTCAAGTTATAAAACAATATAGAAAAAGGGTGGGGAGGCTCCTTTCCATCTTTGGAGTAGATTTCAGATTTCTTTGGAAACCACTGCTAGTTTCCCCCCGTTCTAGTAGATTTCAAATTTCATGTCATGAATGCAACCTCTTTATGTTACTTAGGTGCAACTTTCTGAGGTAGGTTAGGAAATTGATAAGAATTTGTTACACAAACATAAAGGGAAAAAAGTGGAAAGTGAAGATGAACTACTGAGGAAGAGAATAACTACTTTGTATTTTGTTACTCGCTTGGTTACAAATGGAACAATACATGAATTTAAATAGCCTTCATTCACTCTCTTAATAAATTTTTTTTTCGTTTATCTTAACTTACATCCAAGTTTATTTACTTCATGAATTCCTCACATGATTAAATTTCATTTACCTAAAATAGTATGTTTTACACTTCCAACAACTAAATAATCCCAACCAAAAAAAAAATTCTCAACCATGCACCCTAAGACAAAAAACACAGCAAACCACAACCACTGATCTAAGCATTCACTGCTTCCAAATTACTAGCAAAAGAAAGAGAGGCAGAAAGGTAATAACAAGGCTATGGAGGCAAATAACGTTGTTGTGAGAAAATGAGGAGACAAATCAGCAACAACAGAGGCACCATTTCCAGTGCCTGTATTAGGAGATGGAGTTGGTATGGATGAGTGCACATAACTCCAAACAGAGTCAGACATTACCACCAATAGAAGCATTGCAAATATCATGCAAATTGAGGCAACAGGAACTTTAGGCAATGAGTAAGGCTTGTGTCTCGAAGTGGCAGCTTTATATATAGGAGTGCAGGGTGATGGAAGGTCATATATAGGGCAGTTAATGTGGTGCCTTCTGTCCAAGTCTCATGATGTGCCCCAAGCTTTAGGATTACGGAATAAAATCCCCTATAATTTTTAGAGTAATTCTGTGGATTATATAAACTATATCAGTTTATTGAAAAATTAGTATGTTGAAACTTACATTTAGGAGAAAAACAATTCCTATTTGAAACTTGAAAGATAGAGAATGGGAAGGGGGAAATGAAAATGAAGGCAGATGAAAATTTTCCCCTATTATTATTTTTTGAAATGCTTAGAAATCTCTTAAGCTTTAGACCAACTGCATCATTGGCATTTTACATCACTTTCAGCGTTGCTTGTATTGTATCTTGTTCAACCTTTTTTATTATTGATAATCTTGCCTACTTTTTTCATTTCTCTCATTATTAGGGACCATATTCATCTATTTGGGCTTCTGTTGATTCAATATATATAAATTATATGGTAAATAATTTATTGATTGGAATATATGAATTTATGAATGATCAAAGTCAACCGTGAAATGTATTTAAGAATTATCAACCATATAGAGTGAAAAAAACGTTTGTAGGATCTTTCAGCCGTGAAATGTATTTACTTTTTAATGTATGTTATTGCTTACCTTGTTTTTTTTTTTTTTTTTTTTTTTCATGCTATATTGTGATAGGAGTATGAAGAGAGTGAAGAACATTGAAGAGCAAGATGCTCTCCAAGTTAGGCCTCGAAAAGACCACTTGGAGCATTTATAATTTTTTGGAAAATGCTGCAATTTAGTGAATTTTATTTTTAATTGAAAGGGAGATCGAATTTCGTGAGTTGCACTACCCTTGTTTATTTGAGTTGCACTGCATGTTTTTAGATATCAATTTATGTTGTTTGAAGATGATCCACTGCAAGAAGAACAACAGAATGATGCCAGCTTACCGAGTAAAAATTTAGTTTTAGTTTCAGAAAACTTTGATGATTTTAAGGCTGATAAAGAAGCCAAACTGGAGGAATGGTTGGAGGGGACTGATAACCTACATAATCATAGAGACGCAAGTGATGCCGAAAGGGCTTTTACATGACAATACTCAGCTTTTGAAAAAAGCTTTACCTGTAAAAACTATTGTTTATTATATAACTTTCTCTGGAAAATGATTATATACAAGATATTTATGGTGCTGTGAGATTCATTTTTGGGGTAAGAATAAAAATTTGTTCTCCTTTGTACTGGTTCTATTACACCTCACCATGGAACGGTGATCTCCACTAGTGTACCATTGAAAGACAATGTGTATTGTCAATATCAGGAATCTGCAATCACTGCTTGGAAAATAGAATCGGGAATCTTCTTGTTATGAACACAAAATTGTGCATTTTAACATGTATTTGGTGCTTCTGCCCCTACCAACTAGTTTCCAGTACTTGTGCTGCTTTACCCAAAAAAAAAAAAATTTTCCAGCATTGTATTAATTTGTTATGTGAAGTAATGCTGAATGATGAGATAATAGCTAGTACATGCATTTGGCACTATCAATTGTTTGGAGATGTTGAGTTTGGACAATCTGCTTGGCAGACTAAATAGATGTTTGGTTGGCTTCACGAACCCAAAGAAGAAAAAGAAAAGAAGATAGATGTTTGGCTTAGGCGTTCGTTTGATTCCTAGTGTCCAAAGTTTTGAAACTTCTTAGCAGTCAGTCAATAAGATTTTACAACATTCTAACTTATTATCCCTTCTACTCCCTAAATACTTTTTATCACACCAGAAATGTTCAACTTTTAATATCCCTAAAAGATAATCTGCATCAACCCACATTTCCGGTGCACACTCATTCCAATATTGAGCTCTTTTTATAACATTTGGCTTATAGATTTCCTGTGAATCTTAAATTGATGAGAGACACGACCAAAATTGAAAGCAAGTGAAGCATTAAAAGCATTTGTGGTACACAATAATTCGCTTAATTAGACCTCAAATCAAATAAATCAGGATATTGCAAAAGACAAATCCATCCAAAATATGCCAAGAACTATAGATGGCAGGAACAGTTGGATTGGAGACTCACACCTTTACCTTGACTCTCAATTGACAAAGCTAACCAAATTTAGTCAAATGACTTGAATCATTATTCACCGTGAAAAAGAAATTGGAAAAAAAACTATATTATATATTCAAATGCGATCTCGAAATTCTATAGATTTTTTTTTTCTTTTTTTGTTAATTGTAAGGTAAGAATATTGACAAAATTTTGAAGATTTAATTTGCTATTCACAAAAAATTGAGTCTCATAGTAGAGGCTCAGTGATCGGCAGGACTCTTCTATCCACCCCACAAATCAGTTTGGCAGCAAACAAGCTTAACAAGAGTTCTGGGACAGCCTCGTTCTCATGAGTTCACTAGTGGCCTAGCCAAACAGTGGTATTGATCAACAAGCACTCCATCAATTTAGGCATCTTGATGATGCGCAGACTCTAGGCAAATCCAAGCTCCGACTCAATGTTCACTTTGAAATTGCATTTGTCACCTACCCGCAGAGAAGCCAACCAACAGCAGAGTTATCCTTCTGCAAGTGGCATAGACATCTTCAAACAGCTGACAATAGCACTTGTAGTGATCCAGCCAAAGATCATGAGTAAATACAGCTATTACAAGGCTGGGAACAGAAACTTGGTCATTGCTGATAGCTTGCAAAGCGGCCCTTTTGATAGATTCAGAGGTGATTACACAAACCTAAAAGTGGCCCTTTTGATAGATCATCTAAGTTTGCTCTTCTATTTTCCCCAAAACCAGGAGCTTTGATTACACAAACCTAAACGCATGAAATTACACTTTTAAATTATGAAAGTTGACACTACAACAAGCAGAATTAATGTCAAAACATCTTGATAATGAAGAAATTAAATTACAATTGAAGTAATATGATATGGCCAATATAAACCAAAGAAAAATACACCTAACACAGCAGATAACTAACGCTCTTTCAATAAATAAAAATAATATAATCAAATATCCAAAACTTATAAAATCAAATATAGGATTATTTACAGATATATAGAATTAAATATGTATAGGCGCTCATCAGACTGAGTTGCAAGTTAATACCTGTTCATAAAATATTTAAAAAGGTATCATTTGATAGAAGTCTGGCATTGCCTTTCTCTAATCTCTAGAGACTCTACTTTCTCTCTTATCTATATAATATAGTCACGCAGAGTCACAATTCCCAAAGACAAACACAGACTCATTAGTAAGATAGTCACAGAGCCAAAAAGCAAAAAAAAAATAACACAAGCACAGATTCCTCATCAGTAAAAACACAAAAACCACAAGCATAGATTCTGAGATTTTGAAGGATAGATTAAATACTTGAGTTTGAAGGCTGGAGCAGATCAAAGCCAGCAGCGGCGTCACGGCGAGATGGGTGTCGCGTGGTGGGTGTGGCTGTCGCGTGGGTCTGCGAGATGGGTTTCGCCGCTCTCGCGTGGTGGCGGCGTCACAGCGTGGGCAGCAGCAAGATTTCAAGCTCTCACCTGGCGTTTTGGCAGCTTCACTCACAGCGTGGGTAGCGGCAAAGTCTCTCGCCTCTCACTGTCTTTTTTTTTTTTTTTTTTTTGAAAAGCCTTTCACTCTCTTTGTCTTGCCTCAACCTTAGGTTTTCTTTTTCTTTTTTTTCTTTTTTTTTTTCTGTTTTTCCATTTGGACTAAACCTTTTTTTTTTACATGTGGGCTGGCCGACTGGGTTACAATTTCAGAGGGTGCCTAAGTCTTTTGTTTTCTTTTTCTTTTTTTTGAAAATTAACTTACTTAAATTTTTTTTTTTTAATATGTGGGCAGGCCGGCTTGGTTACAATTTCAGAGGGGCCCAAGCTTTTTGTAAGGGGGCCCAAGTCTTTTTTTTTTTTTTTTTGAAAATTAACCTCAATTTTTTTTTTTTTTTTTTTTACATGTGGGCTGGCCGACTGGGTTACAATTTCAGAGGGGCCCCAA
Source organism: Lithocarpus polystachyus (assembly GCA_033629205.1). Lineage (NCBI taxonomy): Eukaryota > Viridiplantae > Streptophyta > Magnoliopsida > Fagales > Fagaceae > Lithocarpus > Lithocarpus polystachyus. The sequence goes on along the minus strand of CM066162.1, from coordinate 3,147,688 downwards.
GATTTTCGTAAGGGGGGGCAAGTTTTTTTTTTTTGTTTGCCTTTCTTCATAAATAAACCCTATACATTACACTATTAAGGCATGGAAGAATGCATATGTGGTTGTATTTGGACCCTACACTTGGAATTGCTGTGAGCAAAGGAAGAGGAAGTATTGGCTAAAAGATCCTATTCTTGGTTCGTGCCAAAGGTGTGATTACTTTGGAAAGGAAGTGATATGCATCTTGTTAGGATATGTGCCCTTAAATCCTATTGTATGATGCTATGTATAATATTATGTATGACATTATGTGAGACATGATGTATGACTTAATATTGTGTTTAATAAAGTTGTTTTATTCTAATCTAAAATAATGGTAACATGAATATTCGGACATTATCAAATAGTCCATGAGATGCATAGTATGTGATTTATGTGATTTAGTCACAGAAGATATAGATCACAAGTTCTTTGTAAACTCAGAATTTTGGTTCGTAGTCGGTGATGAAATTGGGCATTTCATCTGCGAAGACTATAACATATTAACTACGATGATTTGTCTTGATCATGGAAGTGGTGACTTCTAGTTAATATGTTGATATGTTTTAAGAGTTAAGACATATTGAACTGGACCGCTGTGAGATTTATTATTCTCCTAACGACTGTCAATTGAATAATAAATCTCACGACTTGTATTCACATGAACTCTTAATCCTGAGAGAATAATGGACCTGATCATGAAATGTAGGTTGCTTTGATATATCAGGAGTGAGATCTAAAGTAACGGTCAAAACCTCAGTATGTTGGGCAGCCACATTTAGTGTTGATGGAACATATATTCTCAAGATGAAATTCATAGTCTCTTAACGGAGATATAAAATATTCCCTTGAGATAAGTTTAATGGGTACAGTTATTCAGAGAGTTAGGCCTAACCACTTTAGTAAGACTAAAGTATATATTTATGAAATTGGATTTCATAAATATATGGTGAATAACTCAAAAGGATTAAACCGGGTACTCAAGGATTAAGATGTAGTAATTTACAAAGTGGCAGTCTATATTCATGACTTTGTATTACTACGAATATTTTATGAAGGGGTGCATGTATAATAAAGTCTTGGGATATAATTTATTAATGAGGCCTAGAGTGCAATTATATTTATATAGTGGTATTAAATATAATTAATGGTAACTTTGGACTTGTCAAGAGTTGACAGAAAAGCCCAAGGCCCATTGGAGCTAGTGTCTTATTTGTTCCCTTTTGGTCCCACTCCAAGCCACACACTAAAGCCCAATTGGGAAGGCCCAAAAGGCTAACCCAATTAGATAATCAGTTATGTGGAGAGAAACATAGAGAATTTTATATAGAATAAAATGGTTTGTATGTTTATTTAAGAAAAAGAGATAATAAGATATTCTCTCTAGAAACATAGAACTGATTGAGAGACCGCCCATCTTGGGCATCGAGTGGAATTGGAGTGAAGATTGAAAGTATTCCCGAGTACTTCTTCATTCGGTTTTGAAATTCACCGCATCAAGGTACACTCTCTTGTTCTTATATTCTGAAACTTACATAGTGCATGTTATCGTTTTCGAATGAAGTAGATCCGTTTATTTTTCCGCTGCGTATGTTTTGTATTCGTTACAAACATGATGATTTCCCAACACATCTGACATGGTATTTAAGTACTCACAAAAAATGAGATAGTGTTGGTGTAATCTCTATTCTCTAGTCAACTTTCCATATCACAACTATGGAAAGGTCCAAAATAGAGAAATGATGACTTGACACCTATCTTTGTATTTAGCCATATTCCTTAAATTATAAGAGGAACATTCAGCTATATTTTAGGATAAGAACCCAAGTAAATATTTGAAGAAGAGAGTATAAAGTTGATAAGATAGGAAGGTAGAAAATATAGTCTCTCTTTAAGGAAAAACACCATTATTGTACAAGATTGACCTCTTTTCCCCACTTTCTTCTTCTCTAACATGTGTCATGTCAAAGCTAGCATCTTTGTCACTTAGAAGTTTTTCAATGTAATTGTACTGTTAGATAACTTATTTTATTCCTTTATATGAGCTCAAATCTAATCTAACATTGGTACAAAACTTGCTTTTAATTGTAATAGTGTTGTTCTAATACTCAACTTAATAATAATGAAAAGAAAAATAGTCCAACCCATGGGTCCAACCGACCCAACCCGATCCACGTGGGTTGGGTTGAATTGAACCCGTATGATGGGTTGGGTTGAATTTTTTTTTTTTTAACCCACCATGGTGGGTTGGGTTGAACAACTTCTCAACCCGACCCATGCACACCCCTAACTAAGGGTATCTTGGTCTTTGTTAAGTTTCTAAGGGTATTTTTAGATATTCTCTATATATAGGGGCCACACTGGCTCATTTTCTTTTGTAAGGGTATTATGGTCATTTTCTTTTCTAAGGGTAGTTTGGTCATATTTTAGTTTCGTGGTTATTTTAGTATTTTTTTTTTTATATTTTATGGTAATTTTAGTCATTTTTTAAGTTTCAAGGATATTTGGTCAGTTTTGTTTATTTTAAGGGTGTTTTGTACATTTCTTAGTTTTCATGGTTATTTTAGTTATATTTGGGGTTTTTTTTTGGTAAGTAGTTTTTTTTTTTTTTTTAGTTTTAGTCTTATTTTGTCATTTTTTATGTTCTAAGGGCATTTTGGTCATTTTTTATGTTTTATCGATATTACGATAATTGGTGAGAAAAAAAAAAAGGGAACCATTGAATGTGACAAAAATACCCCCAAAGATAAGAAAAGTACGGTCAAATGTGATGTTGGTACTGCCTAATGTGACAATAGAACCATCATTTGCGAGAAAAGAAAAATTGAATCACCAAACTTGACAAAAGTATAGTCACATGTGATTTTTGGTACTGCACAATTTGATGTTGGTACCATTAAATGTCAAAAATAATGTGAGTACCATCGAACGTAGCAAAAGTACCATTCTGTCTATTTTGGCACGCTTAATAAAAATGAGAAAAGACAAGTTTGGCTGAGGGTACCTATTCCAAATCATAATTTAAATTTATATAGATGACAAAAAGTAATATGATAATTTAATCGTTTAATTTAATGATTTGTGGTATCTGCCAAAGGCCTAGTAACTGAATTGATATTTCCTTATGCATAAAGTATTTGGGGGTCTAAGGGGGAAGGGTTCGAGTTGTAGGTTAGCAGCATGTTGTAATGGGTCCAACCGACCCAACTCGATCCCCGTGGGTTGGGTTGGGTTGAGTTGAATCCGTATGATGGGTTGGGTTGGATTTTTTTTAACCCACCATGGTGGGTTAGGTTGAAAAAACTTCTCAACCCGTCCCATGCACATCCCTAACTAAGGGTATCTTGGTCTTTGTTAAGTTTCTAAGGGTATTTTTAGATATTCTCTATATATAGGGGCCACACTGCCTCATTTCCCTTTGTAAGGGTATTATGGTCATTTTCTTTTCTAAGGGTAGTTTGGTCATATTTTAGTTTCGTGGTTATTCTAGTAATTTTCTGAGATTTGTTTGTTTAAAGGGTGTCTTGCATAATAAGTGTTGGAATTGCACTTCATCTCCAGGTATATTTTATTAAAGATTGTGTCTTAAGTAATAAGTGTAAGTGATTTGGTTGTTTTTTCTGCAGATTAGTGTTTGGATCTTGGTGGGAATCTGATACATGTTGGCTATATACAGTATGTTTCAGACCACCCTAGTGATTTAAACTTTGAATCTACACTGTTATGTGGTATCTAATTGTTTGAATGTGCTGGAATTAGTCGCTAGCTATGATTGGATAACAATTTGATCATGAAATTTGTGGAGCAGTTGTTAATGTCAGAGCTAGGCAGGAAAAAATATCTCTATAGATGAAGAATGCTGCAAATGATGCTGCATAGGGAACTGGCATGTTTTGATCACATGTACTCTTTTGGACCCACTAGAGTACATGTGAGATCTTTTGTTGCTAAAGATCTCACATTGATTCTTTTTCTAGTGAGATCTTTTATTGCTAAATTTGTTCAGTATCATGTGGGATAAAAGAAAAATAGACTAAACAATGATATTATTTTTGACAAAAGCAATTTAGCCTTTGAAGCTTTTGTACATTCACATTAAATTTTGAGTATCTATAGAACAAAAACAGAATTGAAAGTGCAATTCCAATCATACAGCATATGGTCCGAATCAATTTTTTATACATCAAATGGTTTAGATTTAGGTGGGTACCATACGCCCTAAAAAAAGAGGGGGGTATGGTAGAATGACCCATATATTTATAACTTAGCATATAAAATAACAGGATTCTTGCTAGCCTTATTGCAAGAATCCCGTGTACTTCACACCAAAATCCCACTTTGCTAATAGTAGGGCATGGGCTACTCTGATATATTGACAAAGGAATATCTAAAATTCTTTCTTTTTTTCCTTTTCTTTTTCCTTTTAAAAGTTATGAAGACAAAAGAGAGTTAATTGAATTATGCAAAGAAACATTTGTGTATGGCAGGTGGCGTAAGTGCTCTAACTGCTGCTGCTACTGCAACAAAATCCAGCACCCAGCTTAGTTTTTCTATCTCCTATGAGGAGAAATTTCAACTTGCAGATGCTTGATTTCATCTTCCAGCTCTTGTAAAGTTTCCCCTTTTAATCTGTGTGTCCCTACGGTACTGTTATAGCTTATCAAGCGTTTCAAACAGGAAAGATATTGGCCCTTCACTTCAGGAAAGTCAGAAATCAACCTCTCAGCTCCAAACTGCACAAAAACATGTGCAAACCTTATATTTTTACTATATTCATCCATAAATCAAATTTTATAAAAAAACACCCATTGATAATAGTTTGAAACCATTCACTATTATCAAAAAAACACCCATTCACTGGTAATAATGTGTTTAACTAAATGCATACTCCTCTAGAATAAGAAATATCAAACCAATTAGCTTAACTGAAACACATATCATTGAATCCTGCAATAATAAAGAGAATCAAGAATGAATCAGAAACACAGTGCTTAGGAAATTAAATATTACATAATAAAAGAGCCAACCTTCATTTTAAGCTTTGTTCTGGCAGAGGGGGTGAAAGCAGCGATAGCTACACTAATTACAGCTTTGCTGTTTTCGTCAAATCCATCTCTCTCCCCTTCATATATACAACTGCTCCATGAACAAGAAAATTCAGAGAAGCCTTATTGCTAACTTGGTTCATCTTCTAAACAATGCAAGACATTAAAAATGAAAAGTTCCAAAATTATCAACATAAGTTTCAGTCCTCTGTTCAAGTAGGCTCCCTACATCCTACAGCTTCACTTTCAGGAGCTCTTCTTGGTTTTTATAACACTTAAACTAATGTAAAGAAAACATCTAAAAAGGTGCATCTCACATTCTAGATTGGTTAAATGATTATATTCCCTATTTCCTGACAACTTAAGCTTTTAGGATTAGTATTAGCTTATAATGGTATTAGAATAAGTAATTATGAGTTCAAACCCCAATATCCACTCTAGCTCATATTTAAAAAAAATTTAAAATTCCACGTGTTAGGCCCACTTATTGAGGGGCAGTATGGGCCTCCACATAAGAGGGAGTGTTAAAATAATGGTCAAGTGATTAAATTTGCTTTCTCCTAATAGCTTAAACTTTTGGTATTGTTGATAGTTTATTATGGTTGGGTTTTTTATTTGGATAATTTGATAGTTACATTGGAGGGTGGGATTTAAACCCTGAACGTCTCCAATGGAAACGCTAGGAGGTGTCATTTGAGCTACAAGACTCTAGGCAATTTACTATGGTTGAAATATGAAACAAAAGAAAACTCAGGTGAAAATAGCAACATATTGTAAGATTATACTAGGGTTGAAAGAAACAATCACCTAGAGTAATATATATATATATATATATATATATATATATATATATATGATAGGTAATATTAGAGCAGCTAGTAAAATATTGAAAAAAAAAAAAAAAAAAAAAAACAAAGCCTCATTGTCCAGCAATCAATGTGTTGGGCCACTTTGCTCACTCAAGCTCTTTTATAATACATTAGTAAGATAAGAAAGATAGAAAGACAGATGATTTATGAGGACATTAACAAGATGAAGGAGAAAGGAGAAAACATTGATTGATGGGGGAGTTCAAATATTGTCATGGATTCCTCAAAACAGTATTAGTTCAGCACACACAATTTGTTGCTTAGAACGTGGAGTAGATACACATGCACTTTTCTTTTACATTGAAAATTTGATCATTAGCCAGTATGGAATTCCTCACTTATATAGTTGGTAACTACCATTACACAATTCATAGTTTTCAATCTTGTTTTTTTTAACCCAAATGCATTTCTCAATAAACAGACGAGTTTGAGACATCATGAAAGAAAACATCACTCACCACCAGGTAGCATCTAAAGCAGGATAATTTGGAAGAAATTTCTCAATTTTGGGCAAAAAATTCAGAAGATCATTCTCAGCCTTCTCAGGTTTAGCAGTGCCATGGAAGATACCTCCTAAAAAATGCATTTTTCAATTAGTATATGAAACCAAATAGGCAAAGTATAATATTATTAATAGGTTTGTACAAACATGTAAAATTCACAAAAGGCCGAAGAATTTTCCTTGCCTGTACATATGGGTAGAGAATACAATGGCTCTTCCTTGCAGACTAGGGAAAACTGCTCACACATGGGTCCATTCTTATATGCAGCAGGAGCTGTTTTATCTGAAAGAAAAATCGATAAGCACCCGAATTGTTTTCATGAGGTAGATACATCTACACTTTCAGCACATATATGTTATAAGGGATCATGAATCTAGCACATATTCCATGTGAGTCAAATGCTAACAGTAATTAGTTGGGTGGCTCAGCTGGGTGCAGTTGACTCAAAGGAAAGTCAATAGTACCTTCTGCTTTATTAAATAACAACTACCTTATCAAAGTTCAATAAAAATAATAATAAAACTTATATAACATATTGTACACATTCTTAAATATTATTGTGCCATGGTAACTATGAATATTGGTCACTAACCAATGTAACAAGAATATAAATATACAATTCTGTCAAAACCCAAAAAAAGAAAAGTTCTTAATAAATTCAACATATATAACTTCAGCTCCATGATACCTTATCTAAAACTAATATTACTACCAATTAAGTTTGCATAAATTAAATCAACATTAATTTCTTCATACGAATAAGAAACACAACTTTTGAAATTAATCTTCCAATAGCAAGTGGGGAGCATGCTTGGAATGGTAGAAACTTGTAGCTAACTTTTGAACCATATTGCACGAAAACTTACAATCTGGACAACATATGAAAATAAGCTTATGTTCTATTTTAATGATGCTGAATAGCATGGCTGCTTCCTGGTGAAACTATCAGACAACTGCGCTACTAGCCGCTGCCATCGTTCTTGCCTTTGATGCCCCAATGGAGGAGATCATGGTCAATAATGAGTTTTATAAAGTGGTTTATGGTGGTTGTTACTACAATATTGGTGTCAACTCTCGAAGTTAGCTGATTAATAAGCATTTTTAGAATTCAATAAGAATGACCAATCACCAAAACATATAAAAATGTAATGAAAATGCCATCTATTTTAAAATCTTTTTCTTACATTTTCCCCAAGTTTCATTTAAGCATATCATTATCCACAATCAATTTAAACCCAGGGAAACAAAAATCAGTAAACCCCCACTCAGATTTATAGTTATCATTTTTTCAAATCCAAAACAACACAAAACATTGAAATTTGAGATTCCATTTTATTCTCTTTCCCAATACATTCCAAACAACCAAACAGAGGATACCAAAATTATGAAACGCATGCAAGATTAAATAACCATAAACAAAACGACCAATCACCAAAACGATTAATACCCATCAAATCCAAACCCCAAACAAACACAAATCCTCACAAAAAATCAATAAAAATGCAAACTTTATCAAATTCTTCTAACAGAACAGAGGGGAAAAAAAAAAGTCAACTTCGAATGAACAAACCTCACAAATGCCATCATCAAGCAATTTTGGTGAAAAAACGAAGCACAAATCAAAAAAATTTGGGGAAATTTCAAAACAACTCTACAATACCTGAAATGGGTTTCGATCGTTGTTGTGTAAAACCCCTTTCCATGCACCGGCGAGGACAATTAATGGTGAGGTCCTTTCTGAATATGGAGCGAAGTCAAAGAGAGAGGAAAGAGAGCACGGTTGAGAGAGAAAGTGAACGCAGGACAACAAATAAACAACGGATTTCTTTTGTTTGGTGAGAACAATTCCCTCGCTAGAGCTGGCGAGGAACCGTTCATGGCTTAGGGATCTGTTTCTTCTTTTGTGCTCTTGCTTAGGGTTTTGTTTAGTAATCTTCGCTCTAGATAGGTTTTTGTGGATGGTTTGGATGAGAAGAATTTGAGAGACGAAAACGGAGAGAAGCGTAGGCCATAGAAAAACCTAGAGAGAGGAGAAGAAAGTCAGAGAGTGAAGACTCAAAATTTTGTATTATACGATAGTGTAGCACGGTGGTACTACTTAATGTATAGATAGTACCAATCAACGTGAGAGAAAATTAGACTACAAGTAAATGTGATAAAAGTACAGTGATACGTGAGGCTGGTGCTACACAATGTGAAGATTGTATCATTAAATGTGAGGAAAAAAATAAGGGAACATCGAATGTGACAAAAGTACAGTCACATATGATGTTGGTACTACGCAATATGAGGCTGGTACCATAAAATGTGAGAAAAAAAAATAAGAGAACTACCGAATGTAACAACAGTACAATCACATATGATGTTGTACTGTGCCATGTGAGGATAGTACCATCAAATGTGAAAAAAAAAATAACCATCAAATGTGACAAAAATACAGTCACATGTGATGTTGGTACTGCACAATGTGAGAATGGTACCATCAAATGTGAGAAAAAATAAAGGAACTACCAAATGTGACAAAAGTACAATCACATGTGTTGTTGATACTACGCAATATGAGGCTAGTACCATAAAATGTGAAAAAAAAAATAAGAGAACTACCGAATCTGACAACAGTACAATCACGGGTGATGTTGTACTGCGCCATGTGAGGATAGTACCATCAAATGTGAGAAAAAAAAAACCATCAAATGTGACAAAAATACAGAAACATGTGATGTTGGTACTGCACAATGTGAGGATGGTACCATCAAATGTGAGAAAATATAAAGGAACCACTGAATGTTACAAAAGTACAGTCACATGTGATGTTGGTATTGCGCAATGTGAGAATGGTACCATCAAATATGAGAAAAAAAAATAAGGGAAGCACCGAATGTGACAAAAGTACAGTTACATGTGATGTTGGTACTGCACAATGTGAGGATGGTACCATCATATGTGAGAAAAAATAAGGGAACTACCGAATGTGACAAAAGTACAGTTACATGTAATGTTAGTACTATACAATGTGAGGATGGTACCATCAAATGTGGAAAAAAAAATGAAGGAACCACCGAATGTGACAAAAGTACAATCACATGTGATGTTGGTACTGCACAATGTGAGGATGGTACCATCAAATGTGAGAAAAAATAATGAGGGAACCACCAAATGAGACAAAAGTACAGTCACATGTGATGTTGGTACTACACAACGTAAGGATAGTACCATCATATGTGAGAAAAAATAAGAAAACTATCGAATGTGACAAAAGTATAGTTACATGTGATGTTAGTACTACATAATGTGACGGTGGTACCATTAAATGTGACATTTTGGTAAAGCAGGTTGCCTACTAGTGGGTACCATACCCCCCAAAAAAAAAGGGGGGTATGCTAGAATTACCCTAAAAAAGAATATGAAATACCTGCTGAAAGACAAAAGAGCGTTAATTGAGTAAAAATGAAAAATGGATCATGTATATCATAAAAAAGCAAAGAACGTAATTTATAATTCTTAAACCACCCTAATTCAAATAGTAAGGCAATGTGCTAACTTTGGAAATCATGCGTTGGATTGTGATGCCCTCGTTATCTATCATCTCTTTTCCTTCCTCCATTACTTATTTGTCTCATCAATTAAAGGTTTAAAAAAAAAAAAAAAACATTTAAGAAAAAGAATTTTTTTGTATAATTTAAAAGTTACCAATTAACAATTCAACTTTGTTTTAAACTTTAACTTTACTAAAGCTGTTAGTAATCCAAATCCCGAACTAATAATTCAATTTTTTTTATTTAATTTTTAATAAAGCATAATGCAAAGAACACAAACTGAATTTGGAAATTATCACAAAAATTCAACCATAAAACTAAATAGATGAGTATTTAGTTCCCAAAGTATTTTTTTTTTTTTTTTTTTTTTTGGTTTGGGAAGTATCACACCGATAGAGATTAGATTATACCTCATACGTTTAGAATAGTTTATATACCTTAATTGGTGTTGTAAAAGGAATTTTCTATAATCACACTCCAATGAGAATATTAATCTATAGAAAAAGAGAGGCAAAACTTCATGGGTTTATATTTGTTGAAATTTTTGTAATAGAATTTTAGTTAAAGTAGAATTTTCAAGCTCTTGAAACATATACCTAATAGAGTTTTACTTAAACTAAACTATTGTAAACAAGGTTGTCAAAATCGGGATCCTATATAGGATCGTTGAAGGAAGGTGGGACCGTAGATCGTAGGATCGGATCATGGATCGTAAGATCGGATCGTGAATCATAAGATCGGATCGTGAATCATAAGATCCTACATATTTTAAGATTTAAAGCAAAAAATACATTGATAAATGTTGAATAATCATGTAAATTATAAATTAATCCATAAAAAAACTTAGATTTGCATCATATGATGTAATTTGCATCTCATACATCGCTAAGTCTATACTAACGAAACAAATATATTTAAATTTTAACCCAATGTATCTAAAAAGTTCAATAAATATTTAATTAGCAACCAAATGCCAAAATATTTATCAAAACATATGGAAAATATATGAAAGTTCTAAGTTCCAAATTTGAAATCCAAAATAAGTTAGCAAATGGAAACTAGCTAACTACAATATAAAATCCAAAAGCAAAATGAATATTAAGGTGAAGTGAATATTTAATTATTCTCATTCTAAAGTTCTTATAACCACCGTCCTAAATTCATAATCAACATTGTAAGATTGAAATTTATCAACCATTTTGTTGGCTTTATTCTGTGCCAATTTGCTTGTATTTCAGCACTTAGAAACCCTGTATTTAGGTGGGAATTATGTAAGGGTAGTGTGTGATAAAATGTGAAGAATGCTCAAGTCTGTGCAGCAGAACAGGGACTCGCGACTAGATCTCGTTGGTGTCTCGCAACTGGCAAGCCGCCAGATGTTGCACACGAGTGAAGCGTGCAGAGAAGAACTCGCGACTGGATCTCGCAGGTAGCTCGCGACTGGCAAGCCGCCAGAAGCTGAACCGTCGTGCTAGCTATCACACTACAGGACAAAAATTCCAGTCTGGCCGTTCAGTTAGTTCGCGGCTTGAACTCGCGACTCAGTCAAGCCGCGAGGCCAAGCCGCCAACCAGCTCTGTTTTGGAAAAACTGACTCTTCACATTCCTTTCTCACCCCAGTATAAATACCTTTTATACCCACGAAATAAAGAAAGTTTTCAGAGAGAATTTTGAGAAAGAAACCCTAGAGAAAAACAAGATTGACTCATCCACAATCTTTACCTTGTGACTTTTCAAATTTTTCTACTCTCACCCTCTCCATTGTTAGATCCTTGAGAGGTTCATTACCAAAATCCTTTTCTCACCTCACCCATATTTGTGAGAAGGTTATTTGGTGCTTTGGGAAGCAGTTAGGAAGGGACCAATTGATATTGGTTGATGTTATGGGCTATAACGGAATCTGGGAAGCTAAAGAAGAAGATTAGGTTCGGCGTAACCTCGTTGAAGGAAGAAGCTTGGAGGGCTTAGGTACACTGAGTAGATTAGGCTTGGAGGATCTATTGCTGTCGTTGTTTCCCAACTACATTCTTTAGTAGATTATTTCGATAACACATCGTTGTGTTGTCCTTGTGTTTGCATCTCCCTTTCCTTAATCTTTGTCATTTAATTTCTGCTATGGATGTGATTTTATTTGGCTTAGATTGTTTATCAATTTTGTTTTAAGTTTTTGTTCATTTTCCACACGTACATCATTTGATATAAAGCTTGAATTGGTAACTTGTATTTTGGGGGTCTAAACATTCATAGTATTTTATACGCTATTTAAACTTTCAATCATCATTTATTTCATCATCTATGTAGACATTATATATTTGTATACTAGAGTTGTAAAAGACATCAAGATACAATTTCACACTCAACTATTCAAGTTATACCACTCAACAACAATTAAAGAGCATGCTCAAAAAAATCAATCAATCAATATACAAATACAAGCATAACTGATAAAATTATTTTAAAAAAAATATTTTAGTAATATTAGAACACAAATTAGTATATTGATCAAACAAATTTAACAATATTATAGCTTAAAATGCAGCAAAGCCAACGTCTAATTCTTCATTTAGAAATAATGAAGCATTCTTTCATTTTGATTACAAGTAAACTAGAAACTAGAAAACATTTGCTTAGGTTGACATAATTTTATAAAATAAAAAATAAAAAGTCATACCATCACAACATGAAAAAATAAAAACCCTTAAAGCTTCATCAAAACAAAAAATTTATCCCATAAAAAAAAAAATATGTTTTTGGTAGAATCGGTAGGATCCCATACGATCTTGCGATCCCATACGATCCTGCGATCCTACACGATCCTACGTACGATCCTACAATTTTTACGATCCTAGTATGATTTTAAACGTTTTGGTGAGGTAGGATCGTAAAATTGTGCGATCTTACGATCCAAATCGCGATTTTAACAACCATGATTGTAACACTTGATAAGATAATTACACGTTGAAGAGAAATAATAAATATATAAGATATAAAACCTAAAATAAAAAGAACAAGAAAATAATGGTGACGTGAAAAATTGTGGAAGTTTCTGAAGTTTCGGTTATATATATATATATATATATATATATATAGATAGATAGATAAATAGATGATTTTTTCCCCTTTACTAGGTGTATAATGAAAATATTGCACAAAATTCATACTACACTTTTAAAACAGGAGTCTCTTCTTAAAAAACTAGTAGATGATAGCATGAACTTTGAGTACAACACTCGAAATGACAAATAGTGCCACCACAATCAATAGTGAAGCTGTTTTTCATATCAACAACACAGTGCTTCCTAACAACGCCGATGCCAGGGCCGACTCCAACACCTCCTCTACTTCAAGCTCCAACTCCTCCTCCTCCTCCTCCTCCGCCTCCCTTTCCATGGCAAAACTTGATGTCTCTGCCTCTTCCATGGCAGATGCATCCACCTCCACCTCCGCCACAAATGCATCCGATTTTGCCTCAATTGCAAGTACACTCGTACATCGTAAAATGCCATAACGAAAAATAAAATAGGTTGAAGAAGAAAAAGAAGCTACCATGGAGGAATTGGAAATGTACATGTAAGGTAGAAGAGTTGAGAGTTGAGTTAGAAAGTGCTTACTCAAAAATCAGATTTTTAGAACTCGAAATCATTGAGGAGGCAAATGTAAAGATGGATACGATATCCAGCAAAAACCTATATATATACATATATATATTGGTTATATTATATATGACAGGACCATGCATGCTTGGTAGATACAATCACTTTTACATTGGAAGTTTTTTTTTTGCTCTCGCACAGTGTATCCTCAAGATTTTCAACTAGAGATTAATCACTGTTCGCACCAAGTGGGCCCACGAAAAGGTAAAGTGCTGGCTCAGGAAATTCTTTTCAAAGTGTAGGTAGCAGGACTCGAACTAGGGAGCACACCCAGTCGAACCCATACAAGCGGCTTGAGACTGAGAGTCCAACCAACTCGGCTAACCCCCTGAGTTTACATTGGAAGTTTTATATATTGGCAAGTTTGGTCTAAAATTCTTCATAAAAACAAGTATATAGAAAGAAAAAGTAGAACTAGGATAAAAATTTAATGAAATATACTACATTTATCATACTTTTTTTGGGTCCAATATATGTAAAATTGGCCTCTACTTTGGCGGTGACAAAAAAAAAATGATGCTTATAACTTTAGAGTGGTGACACTAGAAATATTAATAGGAAGACATTCAGAAGAACTCTTGACTGCACTATTATCTTCATCTTCTCGAAATCTGATGTTAAATGAAATATTAGACCAACGCTTGTCACCTCCAAATCGTTGAATTGCACAGGATATTTACTTTGTTGCAGCTATAGAATTTGCATGCTTAGGCACAAAACCAAAGTCTCAGCCTACAATGAAATGGGTGTCCAAGAATTTCATTCTAATAAGAAACGAATAGCCAACCCGTTACTTGTAGTTTCACTGTGGCAGTTGAAGAACCATGAAACATATACGATTGGAGAGAGTGAAACTTAATCATGAAGTGTTTGTTATGAAATTGAGTGTCATATTGTTTGATGAACTTAATTATATGAAAATGAAATATTGAGTACGGTAATAAAAATGCTCTAAAAGTCGTGTAATTTGATACGGTATATATTCTTCTTTACAATTTGAAGCCTGAACTATGCATCATAAATAGTAGCATATAACCCATGTAAATGTATAGATGCATTTAAAATTAAATACAATTTTTATTATAAAATATAAATAATTAGTCAAATTATTTTTAAAAAAAAGCATGTAAAACATGCATCAATGCATACGTATAGATACATTTAAAATTAAACACAATTTTTATCATAAAATATAAATAATTAGTCAAATTATTTTTTTAAAAAGTAAACGTAATTAATTACATATTAAAATTCTTGCTTACATTTAATACTATTTACAATCATTTTTTTTTTTTGGCGAAAATATCATTTTGGTCCCCACATTTTGGGGTCACAATTAATTTGATCCTTACATTTTAATAGCAGTTAATTTGGTCCATATTATTTTCAATTTGTAATTAATTTGATCCTTACCATTAACTCATTAACGAAAAATGCCTATGTGACAAACGATTTGCATTATTAGCATGATTAATGTTAAGTATTAAATGAAATGTTGACATGTCAAAATTTTAAATGGCAAAAAATCACGTCAGTTTTTTTTTTTTTTTTTTAATTTTCTCTACCAAAATTTTTCCTTTCCCTTGTTTTTTTTACTTTTAATTTTCTTACAATTTCTTTAATCAATTAGAATTTCATTTTAAAACTCATTCACTGTTCTTCCCTAAACCAGATTCAGCAGTTATAACAAATCAAAAAGAAATTTCAAATCTATCATAAAATATTTTCAAAATTTAAACTGCATCAAGGGATCAAAGTGAGCCCAAAAATTAAAAGCGACAATCTTGCTTGTTTATTCAAAACCATTCCTAGATCCATTGCTATCTCTAAGAAGGCGTTAGATCTAGTTGCTTTTCTTGTTGTTTTTGGTCTTTGTTTCATAGATCATCAACGACCATGAAACCTGTAGATCTAGAGGATTCAGATTCATCACTTTTAACAACAAAAAGTCGATGGGACGGCGAAGTTTAAACGAAAATCTAACTTTGTGGCGACTTTAAGTTTAAACCCAACAAAGGGATTTGACAACGTACGAGGTTGTCTTCTTCTTCAAGGGTCGATCATGAACTGATTTTTGTGAAAGTCGAGTTTTGATGATAGATTGGTTGGAAAAGAGAAAGGAGGGGGAGGAAGGGAAGTGACTGTTGACTGTCAGTGATTGTGACTTTGTTGGGGAGTGAAGGTGGAACTCATGTTGGGAGTGTGATGATATCAAAGGTGTACTCTGATTTGCTGCCAAATGAGGGGAAGATGAAGCTGGAGGAGGTACTTGAATATTCAAACAAGGGTACTAGAAAATTAAGCATGAAATAGAGAGTCATATTCCTAGGTCTCATTCTGACCGTAAGTGTGAGACTTTTGTGGTGTAGAGATGACGTTAAACTGAGAACAGTGAAATTCTAATTGTTTAAAGAAATTGTAAAAAAATTAAAATAAAGAAAATAAGTTTTTTGGTAAAGAAAAGAATTTTGTTTAAGCTGAGGTGGCTCTTTTTTGACATCTAACGCTGATGTGGCCACTAAAATTTTGACATGTCAGCGTCTCATTTAATATATTAACATTAATCATGCCAACAATGTAAGTATTTTCTGTTAGTGAGTTAAAGGTAGGTACTAAATTTACTGTAAGTTGAATATAACAAGAACCAAATTGATTGCTACCAAAATATAAGAATCAAATTGATTATGACCTCAAAATGTTGGGACCAAAATGGTGTTTTCGCCTAAACTTTTTTATAGGTACAGATTTCTATTTAATGGGATAAATTTTCATGCCAAGCACACTATATCCAATGCCTCGCTTGTCCAAAAAAGGGTTCTAAAGACCTGAATTGAGCAACCAGTGAATAAAACCTTGGTTTCTCAAAAAAAAAAAAAAGTATAAAACCTTGTACTTATAAATAAATATATATATATATATATATATATATAAACTATAAAACCTTGCCTTAATTTACTACAATACGTGAGTACATTACAAATTTTTCCCATTCAAACTTACAAGATATATCGCGCTATAAATTTTATATTATTTACATAAAACTCTGTGAAATGATTAAATATAGTTTTACAATAAACTTTTTTTTTCCCAGTCCAAATGATACATATAAATAAATATGAAGAATATGCATATCAAAAGAAATAATTTAGAAAATAGAAAGAAATAAAACCAACAATTACATAAAGAAAGAATCACTAAACTGTCTAAACATGGTATTATCTTATGTCCAAGTCATTTTTTTATTATTTATCATAAACATTCATAAGTTCATATATTATTTACATTTTTATCATGTATTTTTTTTATACTACCATTTAAGACATTATAAGACTTGTTGTGAAGTGATGAGCTGAAAAAACAAAAACAAAAAAATGAAAAATAAAAATTAGTAAAAATGTATTTATTATAGCATTGATATAACATTATATTCATTATCAAATTAATTTGTAAATCTTTTATGAATTATGTTAACTAGTGCCCTTAGAGCAATTTTTTTAATAACTCATTTTAGAAAAATTTTGACACCATTTTTATGAAAAAAAAAAATTATCAAAGTATTAATTTTTTTTTTCTTTTATCATAAAAACTTTCTTAAAATAATCTATTAATAATTTTCCTAAAGTATTCATTAATATTTATTATTTTTTTAATAAATTGACAAAAATAACCTTTAACATTTTTTTATGGAAATACTATTCTTCTGTTTAATTAGATCTTTCATTCTGTAGACCAACCCACAAGAAGTAAAAGGCACCCCACTCTCACTACTAGTCACAACTAAACGAATTTAATATACATAGTTATGAGTTTGGATAGGGTGTACGTATGGAAGAATAATGATGACATGACTATTAAATTAGGTGGGGTATTACTATTATCAGTATGAAGAATTTTTATTACAGTGGAATATATAGAAGGTATAAATAGCAACTGGCAAGTGCAAAAGATTTCACGTACCCAATTGCTGCATAAAAGGTGGCACCTAATTATGGGTTTGTGTTAAAATATTTGTCCAAAATCTATAATTTGACCACGTGGCCCTTTAAACGAAGAATCCCTGTCTACTTGGAATATAGACTGCCGGTTGGTGGTGTGTTGTTTGGTTGGTGGTGTGCTAGTACATTTAATATAGTTCCATAAAAACGCAGCCACGGGGTGAGCATAGTGCGAACTATTCTTTCGCCTTTTACTAAAAAAAAAACATAGTTCTATAAATTATTGAAAATTAATATAATTAATATAATCAAAATGTTGGTACATGTCACCATCTTGATTGGAAAATTCCCCTGCTGTGGCAAATTAATATAGTTTTAAAGTCTATAGGTTCAAGTCTTATTATGTTAGAACCCCTTTCCCTCTACCTTGTGTGTGTGTGTGTTTGTTTCTAAAAAAAAAAAAAAGTCTTATTATGTTTTTTTTTTTTTAATTAAATCAAGGTTCACATTCCATTTTTCTCATTTGAAATAGGTTTGTATACGCTTCTCACAAAAGAAAAAAAGAAAAAAAAAGATTTGTATACTAACGGTCACATCAAATATAAAATAAAATAAATAAAATCTTGAGTGTAAAATGAGCCCTCTCAAATGAAACGGAGAAGATTGTGTTTCTTTAATATGATATGTTTTGATTAAACACATATGACAAATTTTTAAAATTCTATCCATCTATTTTGAAATGAATTAATTTTATTCTATCACATCATCAGTAATTTTAATTGACACTTAAATTTTGAGAGTCATCTTCGTTTAAATGTCAAAACCTTGATTTTTTTTTTCTTTATTGTTACAATAAGAAAGTATAAAATCATTGATTTATCTTCAAAGTGATAAATAATCTCTTCTTGTTCTTCAAGAACACCTAGAGGTCCCAAATTTCATCTATCATACTATTGGTTCATGGGATTTTCAAGATGACTTGTGGACAAAGAGTAAAATAGTCGGACAAAAAACTAAGACACAACTTCCTTATATATTAAAAAATAAATTTAAAAATCTCTCTCCCCACTTTGATTATTGATCTAATCTATCCTAATTCCTAACAGCTTCCCCTTCATTTTAAGGGTATTATGTTATTTCTTCCACATCACGACCAAACTTTTAAAGAAGTATGAGTTGATACAAAAATATCACATATCACACAATGATGCCATTCCCACCAAAAACCCATGCTATCAATGCAATTACATCTTCTTGGTTATAATTAATCGAAAAAGTTCTAAGAAACAAGGATTAGAAAGCGACTGAAGTAGACATGTCTATATGACAATGAAAAAAGTGAAAGGGGGGCTAACGAACAAGTGTACCACCTAGGCAGACAACATCAGTGGATTTAGAGGACAAAATCGAAATGAAAGATTTTCAATTCAGCTAAGTACCTGTATATAAACTGATAATATCCATTTGGTCACCAAGAAGATAGATAGAATCATAGAGGATAGAAAAGATTATATATAAATGAATATATTTGCAATCTTTGCTTCTGGTATAGATTCCAACGATAATCTAGATTCCACTATGGCTTAGTTTTAATGGTCGAAGGAATCAACATTCTAAAAAAAGAGTATTCATGTAATGCCTTTTAAAAAGAATGGAATAAGCTTTTACAAGTGTAAATCATCATATTGGATGAAGAATTATACAAGATAGTGGTTAGGGATGTGAAAGAAAATAACCAATACATGTTTGTGCAGCACTTCCATAAATTCAAATTTTTGTTTTTCAAAAGTAAAGTTATAATTAATTAAAAGCACTAAAACTAAGAGTATAGATCCATTTGGTCTCAAAATTAGGTTCCAAACTTCTTGTGAAGCTGATACCAAATTTTATTTTTATTTTTGGAGAATATGCAGCAAACACAACTACACACTTGCAAGAATAGATTTTATCAGCTATAGTAAGCAGTCTCCTATAAGTAGCCATCTTGCTCACCAATTAAAGGAATCCTCCCAAGGGATACAAAGTAAAAGTTATGAATGCTCATCACTCTTAGAAATGCACCTAAGAGATACAAAACAAGAAACTCACCACCTATTGGAATCTACCTAATGAGAAAAATAAACAAGAAGAAATCAGAAATCCTTCTAAAAAAATCACACTCTCAATTCTCTCTATATTTTACATTCATAAATGAAGTAGGACTTGAATAGGACCAACTTTGAACAACCCTCCAAGCATGAGAAATAACAACTTACATTTACAATACCAAAACATTTAACCAAAAAAATAATTGACCTAATACAACTAACATGGGAATAGAAAAAAGCATCTTGGAAAGCAAATACACACAACGAAAGTAAGAGAATTTCGTTGTTTCTCAAATGCATTCTGCCAGCCCAAACAATCTGTAGTAAAATTACCTAAACTCCTTAAAAATTAGTAAATAAATAAATAACCTCAAAATTGCACTCCATTTGATGTATTGAAAACTAAAATTAATTTGGAAAATGACCCAAAAATGCTTACTCCAACTTTGAAATTTGCATAAACTTGCTTAGAAAAAAGAAAAAGAAAAAGAAAGAGTAACCAATATAATTGGTCTTACTAGGCTTCCTCCTAGGAGTGGTCTTTTGAGGGGTCTCGGTACTTCTTCCATACACTCCTGTCAAAAGCCGAGGCCTCTGTAGGCATGCATTTGTAGGACAAATAACCTAGCCTTTACTTGGAATAGGTAAAGGTTAGGCTGAATTTTTCTATGAATACTTTCTAAAGTACAATATTGTGTTGTGAATATCATTTTAATTTGCTCTCTTCTTTCAAAGAGCATAAGATGTTTTATTATTTTCTACAAAAGGATTTGAAATTGTAGGAGTAAAACTTCAAGTTTCAACCAATTCTAGCACAAAGGCTGTTTATTCATCAACTAGAATAGTTAGTTTGGTTAATGGGCAGGACATTACTGACAACATTTTTTCAAATCTCGTCTTTTGATTGCAGAGGTTTATTGTGAACTTTCCAAGCAAGCCAAATGGAGTTAAGAAGGGTATTGTGAACTTTCCAAGCAAGCCAAATGGAGTTAAGAAGGGTAACAAACCATAGAAACATGATTTAGTCTTTTTTTGAATTTCTAAAATATTCGAATTTGAAAGTCCTTTATATGCAATTTGTCTAAATTATTTGGTAGTCAAAAGATGCTTGCATAGTGAAAAATGCAAGTCATAATAATTTCCTTGTGAATTATGATCTTCTAGATTTCTTAGGATTCCTCCTAAGTTGAATTGTTAAAATCCTATCCATCCATTTTGAAATGAGTGAATTAGCATTTACTTATCATTACCATTTGATTAGACGTTGATTCTCACCATTTTAATATCTATTTAAATTATTGAAGATGTGACTCACTTCAGAAAAAATTATAGTCACTTCAAAAAAATTTATTTGATAGGCAGGAACTTTTATTGGAAAACACTACTAAATTCAGCTACAGAGTTCCAAACCCAAAGACTTATCTAAGTCTATGCACAAACTCAATTACAGATACAAAGACAAACACAGCTAACTACAATTCAATCAACTCTAGAATACATAACAGACATAGCAATACCCCTAATATCAGCATAAATTTCTATTCAGTACAGAATCAATGAACCTTCCTTTAGCAGCTAGTCGCGCATTTATCTCATTTGATGGACTGCACTTCTCCATACTTGACCACTCACTTCAAAATTGATGGATATGATTATAGAAATTCTGTAGTGAATTACCCTAAGCACTCTAAAGAATTCTAATCATTGTTCTTATTGTACAAAAGCCTAAAAATTGAGGAAAGGTATCATTGTCTTCCCTATTTCCTAAACAAATATATTAGTCATGATATCAAGCATCAACCTTCAAGACTCTAAAAACATCTAGAGAGATTAATTTTCTCTTTTTATCTCACCTACCACTATCATATCGTTTTGATGAAGTTATACTCATCACCGTCTTGTCCTAAGGCTGAAGCCTGCAAATAATATGATGATAATATATATTAATATTGCTTTTCCTAAATAAACTTATTAGTAGTATTACCAAATCCATGATGAGGAAATAGAGACCCCAAAAAAGAGAGAAGAGTTTACCAGTATACAAAATATTTTTCAGATAATTCTGATTTAAACACCACAAAGTTGTTGCAGAACTAATAATGAACAACACAATAATCACACAAGCGTTCACAATACTTTTTTTTCTCTTTCCTGATAGGTAAACGTTCAGGATACTCAACCATTGAGGTACTACTTTGACAGAAAAATGAAGACATCTGTAACAAGTAATAAAATAGAACTTACATTGTGGCATGACTAATTGATGTGACAGAGTTGTAAAAGCATAAAACTTAATGACACCTCCTTTTAAGCGTATAGACCATGAAATTTTTTTAAATCACTTCAGTCAAAGCATATCAAACTGCCATACTTAGCAATCCAAAATAAAGATATCCAAAATATTTTTGCAGTAATTGCATATACAATATATGCAATATTCAAGCAACACTAAATGATAACACTATAACAGAAAACAGAATATGCATTTCAGAATATGTGTAAAGCGTAAACCAGAACAAGAAGTCCAATCTTTCCGTAAATCATAACCTAAAAAAATTTTTACATTGATTTTTTTTTTTCCATTTTTCTGAATGAAGGCCCTGACTTACATTAATTTTCACTAAATAGGTCTTTATATACAGTTGGAGCGCTTGCTTATAAAGTGTCCAATTATCAGGGTTCTCTCACCTTGGCAGCTTGGCCAATCAAATTTGAAGAGATGAATTGGGCCAAGTTAGTTCTCCAACCTGAACATAAGCAGATAATTCCAACAGAAGGAGTGAGGAACTTTAGACTATTTGCAGATTTTAGCAACAACATAATATGGATTACTAGGAACAAGCTTATGAATTAGCGACAAAGGGAAGTTCTTGATCCCATTCTCTTAATTTTTAAAATTAAATAGGTATACACTGATCATGTTTCTTCTTGGCAATTTGTAGGTGGAGATTGGAGAAAGAAGTTGCGTATGGAATCCACCACTTCCCCCCTATGTCAAGATTAATTTCAACGCTGCAGTTAGAAAGGAAAAGACATGTATAGTAGCAGTTGCACCCAGATAATAGAGAATCAAAGCCCCTGGCTGAAGCTCAAGCGGCTCTCGTTGTGATAACAATAGCAGCGGAAATGGGATATGGAAATTGGGTTCATGAAGGAGACACTCTAAATGTTATTATCTAGTTACAGAACCACTCTCTGGAGCCTGATTGGTCTATTGAGCACCTAATTGAGGAAGCTAGATACTTTTTCAATTTTTATCCGATTGGGTGTAAATCACACTTTTAGAGAAACTAATATTGTAGCCATAATATTGCTAAGTGGGAAATCTTTTGTAATATGTTGGGATTGGTCCCCATCTCATCCATTCCAGACCGTTGCTTTTGTCCTTTAGGATAGAGATGGAGGTAAAACCCCTCTTTTGCAGCACTTTTCCTCTGTTTAGTTTTGCTCTTTTTTAATAAAGTATTTCTAGGCACCAAAAAAAAAAATAGATAGAATTATTGTGGATCAATTTCATTGCAAAGCCATCTCCCATAAATTTTATGATAGTCATAGCTAACTTAACAATAGAAATCAATAAGAAAAGTGAATGAGGGTTTGTGGATTCTTTACTACAAAAAGGAATCGAAAAGTTATTAGACAGGACCGCTTATAGCACAGAGAAAGTAAGTTAGCAACTGCAATATTAAAGAGTGCTTTATTGAAATTTAATGATGTAAACAGCCAATGGTTGCATTAAGAAGCATAAGTCAATTGATTGCCTAACCAAATTACTGGAAAATTATGGAAGTCCCTATATTTTTTAACTGTAGAAATGATCCAATCAAAGAATATCAACGATGAAATTGACAGAACTTGAGAACATGGGTCTTAACCAGGACTTACAATTGGTAGCAGATGATGGGCAATTGTTGGAAAACCACTCTATCTTTCATTTCCACTGCCAAGTGCCAACCAGTATCATATGCTTCAGAGTGATGGTGATTTCGCCTACAAAATGAGTTAATTTCATTAGCATATCATCTCTTATTAGCTAAAAAGCCCCTTTTTTTGGACTGGATTGCTATGATAGAGACTACTGTTGATAATGGGCCTTTACAACACAAGAAATATGATCTCTCATTTTAGATTGAAATTTTCAAAATCAAAATTAATATGATAGGATAATCGAAATATCTTTAAAACTGCTGAATTGTAAAAAATTAGTTCAGTGTCTCTTTCTGTTAATGAATATTCAAGATAGATCTGGATTGCTACTATGTGTTTCTTTTAACCTTGTCTATGTTTTATATTTCTTTATTCAGAGTTTTTTACTTCTAATTATTTCTGGTTGAATATATGGTGTTCAACAGGTGTAAATTAATTAAAAGAAAAGCTAGTAACAAGAAAGTGCAAACATCAAATAATAGTATAATACAGAAGATCTCTACTTACATTCCCAAGAAGCACCTTCCTCAAACTAACTCTAATTCTTGAACCTCTAACTTGGAATATATGAAAAAACCTTCATTTCCCATTTAGGTAATGCAGAATTGGTAATAACGAACAAGCTAATGCAGCCTTTACTTTTACTCACATTCACTAAGTTGAAAATTCTTTGTCTTACACTTCATCTATATCTCAATAGCTAAAATTAATTCAAATCTCAGCAATCTGCTGTAAAAGGTAATTTACTTGGAACATGTTCTGTCTTGCTAACCATGATGTTTCTTGACACCAACTAAGAAGCAATGAGTTCCATGATGATAAATCAGGAGCAATATCCTTTTCTAACATTTGTAAAAAGAGCCCATAAGCCTTTTGAAAATCCCCCTTCCTACAAAGAGCATCAACCAAGGGATTATAACTCCCTATATCAAGTTTGCAACCCCTCACAACCATGTCGTCAATGAGCTTCAAAGCACTACTGACCTTTCCTTGCCTGCAGAACCCACTAATCAGAGCATTGAATGTTGGTGCAAGTGGATAATAACCATGACTAACCATCTCATTCATCAGCTCAAATGCTTCACGCATATACCCTCCTTCACAAAATCCATGGATTAAATGGTCATAAACAAGAACATTTGGAAATCCCCCTTCTACAAGTATCTGATCAAAAACCTTCTTTGCATCCTCAATAGCACCCTCTTCACAAAGACTTAAAATTTTCAAGCTCCTATCAACTGCTCTAGGGAATAACTTCCCCATCTGGGTCAGAAATGTGAGTGCTTCATCTAACTGATTCTCCTTATACAGACCATATAACACACTATCATAAGGGCTTAAACGACCCCTAGATCCCTCCTTACTGTCCTCCATTATTTCCAAAATCTTAAACCCATCTTCCATCCTCCCTCCTGAACACAAACCTTTAATTAATGTATCATATGTAACAAAATTCCAATTAATTCCATCTGTTTTCATCTCATTAAACAGATCAAGAGACAAATCCAACATTTCAGACTCACAATAACCAGAGATCAATATATTGTATGAGTCCACATTTGGAAGGCAGCCCTTCCTCTCCATCTCCTTCAAAAGGCAATGCCCAACTTTCACTTTCCCTAATCTACAATAACCCTTTATCAAAGTGTTATAAGCCACAACATCCACCACACTTCCCTTACTCTCCAATCTGTTCAAAATGTCAACAGCCTCAGTAACACGACCAACATTGCAGAGAACTTCCAGCACCTTAGTCCCGGTTACAACATCAGGCACAGACCCCAGATTGAAGCACTTCTCTAAGAGAACAAGAGCTTGAACCAAATTCTCTTCTTTACAATACGCAGATATTAAGATATTAAAAGTCACATCATTAGGCTCCTCCATCTCATTCATCAAGCTCCTTGCTCTCCCAACTTTCCCATTCCTGCAAAGTGCATGAAGTAATGTGTTATAAATCACAGTATTTGGAATGATTTCCCTAGACTTCATCACTTGCAACAGTTTGAAACCATCACCAATCCTATTAGTCAAGCAAAGCCCCTTCATTAAGATACCGAAAGTGTATCCATCACCTTCAACACCGCTCCCCATCATCTTCTTCCTATAAAACTCTCGAGCCAAATCAATATCTTCCTTAACAAGAACATCAAGTACTGAATTGAAAATCCTCGTAGAAGGTTTCTTTCCAAACTGGGTAACCAAGTCAACCACTTTGATTACCTGCTTAACCATACGTTCCTGCCCTAGACCACGGACGATCGTGATGAAAATGTCTTCATCAGGGGGTGACCCGATTGCGCTGGGCATTTCTTGAAGTAATTCCTTTACAATATCGAAGCGGCGGAAAGCACAGAGCTTGTGGATCAATGCACGGTAGGTGGATTGAGAGTGGGTAAAATTGGGGAGTTTGGAAGCCCATTTGAAGGTATGAAGGGCTTGGGAGAACGACTTTTGGTCTAGTATTAAATGGGCAATGTGCTGTTGGGATGGAACAGGAGATGATGAGGATGAAATGCATTTTGATTGCAGGCTGCAAAAAAGAAATCTCTGATAAGTTAGTGAGCAGAAGATTGTAAGTGTTGAAGGGTTGGAGATTTGGGGCATGACGTGCTTTGTTTCCAACACCAACTAATTTATTTTCATACTGGGTGCTGAGTTATTAACCATTATACTTGATCCAATGCCACATCACAAAATCTTATGCCTGCACCAAGAAAGAAGAATTGTAGACAAAGCAAAATAGTATGATCAAAGTGCATACATTTTACATATAAGTAATTCTAGCTTTTTTAAATGGGTATTTGTACATTGAAAGTAGATTTCCTCTCCATCACATTTAAAAGGCTATGCCATTGGGTGCAATACAGAAAGAAAGTCAAACTCTCTCCTATTCTATTCTTATTCTCTGAACTATAATTAATAAAAATACTCTGTTTTTAACCTCTCTTGCACGATCGTCCCCCCAATGATGAACATATTAAACTCTCCACTCTTTTCCTCATTTTTCTTCTTAATGTTGTTTCTAACTTCACATTTTCTATGTGTGGTTTTAATTTTTCCATACATTTAAATTTGCAATCTTTATTTCATGAGTTGTTCATCAACTTTCACTCTTAATCATCCATAATCCACAGCTTCAACAAGTAATGAAAAAAAATACAATTTAAAATGTTTTTTGGTCCTATTTTGTTTTTCGTCTAATTCGAAATCCTCACTCAGAACTAACAACAAACACCTTACCTACACTATATAAACAAACAAACAAACCAATTTTTCTCAAAATCCCCAAAATCCAAAATCAGCCAGAATCAATAAAAAAGGAACCTTGAACAAGATAGCATTCATTCAAAATCGTCACGCAGCTCGAGCCACCACAGAGTCGTCCCAGGAATGCACTGCAAAGCTCTGTTTCTGATCTCTGTGTAGTATTAAGTGCTTGAGATGGTTCGGGCTTTGTTAATGTTAATGTGGATAAGTGACAAGAACTGAGTGGGCTGGGTTTGAATAACAAAGAATTTATAAAACTGGGTTGCTTCAGGTTTAAATTTTGATTGAAACGGACATTCAACCCAACCCAAATACTTTAGGCCCAATATCAATCTCCTAATACATGGATTATCGTTTCTAGCTCTCCAAATCTGGGGCAAAGCTTTAGTGTACGGGACTGGGGTCTATGGGTGAGGACTGGTCCAGGGTCCAATTGCATTAGAGCTATTAAGATGGTGACCCATGTTCAAAAGTGTTTTGATTTAGGGTCCATTTGGATATCGCTTATTTTGTTGAAAACTGAAAATACTGTAGCAAAATAATTTTTAAATGTGTGAATAGTGCAATGAAACCTATTTTTAATGAAAATTTTGTTGGAAAAAGAGGTTTGTGGGTCTTGTGAACAGTGCACGGAACCCACACGTCTGGACTGAAATGCACTTTTTCACACAAAAAAAAGGAGAAAACGCAGATGCTAAAATGCGCCTATTTCAGCTATTCTCAGAAGAGAACTTAATGTTCATTGTTCAATTACATTGAATCCATCGGAACGGTGACAGGTGTATAAACATGACTCACGTCAAGTCCGAGGTTTGGTGAATAAAGATAAAACTTTTGGTTCGAATCTTATTGGAATGAATTTTCATATAAAGTAAATAAATTTTATTAGGGTCACTATATTTTTTTTTTTTATTAGGGACACTCTTTAATATGTTGCATTATCCATTGCAAAATTGTCTATGCCTCAACTTTTTTTCTTAAATAGGTCTCGTAGGGTCGATGGGCCAGGAGTTCGATGTCCCTGTACACGTTGGGCCTAAAGCCTTAATTCGATGGGCCAAGAAGTCTTTATCCTTGTGCAGGTTGGGCCTAGAACCCAAGCCGAGGACTAAGGTTAGTCCGAGGACGGTTCAATTTAGCCTAGAAGATCTGCGTTGAAGGGTGAAGAGGTTAAGTGTGAACTAATGACCCAGGACATGGAGCCGAGGATGAATATCACCTCGAGTAACTAAAGCCGGGGTAAGTCTTGGAGTTCTGCCATTTGGGAAAACACTCCAGAGGATTCTGTCGGACTAGGTGAGTATTGCAGAAACATGTACTAAGATAAGATCCCAAAATATCAAGGAAGAAGACTACCACCCCCGCATTGAATGCTCTGCAGCTAATCCTCTGGCTGCATTTATGTGAAGATGATATATGAACAGTGATTTTCAGCATTCCAGCCACTACACCAAGACTTCTGGAAAAGGTGAGATGGGACAAGTATCAAGAAAAATCATCCAATGTGCACGTGGAAAGCTAAGAGAAGGGGAAGAAGTATAAAAGGAAGAGAGATCTAACAAAGAAGGAGATCGGAAAAAGGAGAGAGAGACACCCTGTAGACACTAAGAACTAAACTTGTATCTAAACTTAGAATAATATTTATATCAAACTGACTTCCTTGGACATATGCTGAGGACAACTTTCTGAAGTGAAATTCTTTTATTTCTTTTCCTCTTATAATCCAAGCCTATCTAATTGATTGTTTAAATCTGAGCTAGCCCAGTTTTCTTTATCTACTTTCTACATATTCATTGTTTTTAGGTCTTTTGGGCTGATCCATCCATGATTGGTTATAATCCAAGCCCATCTGATTGATTGTTTAAATCTGAGCTAGCCTAGTTTTCTTTACCTACTTTCTACAAATTCATTATTTTTAGGCCTTTTGAGCTGATCCATCCAGGATTGGTGGGGAGATCCAAATCTGCGTCCTTAAAGGTCTATGCCTCAACTTTGGTCAACTTTAATCTCATGGGATTAACAGTAATAATTTATATTTCTTTTTGTTTTTTGGGTTGAGAAACTTATATTTCATATTATAAGAACATTTCAATTGTTAATAAATTTATTGTTCATGTTATCAAACTATCAAAAGCACCAACGAGGTCGGTAAAGTGGGTACTCACAAATAGTTGGAAGAAGGATAGAAAATGCAGCATATCATGATTAAGATTGACTGCTTTAGCAAGCTTTATCAATGCCTTACTTCTGTAAAGCAACCATAATTAAGTTGCTTTTATTTTTTTTGTCTCTGAATAACCATGATTAAGTTACTTTTTTTTTTTTTTCGGTAGGAACTAGAAAGCTTCAAACATCAATTCATTCAACCAGAAGATATACAGAACCTTTACCTTTGCAAAAAATTTATATAATGTAATATATTAAAGTGAAAGTTAAATAAAATTTAATTTAAATGTCTTTGAAATTTAAATTACTTTTAGTTCATCTAAAAGTATTTTCAACTCATTTGACGCTACTTCTAACAGATTTAAAACTAATATAATTTCAAATTTTTACAACGAAAATTTTTTCATGTTCTAAGAAAAATAATTGTTCATTTTAAATATTTTAATAATAACTCAATTAATTGTATCATAATAACAAAATTTACTTGTGGGTTCTAATTAGCTCAACTAATAAAATCACTGATGGTCAAATAAGAGATTTGGGGGTTCAATCCTCGTCTACACAAAAAACTAATTGGTGTTTTGGTCTGATGACAAAGAGCTATCATTAAGAGCGGACATCATAGGTAGAAACTTTCTAAAAAAATCAAAATTTACTTATAAGATTTACTCTTTCAAATGTTATCCTTACAAGATTTTTCAATAGTTGGTAAAAAATAAAAAATAAAAATGATAGCGTTAAACTTAAGTACCATACCCCCTTTTCCTTCCTTATTTACGCCCCCCCCCCCCCCCCCCTTCTTCTCTCACTCATACACACACACTCACAAACACTGTCTAGGACATCTTAGTCTCAGTTTCTCCAAGATTTTAAGGTAAAATCCTAAGTCCGTTTATTTTAATCTTATTTGTTAGTTTTTATTATACTTGATGGATATCCTTGAGATTATGAGTGATTTTGGGTGTTGCTAGATTTTTATGACAAATGGTTAAGGGTCTTCACAAAAGTTGGTCCTTTGAGGTTTCTCAATAATTCAAATTTGGGGGTTGGGTTCCTAACATTTAATAGTTGATAAATCTTATTTTAGTTACTATTGAGTTTATTTGGGCAAGTTGAGGGTTTGATGGCTTATTGTCTTGATTGATGTTGTGATACTAATTGCTTTAATGGATGAAAGGAATGAACTTTCAACAGACCAAAAATCTCAATTTCTAAAGGAATTTTGGGGATTTCAGAAAATTGTTTAATATAAAGTTTATTGCTTAATTGTGGACCCAATGATTTTAGACACATTTGGATGGGAATGATTTAAAGATGGGCTTCATAAGCGTAACATGAGACTTTTGTCTAACCATGTAAAATTGATGTCCTATTAAGATTTCAAAAAAAAAAAAATTTTGGGTTAAGTTTGTGGTGGCCTTGTATTAATAAGAGAGTGATCTCAAAGGAAGTTAATAGAACTATGCCAAATTCTAAGGCTTAGGCTAGCCTAAATTAATCACTTCTCTCGAATTTACAGTTAATTAACCAAATATAGCTTGAATAGGGTGAAACATGACTTAATTTTTGCAGTCTTTATGACACGACTAATTATATAACACTTGAGTCTTTATGACATGGTGGTTTATATCATGACACATAAGCTTGTGTAACATGGTATCCATATTTTACATCTAGTTCTTGTAGTCTTCATGACTTAACCAGATGTACAACCCCTAAACAAAGTTGCATATTTCCCAATGAACTTATGCACAACCAGAAGTTCTTGCAGTCTCCAATTTTTTTTTCCTCTGTATTACTCTAAACAAAGTTATTTACATTCCATTCTTTTATTTTAAAACATCTAACTTAAATACATTTATAGGTTCTAGTTAACTCAACTGATAAAATCTTGGATGGTTGAAAAAGAGATCTGGGTTCAATTACCGCCTACACCAAAAACTAATTGGTGTCTTGGTCTGATGATAAAGAGTTATCATCAGGAGTTGATGCTATAAGTTGAAGCTTTCCAAAAAAAAAAAAACTTAAATACATTTCATTTCATTCATTTTTATTTTTTTATGAATATTCTAGTTGTTCTCTTATGAACTCTCAAACGAAACTTTAAGGGCAAATTACACTTTGCTGACTTGTGATTTGTCAAAAAAACACTTTACTTATCTGAGGTTTAAAAAGTGGCACTTTACCTTCTAGAGATAAGCTCTGTCTGCCTCTAGTTATCCACCTCTATTAAAAACAGGAATAAATTTGTATTTTTACTACCCTTTCATGTCTCTCTCCTCTTAAAACATAAAAAACTAAAAAATCAAGAGAAAAGAAGATCTAAAAGTTAGGTTTTGTAAAAATTAAATCTTTATAATTGGAGATTGCTTGTATTGTAGTATAGTGGAATTTAATCGGTCCTCTGAAATTCTCCATGTGCTGATTTGGTTTTTGGAGTGGATCTTCTCTTTCGGTCCTAATTGGGATTTCATTTCAACCATTTCAACCATTTTAAAAAATCTGACTTTTAAATTTTTTTTCTCTTAATTTTTTTATGTTCTAGGAGGAGAGAGATATAAAAGAATATCAAAAATACAAATTTACCCATATTTTTAACAGAAATAGGTAAAGGGAGACAAATTAAGCTTACCTCAAGTGGGTAAAGTGCCAATTTTTAAATCATAGGTGGGGAAAGTGTTTTTTGGGCAAATCACAGATGTGAAAAAAGAAAAAGAGTTTTTTAATATCACAAATAACTTGTGATAGATTGTGACTAAAGGTTAGTCATTCTCCTATAAATTTACCATTTTTTCTTTACCACTCAAAATTATGTATTTATTTGTAATAGTATATATATCTTTATATATTAAGAGGATTTAAAAAGGTAGTTGTGGGGGAGTTAGGCCGGGAAGCTCATTGTCCATGTATGTATTGGGCCTAAAGCCCAAGTCGAGGACTAGAGGTCATCCGAGGATAGGTAAACAGTACCAAGGGAGTCCGTGTTATTAGATGAAGAAGTCAGTGTTGGTCGTAATGGTACTAGAGGGTGGGCCGAGGACAAATGTAACCTCAGCTGACCAAAGCTGAGGTTTGAATAAGTGGTCTGCTGTCTAGGGGAACTTTCCAGGAAGTTTTGTTGGTACAGATAAACATTGCAGAGACTTATGACAAGGAGGAGTCCTAAAATATCTAAAGAAAGAGCTGCTACCACCGCATTAAAAGCTCTGCAGCTAATTCTTTGACCCCATTAATGTGGAGGTGACACCTGAACAGTGGCCTTCAGCCTTATAGCTACTATATGGAAACTTTTAGGTAGATGTTGATGGGACAAGTATCAACACAAGACACCTGGATTGCACGTGAAAGGTATAGAAGGAAGGGGGAAGAGAGTATAAAAGAAAAGGAAGGCAGTAAAAGAGAGAGAGGGGGGAAAAAAAGACAAAAGAAGGAAACACGGTAGCAATCTAGAACCATATTTGTAATCAAACCTAAGAGTAATACATAAGAACGGGTCTCCTCGGACATTTGCCAAGGACGATTTTCTGTAATGAAACTTGTCTATCTTCTTTTTCTTGTCATCTAAATCCACCTTATTTACTGTCCAATTCATCTTAGCCCAGTACTTGAACCCACTCTCTACAAATTCATTGTTTTGGGTTTTTTGGGCCTAAGTCCATCCATCGTTTGGGCTAGGGATCCAAATTTGGTCCCTACAGTAGTTATTGCTTTAAGAAATGTCAAAAATACCCCTAATCTAACTAGATAATTCTTATTCTTAAAAAATAAAAAATATGGTTAAAATTGTTATTCAATAAAATTCAAAAACAAAAAAATAACTAACCACCTATGATTTGTTGTGAAAATGTTGTAGACGTAGAAATTCTCTTATTTAAATATATCTCATGCATGTTTGATATATTTTTTCCTAAAAATTAGCACGTGCTAAACCCATCAATTTACTCCTTTTCAAATCCTAAATTTCAGTTTCTTAAAAATCTCTTCTTATGTAATTTCACTAACAATAGATAAATTCAAATTAAAAAATTACATAAAACTTAAAAAAAAAAAAAAAAAAAGCCTCATTACAATTGCAGATCACGTGTGATAAGACTAATATTTTTTTAAAGAAGAAAAGTATTCATTCACGTGGAAATCTCTGGGTTTTTACTTTTTACCTCAAAAAAAAAAAAAAAACTACTTTTCATTTGAGATTCACAAGGGGGAATCAACAGTTTTTAGTGCTTAAATAACATTACACGTATTTTCACACATTTTTTCACCTACACGTATTTCTACAAAACAAAAACAACATCTCTTACCAGCTTCTCCCCTATTTCCATGAAACATGTCCAATTACAATCATCTTACACACACAAATGCTTGAAACGCGTATCTCTTAATGTGTGTGTGTCTGTCTATGTCTATGCCTAAAATCCTGACTCACCAAAAAAGAGAATCAATCAAGAATCGTGAATCGTAAATCGTAAAAACACCAAATATATCTAACGGCCCATGCCAAAAAACACACAAAAAATCCTGGACCCCACAAAAACCGCACATTCCCATTCTTAAACCAAACCTCCCACCACCGCGCTCCCTTTGTGGGATGGTCACTCCACAAATATAAGTACTTGTGGGGTATGGGGGATAAGGGCCGGGGTTCAAGTCTCTAGGAGGGAGCTTCACTCATATATATACTTAGATTAGGTTAGAGTAAAAATTCTATCTTGTAAAAAAAAAAATAAATAACCTCCTACTTTCACTACTCTCTCTCTCTCTCTCTCTCTCTCTCTCTCTCTCTCTCTCTCTCTCTCTCTCTCTCTCTCTCTCAAAAACTCTGTAATTTTTCAATTCAATATCATCGCCCACCTTCTTCTTCTCTTCGGCTCCCTACAATTCCCTCTCAAGTTCTTTCCCAAATAACACGACGCCGTTTCATTGTCTTTCCAATTCTTTTATTACTAATTTAAATATTATGTGATTGATTGATTGAAGATCTAATCTTTTTGTTTATTTATAGTGGTTGGTTAGTTAGTTGGTTTGGTAGTTATGCAATTTACATATTCTTTTATATTGTTAAAAGGATGGTGGATTTGTATTGGTTTTGCTTTTTGGTTTTGTTTGTGTTAAGAATTTTTTTTTATTAATAATGTTAATGTTAAAATGCACTGCTGAGAATAGGGATGGAACTACCTTGGGGTAATATACTTGACCCCCCTCTCCCAAACAATTTACGAGCTGACCCATGAAAGCAAAAATGAAAAAAATTATCAAATCATCCCTTGTTTGGTTGTCCCAAGAATATCAAGAAAAACATTTAGCTAAACATTTGAACAATTTACAAATCCGGACAACAAGGAAAATCTACAAAACAATTCACATATATGGATAATAAAAAAAAAAAATCTTTGGACATGGTCTAAGTAAAAAAAATTATAAATCTTAGCAAAAAAAATCACAAAAACCCAATAATCTTTATCCAATTTCTACCTCTCATTTGAGAGCTCTTTGTCCCTCTCAAATCACTCTACTTCATAGTCACAAAGACAACTCCTGTGCTGCTAATCACTTCATCCACACACCAATTAGGTTACTAGCAACTTGGATCAGCTGGTGTCTTTAAATCAATCCATGAAAAAAATTTAGTTTTTTAAAGAGCTGCTGCTCTTTAACACAACCTGTAAATTTTTTTTTTTTTTTTGAATGATAGAATTTTATTAATTTTTAATGTTTTATTCACTTTGGAACACACTTGGTATGCATGCATAAATGTAATACATTTGTGAAACTAGGAATGGCAACAGGTCAGGTTTGGGCCGAGTTTTTCCATACCCGGATCTGACTCGTGGGTTTGCCCTAAAAACTCAAACCCTGCCCATTTATTAAACGGATTTTTTTCTTAACCCCAAACCCAGCCCTTCGGGCACCTGCAGGCCTTGTGGGCCCTACCAGCCATGCCACAATTTAAGCCTAAACCATGGTCCAATCCAAAAAAAAAAAAAAAAATCCTAAGACCTTCATACCATGGCCCAATAATTTAAAAAAAAAAATGTTTGCCCAAATTCATTATTTTTGAAAATGTGTTTGACAGATTCAAGGCTTGAATCTGGGCAAACATAATTTTTTTTTTTTTTACTAGCAGGAGTATACTTAGGTAGAGAAAATCAAAGAAATCAAAGAATGAAATACCCACATACAAAAATTGTTGAAAAAAAATAAAGATTTGAGGATTGGTAGAGAAAATCAAAGAATGAAATTGAAAACTTGAAAAATAAAAAGACCCACTAGGAAATCATGGATGAACAATGACCAAAGATTTATGATTTTTCCTTTCAAAATCACAAAAAAAAAAAAAAAAAAAAACACACAAATCCTAACACAAACACAAACACAAAAATTTCAAATATATATTTTTCTCATATAAAATCACAAACACAAATACAAATTTAGGTTTATGATTTTCCCATTCAAAATCACAAATACAAAAACACAAACACACAACTCACAAAAATTTCAGATTTATGATTTTCCCTTTCAAAATCACAAACACAAATAACTCACATGATTGAGACGAAATGAACCCAGAAAAAAGAAAAAGAAAAAAAAAGGATAGAGAACGAGGTGCTCTAGTGGAGACATATGGAGGAAGCGAGGCGGCTGGAGGCGCAAGTGATGGCCGGCGGTGAAGGGCTTCAGGCTAATCAAGTCGGCAGTGACAAATGTTCAGGCCGACAGTAACAGATCGGGGTTGGGTTGAGTGAGAGGGAGTGACCGAGAGAGTGGGAGAGGGGAAAGAGATATGCGACTGAGTGAGTGAAATGAGAACATGGGGTTAGAGTTTTTTTTTTTAAACTTATATATATATATATATATATATATATATATATTTATGGGGGTATTTTAGTATTTTTAACCTATATATAAACGGGTCAGGTTCGAGTCCGGGTTTTTTTTTTTTTAAACCCATACCTGACCCTATAATTTATTGGGCCGGGTAAAATCTAACCCATTAGGGTCGGGCTGGGCTGGGTATCCGCAAGTTAGATATAAATTGCCATCCCAATGTGAAACAATAACAATCCACTATTTTGTGCCTTACCTAAATTATCACCAGAGCATGTGTGTGATTAGTTTATTCGTAATAAACTTTGTGCCTTAACTAAATTAATGTAGTGATGTGAAAAGTTTTATTATTTACATAGTTGAAGACTCAAAGTTACCGTTCATTATCATGTGATTGTTTGACAGATTTCTTTTTCCTTTCCTTTTTTTCTACTTTTTTAAAATGACAATTTTTTAAAGGAAAAGATCTCACATCTTTATGCAACCTCAACCTTAACCAAGTAATTATAAAAAACAAAAATAAAAAAATCCTTAACCAAGACACCAATAATTGTTTCACCCTTTTTTTTTTTTGCTAAATATTAGTACATGATGTTGATTAAGTATTATTTTTATTGTTTTATTAAAGTAATACTAGACATAGATTTGAACTTTTAACTATAGCTTTTGTATTTATTTTTTTTTTTAGAATCTTTTATATACAACATTATGAAGTTATTAGGTATAGAATTATGCGAAAAGAATAAATAGTTTTTTTTAATAAAAATTTATATGTGGATAGAATAAAGAATTGGTCTAACCTCAGTCAGACCTTGAAAATATCAAGACATGTCAATTGACTTACAGAACTCATGATTATAAATATCTATTATTGATATTTAGAAAAAGAAAAAAATACAAAAACAAATTAAAAAATTAATGCTAATAATGCATCACTTTCATCCTCTAGTATTAATATTCCAACTTTTTAAAACTTTTGTACAGAGAACTTTGGCCCCCCTAAGTTTGAATCCTGGCTGCGTCCCTGGTTGAGATTTTCGAAATCAACATGTGGGTTTTAGGATTAGGATCTAGGGTTGTTAGGAAAAAACTTTTAAAATGGATGGATGGATAGGATTTTAGGAACTCAGTTTATGAAAAAGATTTGAACTTTATTTGATTAGGTGTTAGACCAGATCATCATGTGCTATTAAATTTGTGTTAAGCAATTTATACTTTGGCAACTGTTTTTCAAATCCTTAAGTATCTAAGTTTTTGATTTTTTTTTTTTAATGATTTTAATTTTAGGCTAGAGCTCAAGTTTGTTGATTTAGATTGGTTTAGTGGGGTTTTTACAGACTTGGGCATCTTTCAGATGGTTTTCGCCACGTGAATTTTGAACTTTCTGTACGTTGATTTTTTGTTTCGATTTCTTGTTTTTTCAACTATATGCCGAGAAAAAAAATTACATAATGATCATAGAGCTGTTGTAGAAGTTGTTGGCTTTAGTTGTAAATTATGTCTTTACATTTGTGCGGGGAATTTTCCGGTCTTAAGGAAGTTGGATGGTTGTATGCTAGTAGGTTCTGGCTCAAATGGACTTCCACCTATTATAAAAGTAGTCGGAGGGAGAGGGTGAAGTTGTGGGTTCAAAAAACATTGTGTGCAGAGGTGTAACTTACATTTAAATGAGAAAACACTTAGATAGATGGTCGTATACTTTTTTATTTTGGCATTTGAATTTAATATTCTCATTGTTTGCAGATCGGGTTGTTTTCACGTTTAGAAGTCTGATTTACTCAAATTATCTTGAGCAATATCGTGTGGGAAATTGGTGGTCATTTGTAATGGAGGCTGGAGAGAATACCGTAGACATCAAAGTGGATCGTCTACCAGGAGAAGCAAAGGAGATTCTAAAATCATTGGCTTCTGAATGGGAGGATGTGCTTGATGTGAATGAATTTCAAGTTATCCGAATTAAGGGTGCAATGACCAATCAGGTTTACCAATTAAAGTGGCCGACAATGACGGACTCTAGAAATGTTCTAGCTAGGATATATGGTCAGGGCGTGGAAGTATTCTTTGACCGGGATGATGAGATTCGGACGTTTGAGTTTATGTCAAAGCGTGGGCAAGGACCTCGTCTTCTTCGCCGGTTCCCCAGTGGGCGAATTGAAGAGTTCATCCATGCACGGGTACTTTTATTTTTTATTTTTTCTTTATTGTGGACTTGGTTTAGGTCCAGTGCATTCAGTGCACTGAATCCGGTCAAATGGTGACACGTGTCTAAAAGTAGACACATGTCATCATATCAATGGGTCCACTGGTTCAGTACTACTGGACACTTGACCTAAGCTTGACCCCTTTCTTGTTTTCTATTTTATATGAACATGGAGATAAAACAATTTTTAAAAGATTAGGCTATCGCATAGAGGGGATATGACAATCATTTAATATGTGTATATACATATGTATGTATGTGTAGTTTTACTTATTTTTAGGCATTTTTGTGTTTATTTTAATTTTATAAAATAAATAACAACTATCAAAATGGTTAAAACCATATCTAAATTGAAGGAATCCTTTAAAATAAAAATACTATATTTTGTGCTCCTAACACATTGAGGACATGCATGCAGGATACCAGGGATTTTAGAGTGTGTATGTTATGTGCTTCAAATGCATTGGGATATGCACTGGTCTTTTTTATTCTTAACTAAATGGTATTGCACATATGGTCTCTTTTTTAATCAAGTGGGTAGTATAAGTTAGCGTTATTGTGGATTTATGTTAGATTGTGCATTTTTCCCTCATAAATACAACTTAGAAGCATGTGCCCGTATTGTTCTGACCATCTAGTGGTGTAATATTATTAGTACATGACATTTAGTTGGTAAGGTGGATCATTATGTGGTTTTTTTTTTTTTTTAATAAATATTTTCCTCTTTTAAATTGAAATTTCTGAGTTTCTGGTCAATAAGAAATGGGTCGCTTTGTTCTCTCTACAAATTGGAGTGTTCATATTCCCTTCCTGAAATAAATATAATATGCCTGCTTTGTTTGTGATTTTCAGACACTGTCAGCATCTGATCTGCATGATCCAGAAATATCTGCTCTTATAGCATCTAAACTGAAGGAGTTTAATGATCTTGATGTGCCTGGCCCAAAGATTGTTCGCCTGTGGGATAGATTGCGGTATGTTTGCCCCCAATACAGAATTTTCTTTTCTCCAATCAGTTTCAGTTGCATGTATCTCAACCAAAGCAAGTTTATTTTTGCACCCGCATTGTTTGTTCTACAATTTAGATGCAATAACCTCTTTTTTTTCAATGCTTCAGAAATTGGCTAGGTGCAGCCAAGAGTTTGGCCCTCCCTGAAGAAGCTAAAGCCTTTTGCTTAGATACCATTGAAGAGGATATCTCGATATTGGAAAAGGAGCTTCCAGGGCCACATCAACGTATAGGTTTTTGCCACAACGATTTGCAATATGGTAACATAATGATTGACGAAGTGACAAATTCAATAACCATCATTGTAAGTTCCTCTTTGCTGGTTATCTAAATTTATGGTTCTTTGGCAAAATCAGAATTTCTGGGTGACAAAACCATGTTTTGGATTTTTCATAAAACCTCTACTGTCAAGATTAAAATTTACAGTTGTTTGGTCTACTCAGTGGAATGCAGCGCATAGGAGATTTGATATACCTTTAGTGTCGATCTTTTCATACCCTAACTTTTGTTCCCTAGATTTGTTAGTTCATGGTAGAAAGAATGAGAGATTTCATATACCTTGTAATTCTGAATTCTGCATTTCTTTTCCAACTTTACTTTGAGGTACCTCATTAACCTTTGTAGGTTTTCAAGGTTAGTACATATAACTGGAAGTGAATTTAAGAATAAATGTTAATGGGGGGTAATCAGTTTAGGGAAAGTGGTCAGGTTAGTATTAGTAGCTGCTTGGAAAGATCATTTTCAGTTGTTAAATTTTATGGCTATTGTTATTATTTTCTTATATGCATTATATGCAATTTTTGAACCAACCCTGCTGATGAAAAAGAGTGCAATTATGTCTGTAAATTATTGTAGCAATTGTCCTTATGAACCTCATATTCATTGGTCTAGCTATCTGTTACCTGTATGATGTATGAGTTTAGAGTGGTTCTGTTTTCCTATACAATAAATATGCCTAGACTAAATCATATTGAACTATTTTTTTTTGGATAAGTCTAAATCACATTGAACTTTGACACAAAAATTCGGAAATGTATGGATTACATTGAGAAAGTTTTGCCACTTTGTTTTGATTGGTTTGAAAATCTTGAGTCTTATTGCATCCTTCGTCCTCTTTTTCCTTCCTTTTACTTCCTTTTATCCCCTCTCCCCCTTTCTCCTTAATTGTAATTCTATGATACCCCCAAACTAAAAGATCAAAAACCGAAAATTGTGAAAGTTATGGGATCTGAAGAGGATACTTTGATATTCTTAACTAAATATATGATCATGAGTAATAAAACCATGTCATGCCTGGTGGTGGGATTTTCTGGATGGAATCCACTAACTTTCATGGTTTTTATGGATGGAATCCACAAATTTGCATGCAACTGCTAGTCCTGCATGTATACACCTGGGTTGTTTTCTCAGTAATTTGTTTATATACCAAAATAAAAAAATAAAAATAAAAACAAAAATAAAACAGATTGTCATCTTTATATGTGAATGTTATGAGAACATCTTGTTTGATATGAATTGAAATATCTGATTTTACCCTTCACACATAATTACTTCCCCCATGAACGTGCAAAGATATTATATGATATAATCAGATATCATTAATTGTAATTCCATCATTACCAGGATTATGAGTATGCAAGTTACAATGCTGTTGCATTTGACATCGCAAATCATTTTTGTGAGATGGCTGCTGACTATCACACGGAAACTCCTCATATTCTGGACTTCAGTAAATATCCCAGTGCGTGGCTTGCTGAGGTTTTTTGTTTTTGTTTTTGTTTTTTTTTTTTAAACATCTTTCTTTGCTTTTATTTCCTCTGATTGAAAAGGAATTATTTTTGCCTCCACCAGGTTTGGAGGATCGTCAAAGATTTGTTCGTATATATTTGAGCTCTTCTGGTAATAAAACTTGTATCCTTCATTTCATTTGTACAAGTAATTTTTGCTATGTGTCTCTCTTTTTTCTTTTTTACTTTTTTACTATGAATTTCACATGAATGATCACTATTGTCGCTGCAGTTAGTGTTCATTTCTGTTCGATAGGAAAACCCAATACTGTATATTTTCCTTTGAATTCTCATATTTCATTGGCTTAAATATGTCAATAGCCTTGTAGTAGCTCAACTGACACCTCTTGGCGTTTCCAACAGAGACATCAAGGATTCAAATCTCTCTTTCCCCAACCATCTAATCATCCAAAAAAAAATAAAACAAAGCTTAAATATAATGTAATTGTTGAACAATCTAAATCATGTAACCAAGTTGTGTTTGTGGCTAGAATTATACTTCGCCTGAGAATTTGCATTTTGCTTTCATCATCCTCTGATCTGAATCTATAAATGCAGGTGATGAACCTAGCGATATTGAAGTCAAGCAGTTACTTCAAGATGTTGAGAAGTATACTCTTGCAAGCCATCTGGTTTGGGGATTATGGGGAATAATATCAGTACTTCTAACCTCACCATCTTAGCTTTCATGATTAGAACTTGAACACTATAATCCTACTAGAATATCTCAGGATGACTGAGCCAATATTTTTACCAGGAAGTTTCCTATGGTTGCTGAATATAGAGTTTGACTTACCTCTTGGATATCTGTACAGATTATTACTTAATTTAACCTTTTTTTTCTTCTTCTATAAACATCCTTTTAAACGCTTCGTCAAACATTTCTATTCTTCTATTTCATTCAACACAACACCCCCCCACCCCCCCCAACCCCAGTTTTTCGAAACATTAATGGCATTTCTAGCCTCATACATATAACTAGCCGGGTGCCTCATCAGGGACATGCCATTACTTGGCTTAAATAGAAGCTATTCTGTGTCTAGTTTTAGCTTTTATGCCTGGTTTTAGTTTCAACCAAGTTGATCTCCTACCACAGTAACTTTTTCTAGTTTTCAAAACATTATTTTATTGGCAGTCTAGCCTCATATAGCTGATAGGGACCTCACCATTAAATGGTTTACAATATAAGCTTTTTTTTATCTTTTTATTATATACTTGGTTTTAATTTCTACCTAGCTGCTCTCCTACCTTGTACCTAGTAGGTATGTTATGGGAAATTGCTAGGAAATAAATTTTTTTTATGCATTCAATTTCTGCAAGCTCATTAGTTTTATCTTCTGATATCTTGTTCAGGAACATGTGAATGAAATCGACTTCGACTACATGGAATATGCAAGGCAAAGGTTTCAACAATATAGGTTAAAAAAGCCTGAACTATTAGAGGTAAAACCCCTCTTTTGCAGCACTTTTCCTCTGTTTAGTTTTGCTCTTTTTTAATAAAGTATTATTAGGCACCCCAAAAAAAAAAAAAAAGTAGATAGAATTATTGTGGATAAATTCCATTGCAAAGCCATCTCCCATAAATTTTATGATAGTCATAGCTAACTTAACAATAGAAAAATAAGACAAGTGAGTGAGGGTTTGTGGATTCTTTATTACAAAAAGGTATTGAAAATTTATTAGACAGGACCGCTCATAACACAGATAAAGTAAGTTAGCAAATGCAATATTAAAGAGTGCTTTATTGAAATTTAATGATGTAAACAGCCAACAGTTGCATTAAGAAGCATGAGCCAATTGAGAACATGATCCAATCAAAGATTATCAATGATGAAATTGACAGAACTTGAGAACATGAGTCTTTAGGACTTACAATTGGTAGCAGATGATGTGCAATTGTTCAAAAACCACTCTATCTTTCATTTCCACTGCCAAGTGCCAACCAGTATCATATGCTTCAGAGTGATGGTGATTTTACATTCAAAATGAGTTAATTTCATTAGCATATCATCTCTTATTAGCTAAAAAGCCCTTTTTCTTGGACTGGATTGCTATGATAAAGAATACTATTAATATGGGCATTTACAACACAAGAAATATGATCTCTCATTTTAGTTTGTAATTTTTGAAATTAAAATTAATATGATAGGATAATCGAAATATCTTTAAAAATGCAGAATTATAAAAAATTAGTCCAGTGTCTCTTTCTGTTAATGAATATTCAAGATAGATCTGGACTGCTACTATATGTTTCTTTTAACCTTGTCTATGTTTTATATTTCTTTATTCAGAGTTTTTTCACTTCTAATTATTTCCGGTTGAATGTGTGCTCTTCAACCGGTGTAAATTAATTAAAAGGCAAGCTAGTAATAAGGAAGTGCATACATAAAATAATGCTGAAGATCTCTAATTACATTCCCAAGAAGCACCTTCCTCAAACTATCTTTAACTCTTGAGCCTCTAACTTGGAATATATGAAAAAACCTTCATTTCCCATTTAGGTAAAGCAGAATTGATAAATAACGAACAAGCAAATGCAGCCTTTACTTTTTCTCACATTCACTAAGTTGAAAATTCTTTGTCTTACACTTCATCCATATCTCAATAGCTAAAATTAATTCAAATCTCAGCAATCTGCTGTAAAAGCTAATTTACTTGGAATATGTTGTGTCTTGCTAACCATGATGTTTCTGGACACCAACTAAGAAGCAATGAATTCCATGATGAAAATCAGGAGCAATATCCTTTTCTAACATTTGTGACAAGAGCCCAAAAGCCTTTCGAAAATCCCCCTTCCTACAAAGAGCAACAACCAAGGGATTATAACTTCCTATGTCAAGTTTGCAACCCCTCACAACCATGTCATCAATGAGCTTCAAAGCACTACTGACCTTTCCTTGCCTGCAGAACCCACTAATCAGAGCATTGAATGTTGGTGCAAGTGGATAATAACCACGACCAACCATCTCATTCATCAGCTCAAATGCTTCACGCATATACCCTCCTTCACAGAATCCATGGATTAAATGGTTATAAACAAGAACATTTGGAACTCCCCCTTCTCCAAGTATCTGACCAAAAACCTTCTTTGCATCCTCAATAGCACCCTCTTCACAAAGACTTAAAATTCTCAAGCTCCTATCAACTGCTCTAGGGAATAACTTCCCCATCTGGGTCAGAAATGTGAGTGCTTCATCTAACTGATTCTCCTTATACAGACCATATAACACACTATCATAAGGGCTTAAACGACCCCTAGATCCCTCCTTACTCTCCTCCATTA
The DNA here is from genome assembly GCA_033629205.1 of Lithocarpus polystachyus. Lineage (NCBI taxonomy): Eukaryota > Viridiplantae > Streptophyta > Magnoliopsida > Fagales > Fagaceae > Lithocarpus > Lithocarpus polystachyus. The sequence goes on along the minus strand of CM066162.1, from coordinate 3,103,575 downwards.
TTTCAAAAATCTTAAACCCATCTTCCATCTTCCCTCCTGAACAAAAACCTTGAATTAATGTATCATATGTAACAAAATTCCAATTAATTCCATCTGTTTTCATCTCATTAAACAGATCAAGAGCCAAATCCAACATTTCAGACTCACAACAACCAGAGATTAATATATTGTATGTGTCCACATTTGAAAGGCAGCCCTTCCTCTCCATCTCCTTCAAAAGGCAATGCCCAACTTTCACCTTCCCTAATCTACAAAAACCCTCCATCAAAGTGTTATAAGCCACAACATCCACCACACTTCCCTTACTCTCCAATCTGTTCAAAATGTCAACAGCCTCAGTTACACAACCAACATTGCAGAGAACTTCCAGCACCTTAGTCCCCGTTACAACATCAGGCACAAACCCCAGATTGAAGCACTTCTCTAATAGAACAAGAGCTTGAACCAAATTCTCTTCTTTACAATACGCAGATATTAAGATATTAAAAGTCACATCATTAGGCTCCTCCATCTCATTCATCAAGCTCCTTGCTCTCCCAACTTTCCCATTCCTGCAAATTGCATGAAGTAATGTGTTATAAATCACAATATTTGGTATGATTTCCCTAGACTTCATCACTTGCAACGGTTTGAAACCATCACCAATCCTATTAGTCAAGCAAAGCCCCTTCATTAAGATCCCGAAAGTGTATTCATCACCTTCAACACCGCTCCCCATCATCCTCTTCCTATAAAATTCTCAAGCCAAATCAATATCTTCCTCAACAAGAACATCAAGTACTGAATTGAAAATCCTCGAAGAAGGTTTCTTTCCAAACTGAGTAACCTAGTCAACCACTTTGATCACCCTCTTAACCATACGTGCCCGCCCTAGACCACGGACGATTGTGATGAAAATGTCTTCATCAGGGGGTGGCCGGATTGCATTGGGCATTTCTTGAAGTAATTCCTTTACAACATTGAAGCGGCGGAAAGCACAGAGCTTGTGGATCAATGCACGGTAGGTGAAATGAGAGTGGGTAAAATTGGGGAGTTTGGAAGCCCATTTGAAGGCTTGAAGGGCTTGGGAGAATGACTTTTGGTCTAGTATTAAATGGGCAATGTGCTGTTGGGATGGAACAGGAGATGATGAAGATGAAATGCATTTCGATTGCAGGCTGCAAAAAATAAATCTCTGATAAGTTAGTGAGCAGAAGATTGGAAGCGTTGAAGGGTTGGAGATTTGGGGCATGAAGTGCGTTGTTTCAAACACCAACTAATTTATTTTCATACTGGGTGCTGAGTTATTAATTATTATACTTGATCCAATGCTACATCACAAAATCTTATGCCCTGCACCAAGAAAGAAGAATTGTACATAAAGCACAATAGTATGCTCAAAGTGCTCATTTACACATATGTAATTCAAAGTTAAGCTTTTTTTAAAATGGTATTTGTACATTGAAAGTATCTTTCCTCTCGAACACATTTAAAAGGCTATGCCATTGGGTATGAAATACAGAAAGAAAGTCAAACTATCTCCTATTCTATTCCTATTTTCTGAACTATAATTAATCATCATTTTTATCATTCATAGTAATAAAAATACTATGTTTTTAACCTCTCTTGCGCAAGCATCCCCCAATAATGAACAAATTAAACCCTCTACTCTTTTCCTCATTTGTCTTCTTAATGTTGTTTCTAACTTCACATTTTTATAAGTGGTTTTAATTTTTCAATACATTTAAATTTGCAATCTTTATTTCATGAGTTGTTCATCACCTTTCACTCTTAATCACCCATAATCCACAGCTTCAACAAGTAATGAAAAAAAAAATACAATCTAAAAATGTTTTTTGGTCCTATTTTGTTTTTTCGTCTAATTAGAAATCCTCACACGGAACTAACAACAAACAACTTACCTACACTATATAAACAAACAAACAAACCCATTTTTCTCAAAGTCCCCAAACTCCAAAATCAGCCAGAATCAATAAAAAAGGAACCTTGAAGATACCAGTCATTCGAAATCGTCACGCAACTCGAGCCACCACAGCGTCGTCCCAGGAATGCAATCCAAAGCTCTGTTTCTGATCTCGAGCCACCACAGCGTAGAATAATAAAGCATAAAGTGCTTGAGATGGTTCGGACTTTGTTAATGTTAATGTGGATCAATGACAAGAATCAAGTGGGCTGGGTTGGAATTATACATGGTAATACGGGTAAAAATTTTCTAACCCGACCCGATCTGAAAATACTTGATCCGAACTCGATTTTTTTTATCTGAAGTAAAAATGGGTTGACCCGTGACTTGACCCATGTTTTTTGCGGGGAATCATTTTTTAAAACTTTATTTTTGGTAAAATAAAAAATTTAAAACAATATTGATTTCATTGTTTGTTGTGAGTTTTAAAGAAACAATTGAAATATTTATATAACTATATGCAAATTAATTGAAAGATGAAAAAAAAAATTTTAAGACTATTGGTTTCATTGTTTGCTGTGAGTTTTAAAAAAACAATTGAGACATTTATATAACTATATGCAAATAAATTGAAAGGTGAATGATTGAGCATTCTGTAATGAGTAAAGATTTTTAGATATCATATAGCAAAATATATGCTAAGATAATCTAGTTACAATACAGTTAAAAATATAGATTTAAAATTGTAGACATGTATGAAAAACATTCATAAGTATGAAAATAGTGAAGCGAAAGTATCAAATTAACATAAATTGTGAATGCTTAAAACCTATTTTTTAACAATTTATGACCAAAATAAATGGTTTTTCAAAATAAATTTTGATATTTCCTAAAGTGTGTGTTGCTTCACAATAATATAATATTCATAAATGAGACCATGCATAAATAAGTAAACAATCAAACTTTAATATATGTATCTCAAATTGAAATAGAGTGCTAACCATAATTGACAATAGATTATAAAATTAATTTTCAAGATTGTAAATTTCTTATATATTTTTATTATTTGTCAAATGAATTATCCAATAAGTCATTTGTAATTTTTTTTATTTTTTTATTTTGGGTTGTTGACATTGTGTAGAAATAAAACTTGTGTATTTTTTTACTTATTTTTGTATTATTTTGTTTTAGATAGCAATGTTAGGATTTGTATAAATTTAAAATTATTGAATAAGTATTAATAAGTGTAATTTATTCTTGATATAAGTTGTGAATTTAAAGTAATGTATTTTTACATCAAGTAATTTGTTGCATGACTTTCTAAATGGTAAATACATGTTGTTTTCTTTTATAAAAAAAAAAAAAAAAAAAAAAATTCATGTGAAAAATACGGATCAACCCCACCTAACTCGACCCGACCCGCCCTGCCCGTTTTGCCATGTCTAGTTTGAATAACAAAGAACTTATAAACTCTTTCAAATGAACAATTTGCGTACTCTTTCAAATGTTATCATTACAAGATTTTTCAAGAATCGGTAAAAAATAAAAATGATAGCGTTAAACTTAAGTGCAGTACCCCCTTTTTCTTCCTTATTTTACACCCCCCCCCCCCTCTCTCTCTCACACACACACACACACACACACACACACTCTCTCTCTCTCTCTAGGACATCCTAGGCTCAATTTCTCCAAGATTTTAAGGTAAAATCCTAAGTCCTTTTATTTTCATCTTATTTGTTAGTTTTTATTATAAATGATGGATGTCCTTGATATTATGAGTGATTTTGGGTGTTTGTAGATTTTTATGACAAATGGTTAAGGGTCTTCACAAAAGGTGGTCCTTGAGGTTTCTCAATAATTCAAATTTGGGGGTTGGATTCCTAACATTTAATAGTTGATAAATCTAATTTTAGTAACTATTGAGTTTTTTTTGGACAAGTTGAGGGTTTGATGGCTTATTGTCTTGAATGATGTTGTGATACTAATTGTTTTAATGGATCAAAGGAACGAACTTTCAAAAGACCAAAATTCTCAATTTCTAAAGGAATTTTGGGGATTTCAGAAAATTGTTTATGGCTTAATCATGGACCCAATGATTCTAGACACATTTGGATGGGATTGATTTAAAGATGGGCTTCATAAGCGTAACACACGAAACTTTTGTCTAACCATGTAAAATTGATGTCCTAATAAGATTTCAAAAAAAAAAAAAAAAAATTGGGTTAAGTTTGTGGTGGCCTTGTGTCAAAAAGAGAGTGGTCTCAAAGGAAGTTGATAGAACTAAGCCAAATTCTAAGGCTTAGGCTAGCCTAAATCAATCACTTTTCTCGAATTACAGTTCATTAACCAAACATAGCTTGAATAAGGTGAAACAATACTTCATTTTTGCAATTTTTTTGACACGTCTAATTACACAACACTTGAGTCTTTATGACATGGTTTATATCATGACACATAAGCTTGTGTAACATGGTATTCATATCCAACATCTAGTTCTTGCAGTCTTCATGACATAACCAGTAGTAGTTATCATGGTACTTTATAAGATTGGGATCTTTTTTGAATGGAATTATTATGGAGATTTCCTTGGTGTTGGGTGGGAAATCTTTTGAAATGGATTGTCTTAGGAAAAAATTTATACAAGTTCCATTGGTCTATGTCCTTCTCATGCACTAAACCTTTAACCATAACTCTCTATAGATACTTAAGTCATATCTTGTTTTAAGCAACAATTTTCTTGGACGTCTTTAGCAGTTAACACTAATTATATCATATCAAAAAAAAAAAATATATATATATATATATAGTACTAATTATATTAATAGTAATTACTAAACAGCTACACATTTAGAATGGGCAGCAACAATGGTGGCAAAGGAGGAGGAAGTGGTGGCGGTGGATGTGGCAAAGATGCTATGGCACTGGCGGTGGTGCAGCCAAAAGTGGTAGGGGTGGCTCTATGGGCAGTGGCAGCGGTGGAAGGTTGGTTGCTCCAAGGAATGGAGAAGGATCACACATTTCAAGGGACTCTTTTCAAAGTAATCCCCATATTTATTTTAATGGACTGCATGTTGGTCAAAATGGAAAAAAATAGTGTTCTTGTTAGGAGCTACATGAGAAACTATCTTATTAATTTTGTTTTATGGATATTATATATAATATGTGATTGAATAAAGTTAAAGTTCAAAATGGGCTTGCTATCCATATGAATCATTTGCTTGGTAGACATATGAATCATATGCTTGGGCAGATAGCCTTCTTAGACTGTGTGATGCAAGTACTAATGTGTGCTGTGTAATATATGGTTTTTGTTAATAAAATAGTTTTAATGTCCTACTTGCTTTTGTTTCTATTTTACATTATTATTTCTTCAATCTAGATAGTTACTCGTAATAAAGATTACAAGTGTAAACAATTGAACAATTGACCTGGCATGAGTAGAGGTTGAACAATTGAAGTATTAAACCATATCAAAGGATTGCGCATCTGAATATAATAATAGTAATACTTGCAGAGTACAAAATGAAGCATGACTCAGAACTTTATTTGTCATTGTAAATAATTTTTATACCAAAAAAAAAAAAAGGGGAACTATATAAAACCTTATTTTTTTTTTAAGTATAACTGTATTTTAGTCCAATTAGGAAAAACTTAAATAAGATAATATCAAACAAAAAGTTAATAATATAGAACTTATACGAATTAAATTATGAACTTCATATATATATATATATATATATATATATATATGCCAAATAGCTCCTTTTGTGACTTTGTCATCCATGAGCTAATGTCCTACACAAGGACATAAAATTGGCAAAATAAGATTGGAGTGATCAGATTGAAATGAGTTGATGCATGTGTAACTTATCAATAAATAAAATAAAAATTGTGAAATAGAAATATATTCTTGAATTTGGTTTGTTTAAAATTAAGGTAAGTTTGGTAATTTTTGTAAAGTCACTAGTCAATTTGTGAATCTTGAAGAGGTAAATGGTTAGGATTTTCTCATTGGGCAAGCAAACCCCCTTGTCCCCATGAAAACTCTTCATTACTTACAGTATGTAAAAAAACGCACTTTGGCTTTTTCTATTCTCTTCCAACATTTAAATTTCCTTAATGAATGACTGTGTCAACATTGGTTTAGATTCACGCCCGTAATTGGTTTATAGTATGGTATAGTTTTGTTTAGATACTTGTTACCTTACATATTTATATCCATGAAAATATTACTGCAAAATCATTGATGAATATAAAGTGTTTATTGCTTCCAGGGAAGTATTTATTAATTTAAAGGGTGTTTAAAATTATATAGCCAAAGGTCATTATAGTACATTGTCTATTTGAGCACATACTCCAAGATTCTAATAAAAAAGAATGAACATGGAGTGTATTTATGAGTTAATTCAAGTTATGTTGTTCCCGAGAAGGTATCTCATGCGCAAGGCGCATGAGACCTTTGTCTCATTGACCAAAAGGGTGTATGCACCCAGCGCATGCAAATGTTTTGCCTTCTTCCCTTATTCGCCAAAAGGTATGTGCATTGGTTCGCTTCACCATAAGGATGTTGATGGACCACCCTCCACTGTCTGTTCAATAGTTTCCTACATTCAAAATGAGATTAGACAAAGTTGGAGAGGCATAATGGTTAAAGGTTAGCATAGAAATCACTAAGGTTGAATCTGACTCTTAAAACTTCATCTTTGCAGCCCTTTTACCAAACCATGTTGAGACCATTGTGGGATTTTGTTGTGAAGATGTAGGGAAGGTAATAAATTTTTTTTAGCAAGATTTGTGGTCCGAAAGGCTATTTGAGTTTGTTTTATATGATCTTGCATAATAATGAGGGCATTGAGAAACTAATGGATATTACGAACTTACCAGATTGTCTCTAACTGAGCAAATATTAATGTAATGGAATCATCTATTTTAGCCATTTGAATGTAAAGAAGTGAGTTTTACTTTGGGTGCAAAAACAAGTGAGTTTTATTTTACCTTCATTTATATACACAATTGCAAAAAGGAACACCAATGACATTGCATCTGAGTAGGTAAGTAATAATAGATAGCATGTAGAGAATCTATAATAGAATTTCTAAAGATTGAATTGTAACCTCAATCAAAATAAAGAAACTAACTTCAGAATTCAGGATTCCATTACTGTTACTAGGTAGCAAAAGTAAAGGTCAATTTTCGAGGTACTGATGATATCTTATTAGATTCACATAAGGTCAAGTTTTTGTTGTGAAGCCATTTATATAGATGAATTATAGGGAGTTTTAGTAAAAAAATTTGATGGGAATGGACATTCAACCCAGTCCAAACACGTTAGGCCCAATAGCAATCGATTACTACTTGGATGTGTTTCGGAACACTTTTATTATATGTTGCACTGCCAACCACTACAATCCCGGACAATTCTTTTGCATTATGCAGGAACTAAAAAAAAATCTAAATAATTGTAAGGCATTTTTCATGTTTTTAAAATTGATTTAGCCTTTATTTAAAGCTTAATTCTTATATACTGTAGAAACCTTACCGCAAAGTAAAACTGTAAATTTCATATAACTAATCACTGACCCATGTGATACACAGAAGAGTCAAACAAAAGTTGTAAATTTTCACTTATAATAGTTACAATTTAAGAGAAAAAAAAAAAAAAAAAAAAAAAAAAAAAAAACAAAGACTAATAGTGATAACTCCAACACCAATAATGTTATATAGTATCAACCTTCAGATGAATAAAATGACTTTGATAGAGAGTGAAGACAAATAAATGTACCGAATATAAAGTAAAGGTTGTTTTAGTCAACTGGCTTAAATAGTTATAGTAGAATCATTTAAAAAAAAAAAAAAATCCTTAGAACACTTTTAAGCCAATAAATAGAAGAAACCCTCGTCGCGCACACAAATGAGAGAAATTTGGAAAGAATAGATTTTGAAATATCTAAATGTAAAAAAAGAATATGAAATACCAAATGAAAGACAAAAGAACGTTAATTGAGTAAAAATGAAAAATGGATCATATATATATCATAAAAACACAAAGAATGTAATTTATAATTCTTAAACCACCCGAATTTAAATCGTAAGGCAATTTGCTAACTTTGGCAATCAAGGATTTAAAAAAAAAAAAAAAAATTTAAGAGAAACAATTTTTGTATAATTTAAAAGTTACCAAGTAACAATTCAACTTTGTTTTAAACTTTAGTAATCCAAATCCCGAAACCAATAATTCAATAAGTGGGCCATTTTTGTAATATGTCGGGGTTGATCCCCATCTCATCCATTCCAGACCGTTGCTTTTGTCCTTGGGATAGAGATGGAGGTAAAACCCCTCTTTTGCAGCACTTTTCCTCTGTTTAGTTTTGCTCTTTTTTAATGAAGTATTTCTAGGCACCAAAAAAAATAGATAGAATTATTGTGGATAAATTTCATTGCAAAGCCATCTCCCATAAATTTTATGATAGTCATAGCTAACTTAACAATAGAAATCAATAAGACAAGCGAATGAGGGTTTGTGAATTCTTTACTACAAAAAGGAATTGAAAAGTTATAAGACAGGACCGCTAATAGCACAGAGAAAGTAAGTTAGCAACTGCAATATTAAAGAGTGCTTTATTGTAGAAATGATCCAATCAAAGAATATCAATGATGAAATTGACAGAACTTGAGAACATGGGTCTTAACCAGGACTTACATTTGGTAGCAGATGATGTGCAATTGTTGGAAAACAACTCTTATCTTTCATTTCCACTGCCAAGTGCCAACCAGTATCCTATGCTTCAGAGTGACGGTGATTTCACCTTCAAAATGAGTTAATTTCATTAGCATATTATCTCTTATTAGCTAAAAGGCCCTTTTTATTGGACTGGATTGCTATGATAGAGAATACTATTAATAATGGGCAATTACAACACAAGAAATATGATCTCTCATTTTAGTTTGTAAGTTCCGAAATCAAAATTAATATGATAGGATAATTGAAATATCTTTAAAAATGCTGAATTATAAAAAATTAGTCCAGTGTCTCTTTCTGTTAATGAATATTCAAAATAGATCTGGATTGCTACTGTATGTTTCTTTTAACCTTGTCTATGTTTTATATTTCTTTATTCAGAGTTTTTTACTTCTAATTATTTCTGGTTGAATGTGTGGTCTTCAACAGGTGTAAATTAATTAGAAGGCAAGCTAGTAATAAGAAAGTGCATACATCAAATAATACTGAAGATCTCTACTTACATCCCCAAGAAGCACCTTCCTCAAACCATCTCTGACTCTTGAACCTCTAACTTGGAATATATGAAAAAACCTTCATTTCCCATTTAGGTAATGCAGAATTGGTAAATAACGAACAAGCTAATGCAGCCTTTACTTTTACTCACATTCACTAAGTTGAAAATTCTGTCTTACACTTCATCTATATCTCAATAGCTAAAATTGATTCAAATCTCAGCAATCTGCTGTAAAAGGTAATTTACTTGGAACATATTCTGTCTTGCTAACCATGATGTTTCTTGACACCAACTAAGAAGTAATAAGTTCCATGATGAAAAATCAGGAGCAATATCCTTTTCTAACATTTGTGAAAAGAGCCCAAAAGCCTTTTGAAAATCCCCCTTCCTACAAAGAGCATCAACCAAGGGATTATAACTTCCTATGTCAAGTTTGCAACCCCTCACAACCATGTCATCAATGAGCTTCAAAGCACTACTGACCTTTCCTTGCCTGCAGAACCCGCTAATCAGAGCATTGAATGTTGGTGCAAGTGGATAATAACCACGACCAACCATCTCATTCATCAGCTCAAATGCTTCACGCATATACCCTCCACAGAATCCTTTGATTAAATGGTCATAAAAAAGAACATTTGGAACTCCCCCTTCTCCAAGTATCTGACCAAAAACCTTCTTTGCATCCTCAATAGCACCCTCTTCACAAAGACTTAAAATTCTCAAGCTCCTATCAACTGCTCTAGGGAATAACTTCCCCATCCGGGTCAGAAATGTGTGTGCTTCATCTAACTGATTCTCCTTATACAGACCATATAACACACTATCATAAGGGCTTAAATGACCCCTAGATCCCTCCTTACTCTCCTCCATCATTTCCAAAATCTTAAACCCATCTTCCATCCTCCCTCCTGAACAAAAACTTTTAATTAATGTATCATATGTAATAAAATTCCAATTAATTCCATCTGTTTTCATCTCATTAAACAGATCAAGAGCCAAATCCAACATTTCAGACTCACAACAACCAGAGATCAATATATTGTATGCGTCCACATTTGGAAGGCAGCCCTTCCTTTCCATCTCCTTCAAAAGGCGATGCCCAACTTTCACTTTCCCTAATCTACAAAACCCCTTTATCAAAGTGTTATAAGCCACAACATCCAAGGCACTTCCCGTACTCTCCAATCTGTTCAAAATGCCAACAGCCTCAGTTACACGACCAACATTGCAGAGAACTTCCAGCACCTTAGTCCCTGTTACAACATCAGGCACAAACCCCAGATTCAAGCACTTCTCTAAGAGAACAAGAGCTTGAACCAAATTCTTTTCTTTACAATACGCAGATATTAAGATATTAAAAGTCACATCATTACGCTCCTCCATCCCATTCATCAAGCTCCTTGCTCTCCCAACTTTCCCATTCCTGCAAAGTGCATGAAGTAAAGTGTTATAAATCACAGTATTTGGTATGATTTCCCTAGACTTCATCACTTGCAACAGTTTGAAACCATCACCAATCCTATTAGTCAAGCAAAGCCCCTTCATTAAGATCCCGAAAGTGTATTCATCACCTTCAACACCGCTCCCCATCATCTTCTTCCTATAAAACTCTCGAGCCAAATCAATATCTTCCTTAACAAGAACATCAAGTACTGAATTCAAAATCCTCAAAGAAGGTTTCTTTCCAAACTGAGTAACCAAGTCAACCACTTTGATCACCCGTTTAACCATACGTGCTCGCCCTAGACCACGGACGATCGTGATGAAAACGTCTTCATCAGGAGGTGACCCGATTGCATTGGGCATTTCTTGAAGCAATTCCTTTACAATATCGAAGCGATGGAAAGTACAGAGCTTGTGGATCAATGCACGGTAGGTGGATTGAGAGTGGGTAAAATTGGGGAGTTTGGAAGCCCATTTGAAGGTTTGAAGGGCTTGGGAGAATGACTTTTGGTCTAATATTAAATGGGCAATGTGCTGTTGGGATGGAACAGGAGATGATGAGGATGAAATGCATTTTGATTGCAGGCTGCAAAAAAGAAATCTCTGATAAGTTAGCGAGCAGAAGATTGGAAGCGTTGAAGGGTTGGAGATTTGGGGCATGAAGTGCTTTGTTTCCAACACCAACTAATTTATTTTCATACTGGGTGCTGAGTTATTAACCATTATACTTGATCCAATGTCACATCACAAAATCTTACGCCCTGCACCAAGAAAGAAGAATTGTAGATAAAGCAAAACAGTATGATCAAAGTGCTTACATTTTACACATGTAATTCAAAGTACAGCTTTTTTTACATTGAAAGTAGCTTTCCTCTCCATCACATTTAAAAGGCTATGCCATTGGGTATGAAGTCAAACTCTCTCCTATTCTATTCCTATTTTCTGAATTATAATTAATCATCATTTTTATCGTTCATAGTAATAAAAATACTATGTTTTTAACCTCTCTTGCGCAAGCATCCCCCAATAATGAACAAATTAAACCCTCTACTCTTTTCCTCATTTGTCTTCTTAATGTTGTTTCTAACTTCACATTTTTATAAGTGGTTATAATTTTTCAATACATTTAAATTTGCAATCTTTATTTCATGAGTTCTTCATCAGCTTTCACTCTTAATCTTTCATAATCCACAGCTTCAACAAGTAATGCAAAAAATATAATTTATAAATGTTTTTCGTCTAATTAGAAATCCTCACTCAGAACTAACAACAAACACCTTACCTACACTATATAAACAAACAAACAAACCAATTTTTCTCAAAGTACCCAAACTCCAAAATCAGCCAGAATCAATAAAAAAGGAACCTTGAAGATACCATTCATTCGAAATCATCACGCAGCTCGAGCCATCACAGAGTCGTCCCAGGAATGCAATGCAAAGCTATGTTTTTGATCTGTGTGTAGTATTAAGTGCTTGAGATGGTTCGGGCTTTGTTAATGTTAATGTGGACAAGTGACAAGAACTGAGTGGGCTGGGTTTGAATAACAAAGAATTTATAAAGCTGGGTTGCTTCAGGTTTAAATTTTGATTGAAATGGACATTCAACCCAACCCAAATACTTTAGGCCCAATAGCAATCTCTTAGTACATGGATTATTGTTTCTAGATCTCCAAATCTGGGGCAAAGCTTATAGTGTACAGGACTAGGGTCTAGGGGTAAGGACTGGTCCAGTCCCAGTTGCATTAGACCCATTAGGATAGTGACACATGTTTAAAAGTGTTTTGATTTAATGTTTATTGTTCAATTGCATTGAATCCATCAGAATGGTGACACGTATATAAATAGGACTCAAGCCAAGTCTGAAGTTTGGTGGATAAAGATAAAACTTTTAGTTCGAATCTTATCAGAACAATTTTTATATAAAGTAAATAAATTTGATTAGGGACACTCTTTTTTTTATTAGGAACACTCTTTAATATGTTGCATTATCCATTGCAAAATTGTCTATGCCTCAACTTTTTTTTCTTAAATAGGTCTATGCCTCAACTTTGGTCAATTTTAATCTCATGGGATTAACAGTAATAATTTATATTTCTTTTTTTTTTTCTTTTTTGGGGTAGAGAAACTTATATTTCATATTATAAGAACATTTCAATTGTTAATAAATTTATATTTCATGTTATCAAACTATCAAAAGCACCAACGAGGTAGGTAAAGTGGGTGCTCACAAATAGTTGGAAGAAATCGTGTTTAAAGGAAGAAGGATAGAAAATACAGCACACCATGATTAAGATTGACTGCTTTAGCAAGCTTTATCAATGCTTTACTTTTGTAAAGCAACCATGGTTAAGTTGCTTTTTTTTTTTTTTCTCTGAATAACCATGATTAAGTTACTTTTTTCGATAGGAACTAGGAAGCTTCAAACATCAATTCATTCAAACAGTAGATGCACAGAACCATTACCTTTGCAAAAAAAATTATATAATGTAATATGTTAAAGTGAAAGTTGAATAAAATTTAAATTAGATTTTAATTACACTACAATTTTATAATTGTCATCACAAATTATATTTCAAATGCTTTCAATTTTATCTTAAATGTCTTTGAAATTTAAATTACTTATAGTTCATCTAGAAGTATTTTCAACTCATTTGATGCTACTTCTAACAGATTTAAAACTAATATAATTTCAAATTTTTACAATAAAATTTTTTTCATGTTCTAAAAAAAAAATTGTTCATTTTAAATATTTTCATAATAACAAAATTTACTTGCGGATTCCAGTTAGCTCAATTAGTTTAGTCTCTAATGGTTAAATAAAAGATATTAGGTTCAATCTTTGCCTACACCAAAAACTGATTGGTGTCTTGGTCTGATGATAAAGAGCTATCATCAAGAGCGGACTTTATAGGTTGAAACTCTCTTTAAAAAAAAAAAAAAAATTTACTTACAAGATTTACTCTTTCAAATGTTATCCTTACAAGATTTTTCAAGAGTCAATAAAAAATAAAAATGATAGCGTTAAATTTAAGTGTCGTACCCCCTTTTCTCTTCCTTATTTTACACCACCCCCCCCCCCCCCCCCCTCTCTCACTCACACACACACACACACACATTCACAAACACTCTCTAGGACATCTTAGGCTCAGTTTCTCCAACATTTTAAGGTAAAATCCTAAGTCCTTTTATTTTCATCTTGTTTGTTAGTTTTTACTATACTTGATGGATATCCTTTAGATTATGAGTGATTTTGGGTGTTGGTAGATTTTTATGACAAATGGTTAAGGGTTTTCACAAAAGGTGGTCCTTTGAGGTTTCTCAATAATTCAAATTTGGGGGTTCGATTCCTAACATTTAATAGTTGATAAATCTAATTTTAGTTACTATTGAGTTTATTTGGGCAAGTTAAGGGTTTGATGGCTTATTGTCTTGAATAATGTTGTGATACTAATTGCTTTAATGGATCAAAGAAATGAACTTTTAATAGACCAAAATTCTCAATTTCTAAAGAAAATTTGGGGATTTCAGAAAATTGTTTAATATAAAGTTTATTGCTTAATTGTGGACCCAATGAGTTTAGACACATTTGGATGGGATTGATTTAAAATTTTAAAGATGGGCTTCATAAGCGTAACACGAGACTTTTGTCTAACCATGTAAAATTGATGTCCTATTAAGATTTCAAAAAAAAAAAAAAAAATTGGGTTAAGTTTGTGGTGGCCTTGTATCAATAAGAGAGTGGTCTCAAAGGAAGTTGATAGAACTATGCCAAATTCTAAGGCTTAGGCTAGCCTAAATTAATCACTTCTCTTGAATTTACTGTTAATTAACCAAACATAGCTTGAATAGGGTGAAACACTAAATAATTTGTGCAGTCTTTATGACACGACTAATTACACAGCACTTGAGTCTTTATGACATGGTGGTTTATATCATGACACATAAGCTTGTGTAACACATAAGTTTGCGTAACATGGTATCCATATTTTACATCTAGTTCTTGCAATCTTCATGACACAACTAGAAGCACAACACCTAAATTTTTATGAAACGTTAGTTTTCATGGTACTTTATAAGATTGGGATCTCTTTTGAACGGAATTCTTATGGAGATTTCCTTGGTGTTGGGTGGGAAATCTTTTGAAATGGATTGTCTTAGAAAAAAAATTTATACAAGTTCCTTTGGTCTATGGCCTTCTCATGCACTAAACCTTTGACAATAACTCTCTATAGATACTTAAGTCATATCTTGTTTTAAGCAACAATTTTCTTGGACATCTTTAGCGGTTAATTGTACTAATTATATCTTATCAAAAAAAAAAAAAAAAAACAGTACTAATTATATTAATAGTAATTACTAAGCAGCTACACATTCAGAATGGGCGGCAACGGTGGTGGCAAAGGAGGAGGAAGTGGTGGCGGTGGAGGTGGCAAAGGAGGTGGTGGCACTGGCGGCGGTGCAGCCAAAAGTGGTGGGGGTGGCTCTACAGGCAGTGGCAGTGGTGGTAAGATGGTTGCTCCAGGGAGTGGAGGAGGATCACGCATTTCAAGGGATTCTTTTCAAAGTAACCCCCAGATTTATTTTGCTGGGCTGCATGCTGGTCAAAAGGGCAAAAAATAGCTGTTCTTGTTAAGTACTACATGGGAAACTATCTTATTAATTATGCTTTATGGATATTATATATAATATGTGATTGAATAAAATTAAAGTTTGTAATGGGCTTGCTATCCATATGGTTGGGTAGATAGCCCTCTTAGACTCTCTGATGATAGTAGTAATGTGTGCTGTGTAGTATATGGTTTTTGTTAATAAAATAATTTTAATGTCCTACTTGCTTTTGTTTCTGTTTTACATTATTATTTCTTCAATCTAGATAATTACTCGTAGTAGAGATTACAAGTGTAAACAATTGAACAATTGACCTGGCATGAGTAGAGGTTGAACAATTGAAGTATTAAACCATATCAAAGCATTGCACATCTGAAAATAATAATAATACTTGTAGAGTACAAAACAAAGCATGACCCAGAACTTTATTTGACAATGTAAGTGATTTTTATACACAAAAAAAGTGGTACTATCTACTTTGACAAATGTACAAGTGCATTGAGCTTTTTCGTTTAGTTTTCTTCTTATTTTGTTAATATATAACTTTATAAAATCTTACTTTTTTAAGTATAAATATATTTTAGTCCAATCAGGAAAAACTCAAATAAGATAATATCAAACAAGGGGCATAAAATTGTCAAAATAAGATTAGAGTGATCAGATTGAAATGAGCTGATGCATGTGTAACTTATCAATAAATAAAATAATTAAAAACTGTGAAATAGAAATATATTCTTGAATTTGGTTGGTTTAAAATTAAGGTAAGTTTGATAATTTTTGTAAAGTCTCGAATCAATATGTGAATCTTGAAGAGTTAAATGTTTATAATTTTCTCGTTGGGCGAGCAAAGCCCCTTGTCCCCATGAAAACTCTTCATTACTTAAAGCATGTAAAAGAAGGCACATTGGCTTTTCTTATTCTCTTCTAACATCTAAATTTCCTTAATGAATGACTGTGTCAACATTGGTTTAGATTCACACCCATAAATGGTTTATAGTATGGTATGGTTTCGTTTAGATGCTTGTTACCTTACATATTTATATCCATGAAGATATTAATGCAAAATCATTGATGAATATAAGGTGTTTATTGCTTCCACGGAAGTATTTATTAATTTAAAGGTTGTTTAAAGTTATAAAACCAAAGGTCATTATAGTACATAGTCTATTTGAGCACATGCCCCCAAGATTCTAATAAAAAAAATACGGACATCGAGTATATTTATGAGTTAATTCATGTTATGTTCTTCTTAAGAAGGTATCTCATATGCAAGGTGCATGAGACTTGTCTGACAAAAATGGCATATGCACACAGCACATACAAAATTTTTGCCTTCTTCCCTTATTTGCCAAAAGGTATGTGCATTGGTTCGCGTCACTGTAAGCATGTTAATGGACCACCCTCCACTGTCTGTTCAATAGTTTCCTACATTCAAAATGAGCTTAGAAAAAGTTGGAGAGGCATAATGGTTTAAGGTTAGCATAGAAATCATTAGGGTTGAATCTAAGTCTTAAAACTTTATTTTTGTAGCCCATTTACCAAACCATGTTGAGACCATTGTGGGATTTTGTTGTGAAGATGTAGGTGTCAGTTCGTTTAGACCCCTTAAACCCAACAGATTAACCTAGAGAATTAGCCAAGTGATTAACTTAGGTAATTTAATTAAAACTAGGTTAACACAATTAAGCAAAAATAACAAAGCAGCGGAAAATAAACAACACAAAGATCTGATGACCCAGGAAACCACACCGGTAAAAACCTGGGGAGGATTTGACCTAGCTATCCTCAAGGTAAACTGAATCCACTATGAAAGAATTGAAGTTTACACAATAGACTTAGACCACTAACATCTTATTGCTACCCGAGTGTAGGAAACTTACTACCATGACCCCATGATAGCTCCGAGATCCACGGACTCCTTCTTTCCGGAATTCTTCAACAAATCCACAAGCGCACCTGCTTGTATATCTTTGTGTTCTCTTGATTCTGCAACTGTATTGATCTACACAACTCTTGACATAAATCTCAAGTTTGTAAACCTTAAGTGTATGTGAAGGTAAACACCTCTAGATCTCACAGAGAGATTCACAAACACAGCAAAACAGAACTCTAAAAACGTGGCTAGGGTTTTCCCTTTTATACTTAGGGCAAAACATAAAACCCTATACATTAAAACGGGCTTGGGCTGAGTTGGAATTTTCTGCAGAAAAACGTTCTGCACGATTTTCGATCGATCGAGTCTAATTTTCGATCGATCGAGTCATACAGAAAGTGAACAGTACTTCTGCATAAAAACTCGATTCCAACTTTACAATAAGACCCATACTTTGAGCAAGTCTAACACACGACTCTACATTGTTTTGATCATGGTTTGCCAACATACAAATTGAAGTTCTAAATACATTAGTTCCTAATCTTTAGAACCTAACAAACTCCCCCTTTGGCAATCCGTGACAAAACACAGACTTAACAAAAAGCTCAAAGTTACAAATTGAAATAGCCCATTACAATAAAAAAAGCCACTTAACAATTCAACCTAAACTACTATCTAACAGTTGCAAGGTAGACAGCAGCTCGACTGAAAGCAACCTGTATATTCCTGTAATACTTAACATACACATAAACGCATGTGTGGAAAAAAAAAACAGGAAATACATAAATAAAAATTTCTTGATTTCACATGACACAAAATAAAGACATATATCATGAATAACATCATCAATATAAATCAATAAGCAGAGTAGTAGCATAGTAAAATAATAAACAAATACATACAAATGTGTCTCAACAAAATAAATCTCCTAAACAAGAGCTAAAAATGAGAATACACAGTGAAGCATCTAGATACAATCTAATAACTCCACAAGCTCCGCAGTATCACTACCAAGTAAACAAAAAACTCCCCCTAAAATGTAAAACTCCACAAAAAAATCTCCTAGATACAATGAACTATGTACTCCCCCTTTTTGTGACGAATTGCCAAAGGGCACTCACTCATCATCAAAAGGTGGTGGAGGAGATCGACGAGAGCTCGCCAAATCCGCTCGCAACGCACGTAGCTCATCAAGGATGTCCACCAAAAGCTGACCATGAGCCGCCTGAACGGTCACGACAGTATCAAGAGTCCGACGAAGGTCAGAAACCTCATCAAACGGTGGAGGAACATCAGCAGCAGCAGCAGCAACAGCAGGATCAGAAGAAGTCCCAGCTGCATGAGTATCTGTAGAAGAAGAAGGGGGTGGAGTGACATCGGAAGGCTCTACCATAGAATGCTTAGAGCTAACTCGACGTTGAGCAGCCCTTTGCCTCAAAAAGGTAGCACCAATAGGAGCGACAACATGTACAGGCTCAGAAGCAGGATACTCACCAAAACCAAGAAAAAGGAGAATCCGATGAATAAAAACAGGAAAAAACAAAGCATGAGCCGCAGAACAAGATCGATGAACCTCGTTCAAAGAACGAAGGAACAGATGCGGAAAACTGATAGGAGCATCAGTGACCAAAGCATACAAAAAGACACACCTCTCAAGAGGAACGGTGTGGACATGCGAAATAGGCCACAAAGAATGACACGCTATCCTAAAGAAAAGATAGTGCAGCTCAGACAGCTCAGCAGAAATGATCCGAGGATCAGAACCCCACTGGATAGAAGACCCAGTGATGTATGACAAGACGTCATCAAGGGGAGGAGACTCCTCGTAAGGAAAAACGGGATGGTCCACAATGGGCACCCCAAGAGCATCAGACACTACCGAAGGGGTAATGCGATACTCCACACCACGTAACCACACCTTTACTAAGGTGTCGTTATCGTAGACATGAATAGAGAGATTCAAATAGAACTCTCTAATCAAGGTGGCAGGAGGAGGAGAATGCTCATACTCGAGCAAAGGTAACCAACCCCGACGCTCAAAGTTACGTCGCACCTCAGGATCCAGCTCATCTAAGATAACCCTACGCTCAGCCCAAATCTGACGCCTAAGGTTCAGAGTCTCATAGGTGACTTGGTTTGACTCACTAGGGAACCGCTCAGTGTCAAAGGAAGGAGAAGGATCAGAAGTCCTATGGGCTCTAGTTTTCCTAGGCATAGTGCTAAGGAAAAGATAGACACAGAAAGAAAAGAGCAAAAACAATACCAAGGGCAGACTGCAAGTTAGCACAGCAAAAAAAATAGAATATAAAAATTCTATATGATGCATGAGCATGAACATAACATGATGCATGTACTAGTGCAGTGACATGTTCAATGGTGATCCAAATTAACAAAATTGGCTTGAGCAAGCAATATTTATCAAAAATACCCAATTTGAAAAACCCTAGTTTTCAAAACACAACAAATTGATAAATTGATCAATACAATAGTTAATTAACACAATATAATGATCAAATTAATCAATCTAACAAGCCAATTTCATCAATTTCAATCAAAGTGAACAAAACCCCAAATTTGCTCAATTACAAGCCTTAGAATTTCAAATTTCCTTCAAAACACCACAATACTCAAATTAAACCACATGATGTGCTTAGGTAAGGTGTCCCCACAAAAACCCATAAAGAATTTGAGAAAGAAACATTCAAAAACAATCCCAAAAATAGAAAATACCTAAATGCCGAAAAGACCCAAATATGCATGAAAATAATGCATGAAATTTGAAAATAAATGCAAAGGAAAGGGTATAAAGGACTTACCACACTTGGGAAAGAGAGATTGTGCAAAAGAATCGGAGGAAAACGACAAAAACTCCAAGAGGATCGTTGACCGGTTGGTAGGAAACCAAAAGAAGTTTTGAAAAGTTTGGAAAAATTGAAAATACACTTGAGAAACTCCTTTTTAAAAATAGCCGGCCCGATTTTCGATCGATCGAATATTACATTCGATCGGTCGAAAACTTATTCGATTGATCCAAAAACAGCTTGGATCGATCGATTCAACCAAAGAGTTTTCTGAACATTTTAAAACATTTTCGATCGGTCGAAAATCAGTTTCGATCGATCGAAATTCTGGAAAAATCATATTTTTGAAAAACCAAACATTTTAGATCAAAAACTCCTCAAAGCAACAGATTTTAAAAATCAAATGCATGAGTATGAGATGAGACGTTTTCCAAAAACACATGTATTCAACCCAGATTTCCCAAAGTAAAATTTTCTCTCAATATACCCAAAAACAACAAACAAGCAAACATGTTTTGCATCAAATTCCCAAAATTCTCAAACTTGGTTGGTCAGGCCAAAAACACACACAATATCATGTACACAATTCTAACAAAGAATAGTTTGTGTAGTGTGTACAACTAGCATAAGCTTGAGAAACATGTGAGGTGATATACACATAGAGATCAATCACAATTTCTACAAAATCCATCACATGAATTTGAAAGAGACTATTACTTAAAGAGTTACATCCTATAACTCCCACATCTCCTAGAATAAAAGCTTGCAATCATGTAAGTTTCTTGAGTTGCCTCATTATTCAAATTTATTGATTAGAAACTTAATAAAAGCCGGGATAATGTACACACCAATTTTATTTGAATTTGTGATATTATTATAACCCAATAATGTACACACCAATTTTAATTAGAGGCTACACCTTATGTTCTTTTTGTGCATGTGCTACACTTTCTCGAGCACAAAATCTTATGATATGCACTAAGGTGTTCATGATTGACTAATAAACAGTGGTGAGATGGTTATTTATGCCTTTCTCAATAAGTTCAAGTCCAACAATCAAAGACATAAGACTTCAAGATCAAGATCATGTGATCAACAAATATAGCATCTTCCCACACAACATGCACAACAAGACTTTAGCTAGTAAAGTGCAATAGAAATAAGTGCATCAAAGCTAAACAAGGTACATACATATGACATGTAAATTTTGATTGACCAACCTTGTCTTCAAATTCAAGGAAAAATAGCAAAAACACAATTTGCAAAAAAATTTTTTTTTTTTTTTTTTTTACTTATTAAACAAAGAAACAAACATCCTAGAATGAAATGCATGAATGTAATGCAATGCAAATCCTAGAAACAAAGGTCACAAAAGATTAAGTAATGAAGCACAAGGACCATGAAGTCAAGAAAGACTAGGGACAAAGAATCACACCAATGACTTGACGAAGAGTTTCAAACTTTCCTCTATCAAGCGGTTTGGTGAAAATATCAGCATTCTGACGTTCAGTTGGAATATATTCAAGAGCAACAATTTTCCTTTCAACAAGATCCCTAATGAAGTGATATCTAATCTCAATGTGTTTGGTCTTAGAGTGTTGAACAGGATTCTTAGATATATCTATGGCACTAGAGTTATCACAATAAACAACCATGGTGTCCTGAGATATACCATAATCACTCAAAAGTTTCTTCATCCATAGAAGCTGAGAACAACAACTCCCAACAGCAATATATTCTGCCTCAGCAGTAGATAGAGAAACAGAATTTTGCTTCTTACTCATCCAAGCAACCAAATTAGCACCAACATAAAAACAACCACCAGTTATCAGTTCGTTTAGACCCCTTAAACCCAACAGATTAACCTAGAGAATTAGCCAAGTGATTAACTTAGGTAATTTAATTAAAACTAGGTTAACACAATTAAGCAAAAATAACAAAGCAGCGGAAAATAAACAACACAAAGATCTGATGACCCAGGAAACCACACCGGTAAAAACTTGGGGAGGATTTGACCTAGCTATCCTCAAGGTAAACTGAATCCACTATGAAAGAATTGAAGTTTACACAATAGACTTAGACCATTAACATCTTATTGCTACCCGAGTGTAGTAAACTTACTACCATGACCCCATGATAGCTCCGAGATCCACGGACTCCTTCTTTCCGGAATTCTTCAACAAATCCACAAGCGCACCTGCTTGTATATCTTTGTGTTCTCTTGATTCTGCAACTGTATTGATCTACACAACTCTTGACATAAATCTCAAGTTTGTAAACCCTAAGTGTATGTGAAGGTAAACACCTCTAGATCTCACAGAGAGATTCACAAACACAGCAAAACAGAACTCTAAAAACGTGGCTAGGGTTTTCCCTTTTATACTTAGGGCAAAACATAAAACCCTATACATTAAAACGGGCTTGGGCTGAGTTGGAATTTTCTGCAGAAAAACGTTCTGCACGATTTTCGATCGATCGAGTCTAATTTTCGATTGATCGAGTCATACAGAAAGTGAACAGTACTTCTGCATAAAAACTCGATTCCAACTTTACAATAAGACCCATACTTTGAGCAAGTCTAACACACGACTCAACATTGTTTTGATCATGGTTTGCCAACATACAAATTGGAGTTCTAAATACATTAGTTCCTAATCTTTAGAACCTAACAGTAGGGAAGGTAACAAAATTTTTTTAGCAAGGTTTGTGATCCGAAAGGCTATTTGAGTTTGTTTTATATGATCTTGCATAAAAATGAGGGCATTGCTTAACTAATGGATATTACGAACTAACAGATTGTCTCTAACTGAGCAAACATTAATGTAATGGAATATTCTATTATAGCCATTTGAATGTAAACAAGTGAGTTTTACCTTCTTTTATATACACAATTGCAGAAAGGAACACCAGTGACATTGCATCTGAGTAGATAAGTAATAATAGATAGCATGCAGAGAATCTATGATATAATTTCTAAAGATTGAATTGTAACCTCAATCAAAATAAAGAACTAACTTTAGAATTCAGTATTCCATTACTGTTACCAGGCAGCAAAAGTAAAGGTCAATTTTCAAGGCATTGACGATATCTTATTAGATTCACGAGGTCAAGTTTCCGCTGTGAAGCCATCTATGTAGATGAATTATAGGGGAGTTCTAGTAAAAAATTTGATGGGAATGGACATTCAACCCAGTCCAAACACGTTAGACCCAATAGCAATCGATTACTACATGGATATGGATGTTTCGGGACACTTATTATTCGTTGCATTGTCAGCCACTAGAATCCTGGACAATTCTTTTGCATTATGCATGAACTAAAAAAATTCTAAATAATTGTGAGGCAATTTTCATGTCTTTAAAATTGATTTAGCTCTTTAAACCTTAATGTAGAAACCTTACCGCAAAGTAAATATTGTGATGGATCTTCTTTTTTTTTTTTTTTTTTCCCTTTACTAGGTGTATAATGAAAATATTGCACAAAATTCATACTACACTTCTAAAAACAAAATTCGTACTACACATTTAAAACAAGAGTCCCTTCCTAAAAACTAGTAGATCTATTAACTATGACACTACTGCTATCGTAAATGTGCATGAACTTTGAGTACGACAACCGAAATGACAAATAGTGCCTGTCGATAGAGTGAAGCTGTTTGTTGTATCTGCAACACAGTGCTTCTTTACAATGCCGATGCCAGCGCCGACTCCAACACCTCCTCTAGTTCAGACTCCAACTCCTCCTCCTCCTCCTCCACCTCCCTTTCTGTGGCAAAATTCGATGCCTCCGCCTCTTTCACCGTAGATGCATCCACCTCCACCTTCGCCGCAAATGCATTCGCTAGCTTCCGCCTAAGTGGCAAGTAAGCTCGTACAGCAAAAAATGCCATAACGAAAAATAAAATAGGTTGAAGAAAAAAAGGAAGCTACCATGGAAGAATTGGAAATGTACATATAAGGTAGAAGAGCTGAAAGTCGAGTTAGAAAGTGTTACTCAAAAATCAGATTTTTAGAACTCGAAATCATTGAGGAGGCAAATGCAAAGATGGATAGGATATCCAGCAAGAAGCTTGACTCCATGTTAATAGAATACAAACAATTGTTCAATGGCCTAAATAGAGCCTTGACCCTAAAAGGCAAAAATGCATACTAAACTACATGAGTGTTACTAGATCTTCTGCCTTTAGCCGAGTTCTCATTCCCCCGATCTCATTCTCACATAAAGTGCAATGTATTTTATTATTAGTTTCCTTCAATATTTCAATAATTTCCTTGTAAAATTTTAGTATTTAGCGTTCATAATTTTTCTTGTTAAAAATTGTAATATATAGTGCAAATAGATAGACAATAAAAGTAGTGTAGTGATTTGATTATACTATGTCTATATGTATTTACAAATTTGAAAATTGCATGATATAATGATTAGTATAGATGGCTAAAATGGGGTTGTACCCCTTTCTTACAAACTTTCCAACAAAATACCCTCTGTTTGAAACTATTTAAAGATATACCTCTATTTTGAAATTTAATTTTTGGACAATCGAGTTATAGTGAAATGAAACTTAAAATATATATATATATATATTTTTTGTGGAACTCAAGTTCAGTTATAGTGAAATGAAACTTATATATATATATATATATATATATATATATATTGTGGAACTTGAGTTCCACTTGAATATTTTCAAATAACTCGAGTTCCATGAACTAGAGTTCCACAATTTTTTTTTTTTTTTTAAGTTTCATTTCGCTATAACTCGATTGTCCAAAAAGTCGAGTTTTACATTTGAAAATCAATTTTTAGAAAATTAAGTTTCAAAATAAGGACATATTCCTAAATAGTTTCAGATAGTGGGCATTTTATTGAAAAGTTTGTGAAAAAGTGATACTTTACCATTTTGGCCTAGTATAGATAGACATGTTTCATGCCTACTAAAAAATGCACATATAGTTGTGATAAGATAAGTATTTATCCTTGTCACAAATTACATCACTAAAGTAATTAGTATGATATAGATGGTAATTGTGAACTGTAAGGACACAAATTACAATTTGGGCTTGCAAGAGAGATAAATACAAGCCCAGCAAGTGAACAGTATCCTTGCAATGAATTTGTAAGAGAGTGGGCTAGGTAAACTCAGTTGAAAGTAAGTTGGGTGATGGCCCAACTTAGATATGATCAGCTTGATAGAGATGAAGTGCTGAAGTTGTCTTGGATCCTGCTCGGCTTGATCCTAGAAGATTGTCTTAGTAATTGTCTTAGTAATTAACTCGATGTCTCTCCTACTCCCTTTCTTTTTCTTTCTTCCCCAGATCTTTTTTTTTTTTTTTTTTAAATCCCCCCCTCTTCTCTGTCTTCAACTCTCCTCTTATGCCAATCCTTCCCACGTGCCAGATAGACTGTTCCTCCTTGATACTTGTCTCATCAACCTTCCCCTAAAGCCTTTCCATGGTAGCTGTAAAAGACCAGGGCCACTGTTCAGATGTCTTTTCTCCATTAATGCAGCCATGATAATAAATGCGGTGACAGCAGTCTTTTACCTACTATTGGATCATTACCACTTGTCCCTTTTGTCCTACACAAGTTAGGAGATTCTCCAAGAATGCTTGGACCAATGTTGGAGCATTCACCTGGGTCATCTCTTTGGTGATCCGAGCAGACAAGCCTCCTCGGACCAGTTTTTTCCATCTACGTAACTTGTATTTCGAATAGGAGTTAGGCCAGGCATATTTCCCACGACCTGTTATCCTCGGACGTGAGATCTCCTCGGATAGGCCCACGGCCCATTACCCAGTATTGGGCCTAATTCCCCTACATGAACCATTTTAATTTTTTTTTAAATCAATACTTTTTACACTTGCAATTTTTCTAAATGTTTGTGTAAGTAAGAAAGTAGCTTTCAATTGTGGGAGAAATTATCCAATTCAATCGAAGGGTCACATCAATAATATTTAGTGGTTCCCTAACCAATAAAATGCTACAATGCGTTCTAATATTAGAGG
The DNA here is from genome assembly GCA_033629205.1 of Lithocarpus polystachyus. Lineage (NCBI taxonomy): Eukaryota > Viridiplantae > Streptophyta > Magnoliopsida > Fagales > Fagaceae > Lithocarpus > Lithocarpus polystachyus. The sequence continues at coordinate 3,077,705 of CM066162.1, read as the reverse complement.
CACAAAGAAAAAAGATATGAATCGTTGATTCCAAAAGAGGGAGTACTCGTATACAGGAAAGAAAGCAATTGAAATGTACACTTTGAAACTCAATCATCTTAATTAATATTTACAAAAACTATATATGTATGTGTGTGTGTGTATATATATATATATCTAGAAGTGGTTTCCAACTATTGATTGGATTTGCTTTACTAATGTTAGAAAATTTGCTATTTAAACTAATAAAATAAAATTTAGAGGAACAATAGACTTTATTTCAAAAATTGATTAATTAATTATGAAATTTATAAATAAGAATTAAAAATACAAAACACAATCATGTCCTTCTATTGCAAAAATTGAAGCAAGCTCCCAAAAGATCATGTCCTACTATCATAAAGAAAAAAAAAACTTCTAAAAGATCTCGTACATTTTTAAATTTCAAATAAAATAACTTTAGGTTAACTAATAACAATTTTTTTTCTCAAATCTATTAAATTATAAACCTCACATTCAAAATTTCAAAAACAATTCTAATAGTTCAAGCTAATAAAGAAAAAAGAAAAGAAAAAAAAACTCCATCTATGAGTGTACAATACGATACATTAGTATATTAAAAAAAAAAGTAAAAATACAAAAAGACCAACAAAGAATGTGTATAAAAAAAAAAACAACAAAAAGGAAACGTGGAATAAGGGTTAAAGGTTGTCAAAACAATATATTTGTTACTACAATGACATCCATCGCATACCCATCAAATCAAAACTCCCAAAGTCATCTTTGTGGCTTCACCCCTTTGTCAAAAAACCAATCACACATCATCATAAACCCAACACAAAAGCTCCAACACTAAAAATCTCAAACAATAAAAGACCCATATTCAAATAAAACTCTCACAAAACCCATGATGACCTCTAACCTCTACATCAAAAACACAAATTGTTGCCACTCAAAATCAAAACCACAATAGCTTTTATGTGGTTTTAGCCAACTCATATGGGTTAGGATGAGATGGGACAACATGATTGGGTTAGAAAACGTAGTTGAGGGGTTGAAGTTAAAGCACAGTTTGTCGAATCTCATGTGTGTTTGAGTTAGGATAGCATGAGAGACTATTGATAAGTGTATATAAAGGAAAAGAAGTATAAGAAATGAAAACTCAAAGTGAGAAAGAGGAAAAATGTCTTAAAATGATGAACCTAAGAAAATAAAGAATCTTTATCTTTTAATTTTATTTAGTAATTGAGAGAGAGAGACAGAGAGAGAGAGAGAGAGAGAGAGAGAGAGAGAGAGAGAGAGAGTTGGGTTCAAGTTACACCTAGTGTAACTTGAACCTCTAACCTCTACATCAAAAACACAAATTGTTGCCACTCAAAATCAAAACCACAATAGCTTTTATGTGGTTTTGGCCAACTCATATGGGTTAGGATGAAATGGGACAACATGATTGGGTTAGAAAACGTAGTTGAGGGGTTGAAGTTAAAGCACAGTTTGTCGAATCTCATGTGTGTTTGAGTTAGGATAGCATGAGAGACTATTGATAAGTGTATATAAAGGAAAAGAAGTATAAGAAATGAAAACTCAAAGTGAGAAAGAGGAAAAATGTCTTAAAATGATGAACCTAAGAAAATAAAGAATCTTTATCTTTTAATTTTATTTAGTAATTGAGAGAGAGAGAGAGAGAGAGAGAGAGAGAGAGTTAGGTTCAAGTTACACCTAGTGTAGTTCTAAACAGTGTTACACCACTCAATATTTTTTAATTGGATGTGAATATTGACAAATCTACCGTTAGATTACATTATCTTTGTATATTCTTTATACTTGCAAAATTTGAAGGTAATCAAAAATTAATATCTATGTCATCAATTAATTATTAAAATTCAAATTTTTGTTGTTTAAAATAATGCATAAAATATGAGTTTATAAATCAAACGGTAAATAACATCCGATTAATATGAAAATTAGTAAGTGTATATAAAAGAAAAGAAGTGTAAAAAGTGAAAACTCAGTGAGAAAGAGGAAAAATGTCTTGAAACGATGAACCTGAAAAAATAAAGAATCTTTATCTTTTAACTGGTGTTTATTTAGTAATTGAGAGAGAGAGAGAGAGAGAGAGAGAGAGAGAGTATTGAAACGATGAACCAAAGAAAACAAAAGGTTAATATCTTTTATTACAAGAGAACTCTCAAAGAGAGCACCATGACAGAACCTCGTATTCTTCCATTAATCGATATATATATATATATATATATATTTATATATATATATATATATATATAGTTGGATTCAAGTTACACCTAGTGTAACTCTAAACAATATTACACCATTCAATATTTTTTAATTGGATGAGAATATAGACAAATCTACCGTTAAATTATATTATCTTTATATATTTTTTATGCTTGCAAAATTTCAAGGTGATTAAAAATTAATATCTATGTCATCAATTAATTGTTAAAATTCAAATTTTTGTAGTTTAAAATAATGCATAAAATATGAGTTTATAAATCAAACAGTAAATAACATTCGATTGATATGAAAATTGACATATATGTTAAGAACATATAGAACATATAATTCAATGGTTGAATTTTCAAAATATTAATTTAATAACAAGTTATTGAATGGTGTGACATTACTTAGAATTAAACTATGTGTAACTTGAACTCAACTTTTATATATATATATATATATAGCTGGCTTAGCCACACAAAGACAATGTCAACACGAACACGTATGTAAACACTCATTTAAGTATATTTCAATAATATCAACATCGAATTTGAGAAGATTTAAGGCATTCCCTCAAGAAACTCGTCTCATATCAGCGCTTGAGACTAATATTATCGGACATACATTTTTTTTTTTTTATATCTTACTCTTAGACATATATTTACATAAGACAGTATTGTTCCGAAACATGACAGCAGCTTACAATATGCATAAGGGAAAGTAGAAAATCTAATCCTACCATCCAAGCCTAAAGGTTGTAGCACTTACATAGTTACACACCTACAGAGATGCCCAAGTCTAGACATATAAACATCATACGAACTGAGTATCGTACTCACATGTCCATGTCATCAAAAATCTCCCCATCTTCCTCATACGGTAATTCAGCCATTAGAAATTCCTCGGTCACCAAATTACTGCCAAAGACAGAAACAATTAAGCCACAGACTAACCACGACAATCAACGGGAAATACCATACATAGTATTAAGAAGTATTTCATCAACCCACCTTAAACAACAAAAACGAAAACTCACGACACGCTTTAGTTTTCTGTGATAGAAGAAGAAATTGAAAGACCATCTGAAGAGAAGAAGTGCCCATGTCATAATTGCAGCTATGTGACTAACACTAATTGAATAGAGATATCAAAACTTACATGGCTCCTCTCTCTAGAAATGGATCAGCATCAGAGTCTGGATTGTAACTGTAAATTTCACAATCTGCTAGTTTTACAACCTGCATCACAACGTATTATAAAACTACCTCTCTGTATGAATTGCATAAGATTCTGTAAATTAAGCTCACCTCGTCTAAAGCCTTGTACAAGGAATCTAGCAGGGAACTGCCCCCATTAGTCTCAACCCACTCCTGCAATTGAATGGTCCAACAAACCATGTAAGGCTCAGTGATGTACATTTCATCATAAAGGTATAAGGGTGATAAGAAACAGTATTATTAATACAAGTCATCAGACTCTGCATCATTACTACTAGAAACATAGAAGCAAAAGAAATGACTTACCACTTGCCTCCAATTCACATAATAACAAATCAAAAAACTGTACCAAATTACTTCAAAAAATGGCAAGAATGTCCAAAGGTACATCAGAAGTTCTACACCTTTTTTTTTTTTTCTTTCTAATTCAGGCTTTGACATTTCAGACCACCATACTTCAAAATAATTTACCAGTCCCTATATCAGAGAAGGCAATAGTCCTGAAGTATGATAACATAGTGTTCAATAATGGTCAAAGTGGAACTTCAAAATATGAAGAAAATAAGGATAAATTACGCTTTTCCACTTACAATGTCCTCCACACCCCCCCCCCCCCCCACCCCGCCCTGCCTCAATTAAAAATTCCCCTTACCAATAAAGCTATTCACATGATCACATACTGATTTTTCTTTCATCCTTCTGTGATTACATGACAAAAATTACGGAACATTTAACAGTAGGGGGAACATTGCAACTACAAGATTGATTGCTCATATTAAAGTTTAAGGACAACATTTCAATGGCCATATACTTTAGGGTTGGAAGGTGCAATTTACCCAGAAAAAATTAATAGTGTAAAATATTAGTTTTTGAAGCCCATAAGCATACACCAAAGTGACATCTCATTCAGGTCACAAGCTTTTAGGTCATGCAAGAACATGCAATTTTTTAGCTTTTCAAAAAGGGAATGCAATTCCTAGTCCATCCCCCAAACCTACCCAAAAAAATATTGTATATCTTTGGTAAGAGAAGAGGGGCAACTGCATGTGACTTTCAATGGATTTGATAAAACAATAGAAACCAACATCCCTCTAGATGGACAAAAGTAAAGATCATAGAATCAAATTTTTAGAAATACCTTTGATGCTTCAAACATGTAGGTATCAAAGATCTGCTTAAAACTGTCCCAGCTTTCCTCTGTGAAGAACTGGTGAGCTTTCATCGCACTAGAAAACCGCAAAGATGTAGGCAACATCATAATATAAGGAAACAAAAGCCCGTGGCAACACGTCTATAGCACGCACTTAATAGATATGGATTAAATAGACCAACCATATGAATAGCCACATTAGACTTTGGGAAATGGAGAGATTTGAACTCTCAGCTCCTTCTAGAGCAACAGTTCTACGAACCGTCTGTCAAACCCTTTGACAACACTCCCGCAGCAATCAAAAGAGGATTATTAGTGGGTTGCCATGTCGCCCAATAAGCTGTCAATGGCATTACCCATAATCCTCCATTTTAGCCATATTTTAAATAAAAAGGTATTTATAAAACATTAGATACAGGAATACCTGAAGTCATAATCGGGATACATGTGATAAAGTGTAAGAACCAGGTAGATCAATGTCTTCCGGCTGGAACAAGCACAAAGGACTACCAATCAAAAAAACATATGAGATAGCCTACACAGTTTCCAAAACCAATCTAGGTTAAATTTGACACCTGGATCTGCTCAACAAAACATCAACTCGGGAGGGAGAGTCGGTGTCTGAAGATTTCCCTAGATAATCAAGCATCTGAAATAAAAAGTAAGAATTAAACACACATACATATAGAGTATCAAAAAGATTCATGAAGAACCAAATCTGCTGTGTGATTAGCTAAGTAGTGAAGTTCTACATTAAATACCAATGACAAGAATGAGTGAATAATATAACATAATAAGGCCCAAACCCATTGGCTTAAGCTTTTGGGTCAAGTGGTGGCCCAATATGTTACATTAACCCCTCAATTGGAGTCTCCCCAAGGTGTTATCCCCCCCAACAAAATATTTTAACTCTACAGAGCATCACCATTTCACTTACGGGAAAAAAAATCATAGTGCACACACACCAACACCAAGAGAAACAAAGCAGCATAATTTACTATTAAAAGGAAAAAGATGGTAAACGAAAGTAAATAAAGAGTGAAGAGTATGATTTTCATGTTAGCCTTTTAGAGCCTAACCATCTCAAGTAAGGAAAAAGAATCATACAGAGCACAAATGGGATTATTAATAAACACAGAAAATATATAAATACGCATTTAGGGAAGTGATCTTATTTTTTTTACCAAGAAAGAGGAGCAGACCCACTTTATCTTTTCTGACCTCCTCTTTATAAAACTAATATTAACAAATATGAACTATTTATGAGAAAATATACAGCTAGATGGTCATCCATTAAGACATAGAATGCTACCAGGACAAAAAAGGGGTGGGAAGAGAACCAAAAGGAAAAAATACCAAAGGTTTTAAGAATATTGTTCATCATAACTGTCTTTCAAGGAGTTAGAAGAATCAAACAGGTAATAATTTTAAGTGCCTGATTTACCTCATTCTCCAAGCTGAGAGAGAGTTTCTTATCAGTTCCCGTATGTTTGCCTAGAGGAAACAAAGGAACACTATGTCAATCTTGAAAAAATGATCAAATACTTCTAGAATAAATTGTAGATGACTTATTCTTACAGGAGTAAGCTTCAAGGCATCCTTTAATGGTACGCTCCCCAAGATTTAGACGACTCAAGAAATCATTTATTCTGGAAAACAAAATATAAATTAATAATGAATAAATATGTATATAAAAAAAAAAAAAAAAAAAAAAAAAAAAAAAAAAAAACTCCTAAAATCTTTAGAAAAGAAGCCAAGAGCCTTTGCAGCTTAATGGCACTACTCAGTTTCCTTTATGAGGAGAACCAAGGTTTGAATTCCCCCCTACTTTCTGTAACAATTGAATTACCAAAAGAAAAAATCTTTAAAAAAGAAAAAGAAGCAGAGGAACTGAAGTGTTTAATTTGTTACTCAAGTTCAAAATTTACCGATCTAGCGGAGTGTATTCTAAGAACTTCATGATGAATATACTTTGACTTGATGCAGTAATTTTGACAAAGCAGATACTGCTTGTACTAATGTTCTCCCAGAGATCCTGTATGATGAACGACTATAAGCATTTCGTCGAAAGGTAGAAAGAATAAAGATGTCCAAGTAATTTTGCTAGGTGAGCCAAGTCCAAGCTGTTCATTTGATCCCATCAAGAGGTAAATGGGAGGAAGTCTGAACGCCTATGTGTACCAACAGTACCAAACTCATAAAATAATAGGACTTGTGGTCCAAAAGAAACATAATTAGACCCAAAAACCTTCTTTTTTTTTTTTTTAACGAACCAAAACCATTTAAGTATAGGGAGTATCCTTAGTACAAAATTAAAAATATATGCTTCATGAGACATTAATTAGGTCAATATAAAGCCCTCTATAGCCAAATGTTCCACAATAACTACAAAGCCTTTAGTCCCAAAATTTTAAGGTCGACAATGGAACCTCAACATATTAAATCAGGATCAACCACATGTACTTTTTATCACCATTCTATCCAATCTAAAAGAATACTCTCTACCACCTCTTTAATTAGCCAATAAAAAACAACAAATATAAAGTATGGTGTGGAATTTAAAAGAAAATGAAGTAATTTTAGACATAACCAGAGATACATAACTTACACACAGTTTTCTGTTCTGTTTTTAATCTTGAATTCACTGTAATCCATTGCTAACCTACTTTCAAGCAAGAATCGGGCATAGTTCAGTGGTTTAAATGTCCACACCAGCAATCTAACAATTCAACCCCACATGTATAAACACATTTTATAAATCATCTCACTCTGAAGTTTTTCATTTAATCATTGATACAAACTTTTTCTTCCCCCAAAAAGGATGCCATTCAATTCATTTGAGCATTAGCCTCAGATCATACTAGAGTTTCTCAGAGACCCAGTATCCATCCCAAACTATAAAATTCAAAATTTTGTGTTATGATAACTAATTACACTAACAACAGAATCACTCATAGACCCAGTATGTCAGTATCCATTACACACCATAAAAATTCAAAGAATTGAGTTTTAAAATCTAAAATTACACTAACAACATAATTGTTGAGAGACCCAGTATCCATCCCACGCCAAAAATCCAAAAAAAAAAAAAAAGTGTTTTAAAAAATACTATTACACTAACAAGTAACAACAGAATCACTCAGAGACCCAGTATCCATCCCACAACATAAAATCCAAAAAACCGTGTTTTGAAAAATAATAATACACTAACAACAGAATTTCTCAGAGACCCAGCCTCCATATCAAAACATAAAATCCAAAAAAATTAGTTTTGAAAACTAATATTACATTAAAAACAGAATTGCTCAGAAACCCAGTATTCATCCCACACCATAAAATTCAAAAAACTGTGTTTTCAAAACTAATATCACACTAGCAGCAGAATTACTCATACACCCAGTACCCACCCAACCCTATAAAATTCAAAAATATATGCTTTGAAAACAAATATTACACCAAAAAAAGGTCAAACCCCAATACTGCCCAACAAATTCAACATTAATTAACACTACAAGTCCAACATAGACGCGCCTATTAAATTCATCAACAACAATAAATGATGGGTAAAAGTAAATTTAACATTAAACACCAAAGCAGATAGTTAAAAAAACCAAACATGTTTTCCATAAACAAAGCAAACGAGAATGAAAAACTGAACAAAAAGAAACGAAATTAACGAATTGAAGTACCTAAGATTTGGTCAAATTAATGGCGAGGGTTTAATTTGAGCGGGAGAAGAGTGAATTTGGGAACGATGGAATTTTGGGGTTTTGGATTTTGGGTATTTGTTTAAATTTAAAGGGATCCAAAAAAACTAAAAGGGTTTCGAAGAGCGAATATTCTCGTATGCTTGTTAGATTTTGATTTGATTTTGGAGTTCCGCGTAACTATAGGAGACTGGTGGGAATGAATGAGTTTCGTATGGTTTTTGTGGTTGGTACAAATTGTGGCCTGTGTGAGAGACCAATGGGCTCAACTTGAGTGCTATACTAAATGGACCTCCAATTTGTTGTGTCAAATTTTTAACACTATTGGTTAGGTGTTGTTGCTTGACCAATACAACACAAAATATATTTTTTTTCTTCTCTTAATAATAATAATAATAATAATTTAATCCAATTATGTGAATCAGTTTGTATATTTTCTTTCTATATTTCTTTTCTTTTTTCCATGTATGTGATCATAATTCATAGGCTATTGTTTTTCATATGTCAAACTTCATTTGAAAAGGAAAATAAAATCTTTATTAGTTTTCTTAATGTAAGGGAAAAAATTGTTAAAAAAAAAATAAAGAAGTAAGATTTTAATTGAAATAGAAAAAAAAATCAAAAAATTATTAAAAAGAACAAATTCATAATTTAATAATTTATTATTCTTATGCAAATTTGTGTTTAAGTAATGAAATATAAGAATGATTACATGATTAACTCCAATTATTTTTTTTAAAGTGAAATACGAAATTTAAAGTACTATATTCACAATATAGTTTTAAAAGTGTTACAATTTGATTATTTTATTAGTCTATATTAATTAATATATTAAAATTCACATGAGTTGCACTTGAGGTTAGTCCAACTATTAAGTATTAACAACCTTTTATTATTTAGATTGATCTTAAGTATTTGCGTGCATGTGTCTGCCCTTTAGAAATTTTACCCCACTTTGACATTAAATCTTGAGTCTGCCACCAATGTGCATGTGTCTGCCCTTTAGAAATTTTACCCCACTTTGACATTAAATCTTGAGTCTGCCACCAATGTGAGTTAATAACCCATAACCATATGGTTGAATCTAATTGAAAATTTAAAAATACATATCCTAAGCTACAAAGATAATAAATTTGGATTTAGAATAAGTGCCTCAACTCAAACCTGCATTTTTCTAAGTGCACAAAAATGGACCAAAGTGGATTAAAATGGACCAAATGAACCAAATTGGACCGAATAGAACTGAATGGGCCAAAGTGAACAAAATAGGATCAATATGACCAAAGTAGAGCCAATAGGACCGAAGTGGACCAAATGGATCGAATCGAACAAAATAGGACCAATGTGGACCGAATTGGACCAAATGGATCCTGTAGGACTAAATAGGACCAAAATGGACCGAATTTGACCAAAGTAGACCGAATACAACCAAAGTTGAATGAATATGACCGAATAGAACCCCCAAGTGAACCAAATAGAACCATTGTGGACAAAATAGAACTAAAGTTGACTAAATATGACCAATTTAAACCAAAGTGGACTGAATAGGACCAAAGTAAACTAAAGTGGACTGAATAGGTCATTCTTGTATTTTTTTCTTTCTACATTTCTTTTCTTTTTCCATGTATATCATAATTAATAGGCTATTCTTTTTCATATGTCAAACTTCATTTGAAAAGGAGAATAAAATATTTCTTAGTTTTATCAATGTTAGGAAAAAAAATGTTAAAAATAATAAAGAAGTAAAGAAGTAAGAGTTTTAATTGACAGCAGAAAGGAAAAAAAAAAAAAAAAACATTACTATTACCTTTCAAAAGTGATCAAAAAATTATAAAAAAAATAAAGCAAAAATTCATAAGGTAATAAATTATTATTCTTATTCAAATTTGTGTTTAAGTAATGAAATAGAAGAATGATCACATGATAAACTCCAATATTTAAATTGTTTTAAAGTGAAAAATGAAATTTAAAGTACAATATATATTCACAATAAAGTTTTAAAAGTGTTACAATTTGATTTATTTTATTAGTCTAGATATTAATTAATATATTAGAATTCACATAACATAAGTTGCACTTGAGGTTTGTCCAACTGTTAACAACCTTTTTAATATAAGCAGTACATAAGTCGAATTTTGACTTTAATAAATCACGAAATGACTTATAATTGTGTAAAAAAAAAAAACCTCTAAGTAATAAACACAATAAAAACATATTTTTTTTTTCATAAAAATGTTTCTTAATATTCAAATAAAATTTTTAATTATTTAGACTGGTCTCAAGCATTTGTGTGCATATGCACTTAGAAATTTTGGCCCACCTGATATTAAATCTTGGGTAACCAAACGGTTGAATTTTAAATGAAAATTTTAAAATACATATCGTAAGCTATAACATGCATGTAAATAACTCGAGCTAATGCAGACAATGCAGAATGAAGAGGACGTGAAGGCTATAATATTATCCATTCAGTTCTTCTCATTTGGCCTTTTGGACGTGAGGATTTGGAGTGCAACACCAACAACCGGAGAGCATGATTTTTTTTTTTTGGTAAAATACTGTTTTGAGTTTTGACCCTTAAACTTTAGCAAAAGTTTATTTTTCGTCTCTAAATTTTAAAAAGTTATTTTTTTATCCCTAAACTTTGTAAAGAATCTTTTCAATAGTTTAGAAACAAAAATAGGAATAAAAAATAACTTTTTTTCAATAGTTTAGGAATGAAAAACAAACTTTTGGTAAAGTTTAAGGACATAAATAAAATATTTTCAATAGTTTAGGGACGAAAAATGAATTTTTTAATGGTTTAACAATAAAAAATGAACTTCTTAAAATTTAGGGATGAAAACCAAATTTTTGATAAAATTTAGGGACCAAAATAGGTTTTTACCCCTTTTTTTTTCGTTTTTTTTGAGAAACTTAGGGAGAGCATGACATTTCTATAAATTTTTGAAGTCCAACTTAGGTGATCATTAGGGTTAGAAATATACTCATATTCGATAAATTAGTTCGTTGTTAAAAACTTCACCTCTTTTTTTTTTCTATTTTTTCTTTTTAAATTCTGTTTGAAATCCCTACCAAAATACAATAATATTCCTTAGGCCACACTTCATTCAAAATAGTTAATGAAATACATATACTGTAATGCCCTAAATTTGGTTGGATATTAATTCAGTTTACATTGTGTAGATGATGAGTCCTACAATGAGCATATACTACTTGGTTAATTTGAACTTAAAAAAAAAAATTATACAAAAGAAATGAATTTCATTTAAACGAGAATAAAACTGTACACCTTTAATATTATAGTAACATTCTTTTTTGAATAGTAACATGCTTAATCATACATGGTGTTTCCTCTATCCAAGTGACCAAATAGGCAATGCCTTTAACATGTTCAGCTAGTATTATGGTTTTCAGATTCAGACCGTTCAATTAACCATAAAAAAGAAAGGTCAAAAGTTTTTGAGGTCCGACCGAAGTTCGATCGAGGTTGGACCATGATGACGTAATAATTATTTTAATAATTTATTAATATAAAATACATATACAAAATTTAATAAAATACATATACAAAATTTAACAATTTTGATTAAAATAATATATAAAGAGGTTAAAATATATTTTAATTAAAGAAAAAATGATATTTTTTGTAATTTATTACAAAAAATGATAAAATATCTCTTATATTATTTAAAAATTTTCAAAAATTTGGACAACATAATGAATTTTGTAACTTGCTTTTACTTGTTTTTAATTTTCATTCATTTTCTCTACCGGCCCCACTCTCCAATACTTTTTTGTCAAACACGTGTTCCCATGTCTTGCCTTATTCTCTCTAGTTTTTATTTTTATTTTTATTTTTTTTATAAACTGTTCTCTCTAGTCTTATCAATTAACAAATTCCAAAATTCTCACATTCAAAACTTCATCCTCACCGTCAATTCAAAATGATATCTTTAGCTTTCTATCTTCTTTCTTCTAGCCTCCCTAATAGTCTGATACTTTGTTCCTTTTTCTTCGTTTTGGGTAGCTCCAAGAATGCCTACAAAACATCTCTTCGAAAATGCATGATTCAACTTCTATTCCAGAAAATCTAATGCCAGCGTAAGTTTGCTCTCCATTTCCCATTACTATATTACTTCATTCTCTCTAATCTCTATTACCCTGGCCTTTTTCTCTCTCCCTCCCCCTCTCTTGGTCTCTCATTAAACGATGAAATCCAGTGATGTAGTTAACAAACGAGATGAAAGCCGGAGATTTTTAGCAAAATTATGTGAGGAAGAAAACCAAAAAACCTGTGCCCGGTTCCACAAACCAGACAATTTGACCGGGGTTCGAACAGTTTGATGCAAAATAGAGAGTTCCGGTTTTTTATCACCCAGATTGATGGCCAATTTCCGTTTAATCCGGTCCAACTGTATGGTTTGGTTCGGGTTTCAAAACCATGGCTAGTATTTGAGTTGCTTTGTTTTCTTCTCGGGCAATATAATAAAACTAAACACTATGGAACAGATTTGTTGTACCTGAGCCACTGCTCCTGAAAATGTTATTCATGATGCTGAGTTGAGCGATTATGATACCCTGCAAAAAAAAAAAAAATAATAATAATAATAATAATAACGAGACGTGAATCACGGGTAATTATAGAATATGTCCGTAGTACTATATATACATGCTTCTCTCTCTCACATAATTGTGAGTTTCACTAATTAAATTTACGGTGAGATTTACAATTTATGTGAGAGAAAAAAATACGCATTTATGATACTTCCGAAGTATTCAATAATCTTTCATGAACCGCGGTCAAAAATCTAATAATAAATACCTTTATTGCAATCAATTTATGACCCCATCATACCTCATCATTGCCGGATACCAATAAAGTAATTCATGGCTTTAAGCCTCAAACACATTAACAATAGAAATTATGATATGAGAATTGTTACATCCACAACATTTCTCACAATATTTTCACAACAAATCTTAATTGGTAGGTTATTACAGGTTTTAAATTTAAATCTAACACTGAAATTACTTTCTTACTCACTAGTAATAGCAAATAACAACTTGCCAATTAGGATTTGTTGTGAGAATGTTGTGAGAAATATTGTAGACGTAACATTTCTCTTATGATATTAATGAAAAAAAAAGTAATAATGTTAGAGCATTTACATTAGTTCGGCTATAATTTTTTGTCTATTTTGCACTAAAAACTTACTTTTTCTATTTTACATATACACTTCTCAAAATCCTCCGCATCAGTCCATCTATTCTACAATCTATTTTATTTAAATAATCAATTTTTTTATTATTTCTCTCAACTACCTTTTACATACACGCACGCTCTCTCTCTACCCATTTTTTTTATTTGTTTCTCTCTCTCTCTCTCTCCACTAATCTCTCTACCCATCTCTATACCTATTTTTGAACACAGATCAACTCTCCCTCTCGGTCTAATCCACACCCTCTCGGTCAGATCTCCCTAGCTTCGATTAGGTCAGACCCTCAAGCTCCGATCAAACTCAGTCAAGCACCGATTAAGCAAGACCCACGAGCTCCGATCAAGCAAGATCTATGAGCTCCGATCAAGCAAGACCCATAATCACCAATCAAACAAAACCCACAAGCACCAATCAAGCAAGACCCACAAGCACCGTTCGTTCTAGTCAAGCACCGATCGTTCCATAAGCACCAATCAAACATCGATCTGTCTCTCTGTTGGTTTGTTCGTGTGGGTTTGTTGTTTGTGTATCTCTGTGTTGATTTGTCTATGTGGATGTGTTTGTGTGTGGGTGTGTTTGTGTGCATCTGAGGAAAAAGAAGATGAGGAGAGGAGAAGTTACTGAGTTCGTTGTGCACGGAGAAGAGAGAGAAAAAAAAGGTGCGAACGTGAAATTAATAAAATAATGAGATACACATCTACAGTAACCATGTTTATATGCACAGTTACTGTAGCAAATGTGTAAATATACATAGGTTTAGAAAGACTGATGTGGAAGATTTTTGGGGCAAAATGTGTAAAATTGGTTGGTTTTTGCATTTTACAAAGTTTTACATCCAATGGTCATGATAATAATAAATAATAATTTTAAGAGAATAAGCACGTCTTCTACTCTTTGTACGTTTCTCTCCGACTTGAATACACATCATCCTATCGCCACCTCTCATGTCTCATCTCACTAACTCATTCCACTTTTCATATCTTTCAATTGTCCCTTCCCATTGCTGTTTAAGAAAATATTAGAAGTACTCTTTTAAAATTATATGTGAGTGATAATAATAAAATCAATTGTTTAATATCCTTCTCAAAAAAAATTGTTTAATATAATATAGTTTAACCAAATTTTATTGACTTAAAATTTTGGATTATGTGATCCTTTTGTGTTCAATTAACATCTCCTTAAAGTATTCACATTAGTCTCACCAATTTAATATTTCAACAAAAAATTATCTAAACTCAACCGAAACAAGTGTGCATCAACCTCACTAAATTAACTAAAGTTTTTAAAGAGGATAGTCTCATTGTTACATGTAATGAGCCTTTATCCACACTACATTAAATTTCAATGTTGATAAAGTATTGAGACTAATGTATGTGTATGAAGATAATAGATAGCTAAACTAGCAAAAGTAGAGTTTTTTGGATTAGTTTAGCTAAATATTTGAGAAAACTTATGTGAATGCTCTTATTTGGAGTTTCTCGAAGGTGTTCTACCCCCAACTATAATGTAGTGTGCAACAATATTATCAAAGTCCCCTTCACATGGAATAAAAGAATAAAATAAGGATGAAATAATAACTTTGGTCACATTTAATAGAGAAATAATTCGATTTTTCTTTTGGTTGTTTTTGTTTTCCAAACAAAAGAAGGATTCTTTACTTCATCTTCCAAGCCAAAACTCTTGAATCATCATTTAGCCCTTATTTGGAGGCTTCTCATGGTGTTCTCTCCCCAACAAATAGTAAAAAAGCCCATGATGCTGTGCAACAAGATTATCTAAGTCCTTTTTTCGCTTGGATAAAACAACAAAATTAGGGATGAAATAATAAATTTTGTCTCAATAAGAGAAACCATTCCATTTTTTCTTTGGTTGTTTTTTATTTCCAAACAAAAGAAATAATTCATTGCTTCATCCCCTAAGCAAAAACTCTTTTCATATTGCATGCATCATCGCAAATAGAATTGGAGTGATAACAAGTTACTTTTTTTTGTAAATTATTCGACATAATTGTCATGATGATGCACGCAAGCAAAATACAAATACGGATAAAAGAATAACTTTTGTCTCAATTAACGTGGAGAAATCATTCCATTTTTCTTTTGGTTATTCTTGTGTTCCAAACAAAAGAAGGATTCCTTGCCTCAACCCCTAAGTGAAAACTCTTTCCATATTGCATGCATCATCAAAAACAGAAATTAAATGGAGTGATAACAAGTTACTTTTTTTTTTTTTTTTTTGTAAATTATTCAACATAATTGTGATGATGCACACAAGTAGAATACAAATACGGATAAAAGAATAACTTTTGTCTCAATGAACTTGGAGAAACCATTCCATTTTTCCTTTGGTTGTTTTTGTGTTCCAAACAACAGAAGGATTTCTTGCTTCAACCCCTAAGCAAAAACTCTATGTATATTGCATGCATCATTAGAAATAGAAATTAAATGGAGTGATAACAAGTTACTTTTTTTTTTTTTTTTGTAAATTTGTGATGATGCACGCAAGCAAAACACAAATACGGATAAGAGAATAACTTTTGTCTCAATTAACGTGGAGAAACCATTCCATTTTTCCTTTGGTTGTTTATGTGTTCTAAACAAAAGATGGATTCCTTGCTTCATCTCCCAAAGTAGAAACTCTTTCCATATTGCGTGCATCATCCCAAATAGAAAAGTAGTGATAATCAGTTACTTCTTTTCATAAATTATTTGACATAATTGCGATGATGCATGAAAGTAAAATACAAATAGGGATAACTTTTGTCTCAATTAATATGGAGAAACCATTCCATTTTTCCTTTGATTGTTTTTGTGTTCTAAACAAAAGAAGGATTCTTTACTTCTTTTCCCAAACTAGAAACTTTTTCCATATTGTGTGCATCATCACAAATAGAAATGGAGTGATAGCAGGTAACTATTTCTTTTCTTTTTTTTTCTTTTGTAAATTATTAGAAACTATTTCCATATTGCGTACATCAACGCAAACAAAAATGGAGTGATGGAGTGATAACAAGTTACTTTTTTTTTCCATAAATTATTTGACATAATTGCAATAATGCATGCAAGCAAAATACAAATAGGGATAAAAGAATAACTTTTGTCTCAATTAACCATTCCATTTTTCCTTTGGTTGTTTTTGTGTTCTAAACAAAAGAAGGATTCTTTACTTCTTTTTCGAAAGTAGAAACTTTTTCCATATTGTGTGCATCATCACAAATAGAAATGGAGTGATAACAAGTAACTATTTTTTTTTTCTTTTGTAAATTCTTAGAAACTATTTCCATATTGCGTGCATCATCGCAAACAGAAATGGAGTTATAACAAATTACTTTTTTTTGTCTCAATTAACCATTCCATTTTTCCTTTGGTTGTTTTTGTGTTCTAAACAAAAGAAGGATTATTTACTTCTTTTTCGAAAGTAGAAACTTTTTCCCTATTGTGTGCATCATTACAAATAGAAATGGAGTGATAACAAGTAACAATTTTTTTTTCTTTTGTAAATTATTAGAAACTATTTCCATATTGCATGCATCATCGCAAACTGAAATGGAGTGATAACAAATTACTTATTTTCCATAAATTATTTGACATAATTGCAATAATGCATGCAAGCAAAATACAAATAGGGATAAAAAAAGTAACTTTTGTCTCAATTAACCATTCCATTTTTCCTTTGGTTGTTTTTGTGTTCTAAACAAAAGAAGGATTCTTTACTTCTTTTTCGAAAGTAGAAACTTTTTCCATTTTGTGTGCATCATCATAAATAGAAATGGAGTGATAACAAGTAACTATTTTTTTTTCTTTTGTAAATTATTAGAAACTATTTCCATATTGCGTGCATCATCGCAAACTGAAATGGAGTGATAACAAATTACTTATTTTCCATAAATTATTCGACATAATTGCAATAATGCATGCAAGCAAAATACAAATAGGGATAAAAGAATAACTTTTGTCTCAATTAACCATTCAATTTTTCCTTTGGTTGTTTTTGTGTTCTAAACAAAAGAAAGATTCTTTACTTCTTTTCCCAAAGTAGAAACTTTTTCCATATTATGTGCATCATCACAAATAGAAATGGAGTAATAATAAGTTACTTTTTTTCTTTTGTAAATTATTCAATATAATTGCATAATTATAATTTGATGAAATCCTAATGTAATTTTTTTTTAATCTTTGTAAAGTTACAGTTCAACAACATATAATAAATTAATAATGAAATTTCTTAAAACTTTTTGTTTAGTGTTTTAGCCTCAACTATACGGTAGTGTGCAACAATATTATCAAAGTCCCTTTCACATGAAATAAAAGAATAAAAATAAGGATAAAATAATAACTTTGGTCTCACTAAATGGAGAAATGAATTCATTTTTCCTTTGGTAGTTTTTGTTTTCCAAACAAAAGAAGGATTCCTTACTTAGTAGAAACTCTTTCCATGTTGCATGAATCATTGCAAATAAAACTAGAGTGATCAGGGGTAGAGGGAGGGGAGGCGATGACCTCCTTTGACTTTTCAAAAATCCTCCATCCTCCTTGTATTTTTGGTATTAAAAAAAATTGGACATAATTTAAATAATGGCCCCACCTAAATTTGTATTAAAAACATGTAATGCATTTATATAGTTGACTAATACATTTTTGTTCCTCTAATTACTTTTGTGTGATGCATAGCTCATTAAATTAAAGTTTATTTAACGTATATCATATGTAATTTAATTATGTTTTATTTTTATTAAATTTACTTGTATAATTTTAGATATATCAAGACTTACTTTTTTTATTGCAAAGACCTGAGGACTCTTACTTGATGTAAATATTTTTATTTACGCAATAAAATATAATATGTTAAATCAAAATTACAAACACTGTTCATGTATAAGCAACAAATATATATTTTTTTAAATAATGGCCCCACCTAAATTTTTATTAATAACATGTAATGCATTTATATAGTTGACTAATGCATTTTCGTTCCGCCAATTACCTTTATGTACCCCCTCAAAAAAAAAAAAAACCTTTTATGTAATATATAGCTCATTAAATTAAAGTTTATTTAATGTATATCATATGTAATTTAATTATGATTTATTTTTATTAAATTGACTTATATATTTTTAGACATATCAAGACTTACTTTTTTCCCATAAAAAAAAAAGACTTACTTTTTTTAATTGCAAAGATGTAAAGACTTACTTGATGTAAATATTTTTATTTACGCAAGAAAATATAATATGTTAAATCAAAATTACAAACATTTTTCATGTATAAGCAACAAATATATATATATATATATATGTATATATATATATATATATTAGGTTGGCCCCCTTGAAAAAATTTTCTAGTTCTGCCAATGGGAGTAATAACAAGTATCTATTCCTTTCTTTTTTCTTATAATAAATTATTCGACATAATTGCGATCTCAAGCAGAATAAAAATAGGGATAAAAGAATAACTTTGTTTTAATTAACGTGGAGAAACCATTTCATTTTTCCTTTGATTGTTTTTGTTTTCCAAACAAAAGAAGGATTCCTTGCTTCATACCCTAATCAAAATGTCTTTCCATATTGCGTGCATCATCGCATATAGAATTGGAGTGTTAACAAGTTACTATTTTTTTTCTTCTTTAATAAATTATTCGACATAATTGTAATGACGCACACAAGTAGAATAAAAATCGAAATAAAAGAATAACTTTGGTCTCAATTAACAGAGAGAAATGATTCCATTTTTTCTTTGATTGTTTTTGTTTTCCAAACAAGAGAAGGATTCCTTACTTCAACCCCCATGCCAAAACTCTTTACACATTGCGTGCATCATCGCAAATAGAAATGGAGTGATAACAAGTTATTATATCTTCTTCTTTTTTTGTTGTAAATTATTCGACATAATTCCATAATCATAATTTGATGAAACACTAATGGGCATTTTTTTTTTTATCTTTGCAAAGTTACAGTTGATTGAGTTCAACAACATATAATCATAAAATTTCTTAATTATTTTTTGTTTTAGTGTTTTAAATGTTAAGACATCAGATTTTGACGAAACAGTAATTATTAATTGAGTCAAATTATATATATATTTTTTTCCCATTCAATTAATCACAAATAAAAATCAAGGAATATATAATAATTATAATGTTGTAAATATTATTCTTCCCATTTTTATTCCTTTTTTTTTTATTTACATTTAACATCCAAAAAATGAAAGAGATCATTATGATACAAAAGAAAAAGAAACCATTTGAATTTGATTCCTTTCTTTTCTATTTTATTATACATTTATTTGGCCATTCCTGCCCACTTCTTCAAGCTATATAGATTCTACTTTTACAAAATCCAAATAGAAGTGAGCTTATAAATCTACGCAACCTAAATTCATGCAACCAAATTAACTGACAAACTTTTGAAGCCAAATCAGAGTTCTTGTTCGAGTGTGAGTATCTTTTTTTTTTTTTAATAAAATAAAAAGATAGCTTGTGTTGTATTATAGAAGTGAAATGCAATAAGAGTTTGTTGCTACTTTTTCCATTCGAATTTATGATGAGTTAGCATTTTACTTTGATTCTACTACAATTTGTTTTAGTTAATTAAGAGATCTAAGCTTATTTTCATTTGGAGATGATCTCCCCTTTTAGTGCAGGGAGTGATTAAAGGGTGCATTCTGTTGAAGTGCACGGAAACTTGAGCTTACTCAAAGCATTTAATTTCCAGGTCAGTGTGTAAGACAATTCTTTAATACTTTTTTCTTTTTGTTTTAATTTATAATTCAATAATTGAGGTAGGGAGATTTTAACCCTAATAGTTTCCTTTGAAAACATTAGAAGGTAACAATTGTATAATATTTCTATTATACACATATGAAATATAGAACATCTGCTAAGTTAAAAGCACAACACCCACCACAATCAAGTCCAATAAATAAAAGCAGAGAGCACCTACCACTTTGAAGTCATGTAGACAAATTAGATGTATGTGTGTTTGACACGGAGACATAGAGAAATGGAGCTTCAACACTTAATCCATGAGCATCCTCTGATGATCAATGAATTTCCAGGAAATTCATGATCGTTGATATCAAATGTGATTCCTTGCTTCAATGATGTTTCAAAATGTTTGACTTGAAAAAAAAATTAAAAGTACTTCTATTTCCAGGCGACTGGAATAGATTGAAATCATTGAACTACTGAAGTTCTAAATGGTTCAAACCTTATCACGGCGTGTCACCAGAAAGGAATTCGTTACTCTACCATTAATAAGCAATGGAAATGAGCATGATATTAATAAAATAAAAAATTCATATAAGAATAATTTTAAAAGAATGAGCACATCTTCATATGTTTCTGAGCTCCTTACATGAATAGACATCCTATTCCTGTCGCCACCTCTCATCTCATTTTGCTTAATTTTTGTATCTTTTGATTATCCTTTCTCATTTCTCACTAAGCAAATACTAGTACTATTCTCTAGTTGTCAACCTCTTACTCAATGTCAACCAGCCAATACACCCATGTCTTGGAATAGTTTCAGCCAGGGAACCATATGATCAACTTCCACCATGGAACTTCATTTTCTTTATGTCTGAGTTGCTCCCATGTTGCAGAAGTACAGTTGAATTTTCCTGAAGGAGATGAAATCCAAACAGGCCTGTCCTGTTCCCCCAATCTAATGAGGCTAAGTTTAGTTTGATCAGTGACCAATTCATCAGCTCAAGCTGGAGAACAAGCTCACTGCCCATTAATCAGCACACTCTAGTTTTGCTTCAATGGAGCTTGCTGCATCATACACCATCCCCAATGATGCCATCAATCCATCCAAAGAAAGATATTTTTACCATCTCCCATTTCAAGAATTGCCAACCTCATTCCTTAATTTGAGCAAAGTTTTCCATCCCCAAGCGCTTTGTTGTTGGATATGAACATTCCAAAAGCACTTACCCTACAAAAGAGCCCCATAGTCACGGACACATGCAAATGCAACCCAAAAGAGAACCAGCTTTAGCAACCAAATGTGTTTCAAAATACCAGCCTTAATCCTTTTTCCATTCTCCAACCATTTTTAGTCCCAATCACCTTCCTTTTTTGGAGTATACACCTGGTCACAAGAATAGTACTTCCCTTCCCCTCCTCAGTCCCCTTCCACAAGAAGTGGTTAAATTTCTGCTCGATAGCTGCAATAGCCTTCTAAGGAAGGAAGAAGATATATTTAAATACTGCACAGAACTGATTAAAGGAGAAGTAATATACCAGAGAATGAGAGATGCCTTGTTGTGATCTTGTCTATGAGAGGAGTGCAGTCCCTCATAGTCAGCTTTCCTGAAATAAGAGACATCCCAAGACATTTGACCGGAAGAGTTCTTGATTCCTTTCTTTTCTATTTCATCTGTATATATAAAAAAAAAAAAAATATATATATATATATATATTTATAAATATCTAAAAGTTAAGACGTAGAATTTAATGTTGCTGTATTTCTGTTGAGCTACCTCATCAGTCACGTCATATTTTTTTTTATTTATTTTTATGATTTTTCTATTTTATTTTATATAAAATAATTAAATATAGTTAATGGAAAAACCTGTTAATGCACTTCATTACTATTCAACATGTTACTATTCATTTTTTTTAAATGCAAATATTTAATTATTTAGCTACTCAAATTGATTTCAACTTTTCATTTTCTTCTTTCTAATTTCAAGTAATTGTTTTTTTTTTATATTTATTTCAGGTAATTGTTAAAATTGAATAATTCATTATCATTTAGTGGATATATGCACATGATTACTATTCCATTACTATTCAACATGTTACTATTCATTTGTTTTAAATGTAAATATTTGACTATTCAGCTACCTAAATTGATTTCAACTTTTCATTTTCTACTTTATAATTTCAAGTAATTATTTTTTTGGAGATTAATTTCACATAATTGTTAAAATTGAATAATTCATTATCATTTAGTCGATATATGCACATGATTACTATTCATTACGATTTCAACTTTTCATTTTCTTCTTTCTAATTTCAAGTAATTGTTTTTTTGGAGATTAATTTCAGGTAATTATTAAAATTGAATAATTTATTATCATTTAGTGGATAGATGCACATGATTACTATTCATTACAAACGTTACTATTTATTAGATGCAAATGTTTAACTATATTCAACTATCCCTATTGATTTCAACTTTTCGTTTTTTTCTTTCTAATTTCAAGTAATTGAATATTTAAACTTTTCTTCTTCCTATTCTAAAAGAAAAAAAAAAAAAAAACTCTTCTTCTCTTCTTCCAACCTTTCCCCTCCCTCTTTGCCTCTTTATCTCCCTACTACTCTTTATTTTACCATTAAACTTTCTTTATCATTTTCTCTTTCTTATATTTTAACTATTCTTCTCTCCATCTTATTTTGTATAAATTTGATGTCATTTATTCGATTCAATCCATTTTTTTTTCCACACAAAAACTGAGTAGTCTCTCTCTCTCTCTCTCTCTCTCTCTCTCTCTCTCTCTCTCTCTCTCTCTCTCTCGATTTTTGTTCTTTTTTATAATTGTAATTTAGGTTGATGGTTTTTTTATTTAATTTTTTTGTTGTATTTTTTTAATTTTCTATCACAAATCACTTTTATAGCTTTGATTGAATTTTGGTTTGGGTTAATATGTAGTTTTTTATTAAATAGAAATTTGAGTTTATATCAAAACAAAATATACATGGTCACGAATTTGAATTTGCCTATCAATGAACTTTCATTGAACAGAGATGTATTTACAATGTTTTTAGCTTCATATACTTCTTTGATAATGTGAATTTGAAAAAGAGAAAAGGGTAGACAAATGATGTATGATCTTTCATAATCCCCTATGCCTTGAAGAAAGTAGATGACCTATTAATCTCCCTTCTACTGGAATTTTGAATAAAAAGCCTTTTACTATAAGTTCCTTGACTTTTTGTTATTTTGTAATCGCTCTATAGTTTATACTGTCACAAAAAGTGAATAAAGTTTTTTATTTTATTTATTTTATTTGTAGAGTATCAAAAAAGTAAAAAATTATTTAGGATAATAATTTTGTATTATTGCATCTCATGTGTTTGATAAAATTTCTTTTAGAAATCTTATATGTTTTTCTCAAATCTATTTGTTATTTTTATTTTGGTCACTTTATTACAAATAATTAGTATCTCCACCATCAAATTTTTAGTTAATCTGAATTTTTTTAGTAAGTTTTACTTTGCTTAGTTGATCATCTTTACTATAAATCCCAAAAGAGAATAAGATAAAATATAATTTACTTTATAGCATCATTGTGCTATTAATGTTTTTATGTATAGATACTTAAAGAACTTTTTCTTTTTGCATTTTATTTTATTTTATATTTCCACTTTATAGTATATGATTTATTGATAATGATCTATTGCATAATTATCTTTATTTACTTTTTCGCTTAGTTTCAATTGTAAGGAAGAAAGAGACGTAGATCTATGTTTTTGAGAAAAATATATCTATGAGAGTTAAATCGCATATATTTTTATTGTAATAAATAAAGTATTCATAGTTACAACTTGGTCTAATAGTTCTCGCACTATCATTTAAAAAAAAAATTGTTACATTGTGTTTTATACATATCTCACTATATATAATACCTGATTACAAAATATATTTTGTTACACTACAAAAAATTTCTAATTTAAAACATAATTTCAAATAACACATTGAATTTTTAATAATATATAATATAATATATTAATTCAATAATTATCCAATAAAAAATAATCATATCATATTTTCTCGCGTATCGCGCGGGTTTGTGACTAGTTGTACATTAATTTGTTCGTTCATTTTCACGCCTTTATCAAGCTATCTAGATTATACTTTTAAAAAATCCAAATAGAAGTGGAGCTTTAAAAATAAATCTACTCAATCTAAATTCATGCAACCAAATAGATCAACAAAGTTTTGAAGCCAAGCCCAAGTTCTTGTTCGTGTGCGAGTATCTCTGGCCTCTTCTTTTTTCCCCCCCAAAAAAGTAGCTACTTTGACATTTGAATTTATGATGAGTTAGAGAGCATTTTTACTTTACTTTTACTGCAATTTTTATCGTTAATTACGAAATCCAAACTAATTTTTATTTGAAGATGATCTTCTATTTTTAGTGCAGGGAGTGACTAAAGGGTACATTCTGTTGAGGAGCACGAAAAGTTGTGCTTACTCAAAGTCTTCAATTCCCAGGTGAGTATCTAAGATAATCATTTAATACATATTTACATAAAAGCATAACACCCACCACAATCAAGTGCAAAGTACCCACAACTTTCAAGTCCGATAGACAAATTAGTTGTATGTGAGTTTGACAGGGAGACAACTGAGAGAGATGGAACTTCAACACTTCATCCATGAGCATCCTCTGATAACCGATGAATTTCCTAGAAATTCAATGTCCAGTTTAGAAAGATTTATATCAGCTCATTTTAAAAATGTGCCCTTCTGTAACGGGTGTGGTGAAGAAATTGTGGGTTCATGCGTCTGTTGTAGACAATGTAACTTTCATCTTCATAATTCATGCGCCGAACTACCCCGTAAGTTGCAACTCCCAATACATGAAAAACACCCTTTAGTTCTCCAGGAAAGAGCACAACGTCATACGGATACTTACATAATTTGTCCTTGATGTCAAATGTGCTTCTTCGCTACAATCCATCCTTGAAGTTGAAATTCATGACCACCCATTGGCCCTCTTCCAGGGGTCAATCTCATTCACTTGTCATTTTTGTGGTAAACAAGGTGAGAAAATGCCTTTCCAATGTGCCTTATGTGGAATTTGGTTCCACCGCAAATGTGCTTTCTTACCACACAAGGTCAAACATATGCGGCACAAGCACCCTCTCAACCTCACCAAAAATCTCAATACTGATCAATCTGAGCACCGACTTTGTCAATTTTGTGTTAAAAAGTTGGACACAAACTATGGGAATTATTATTGCTCAAGTTGCAATTATGTTGCCCATCTTGATTGTGCTATGGATGAGGTAGGTAGGGAGCTAACATTTAAGGGGGAATCAAAAGATAAGGAGCCTATTGAGTCATCAATCAAGGTGGGACAGTACAAAATTGAAATACCTATAAAAATTAAACATTCCAGTCATGAGCATGACTTGAAGCTTACCAATGAGCATGAGAATTATGAAATATGTGACGGGTGTATACGGCCCATCTTACCTCCATTTACAAGTGTGCTGAGTGTTCTTTCTGTCTACACAAATCTTGTGTAGAATTACCCCATGAAAAGCAACACCCACTTCACAGCCACGTGCTCACCTTGAAATCAAGGAGACCTATGCTTGCTCGTTGTGATGTTTGTGAACTTTTTACTAATGGCTTTACCTATGAATGTATGCAATGCCAGTTTGAACTTGATGTTCCATGTAGTTTGATCCTAGAAAAGCTTACTCATGACGGATACGAGCATTCCCTCATTCTGTCCAGTACAACATTGGATGAGAATTGGAGTACTTGTAATTATAAATTGAAAATCTTTCGTTGTACTACATGTGAATTTACTCTAGATTTTGGATGTGCTGCGCTGCAACTCACAGTAAAACATGGACAACAAGATCATCTTTTTACCTTACAAGTTACAATATACTGCTGAAGATAAATCAGGTGAATATTATTGTGATATTTATGAGGAAGAACGGGATTCAAAGTTTTGGTTCTATTATTGTGATGAATGTAGTTTTCCTTCTCACCCCAAATGCATATTTGGAGAGTTCTTAAATGGCAAGTATCGAGACTGCCGAAACATCAAGTTTGGAAGCACTTACACATCTGACATCCACATACATCCCCTCACTCTTGCTCGCAAGACTATTGACCATGCATCATGTGACAAGTGTGGTAAACTTTGCAATGAAGTGGCCTATGAATGTGCCACTTGTAATTCCATTATTTAGGTGCAGGGTTTGCCGAATTGTGAAACCTCTCTGATGGACTTCGCCGTGAACCAAAAACCTGTAAGAAAATGTTTATGAGTTTATTTTTTGAGGGAAAATTTGTAAGGATAAAAATTAGAATCGAAGCTCGTGTACTGCATTCATTAATTTTGTTTTTATTTCCTTTACTTCGCAATTGCCTATATAATCTAAGATACTTTACTTTTGCTCATGGTAACCTCCCTTGTATAAGTCATATGTTCAAATGCAATGCGGAGTTTGCAGTTTTCTAGGTCCCACTTGTTATCAGGACATCACAATCTCTGGAAAAATTTAGCATCTTTTTCTTTTTTGGTCTGAAGTTTCTGGTCTTTTAAGTCTTTGCATAATCAATGGTAGGACAACCAGATTCGGGTCCATTTAGCCACTTTTTCCTTGCACCACTCCACTTGTTTCTCAACCTCTCATTGGAGAGAATTACAACACGTAAGAATCAATCCATGATAATGACGCTCACAGCCAAGAACAAGATTAGTTTCATCAACGGGTCCTTTATTCCAAAACCTGTTAACTGTTTATACCCAAATTTCCTTGCTTGGAAATAATGTAATACCATGATTTTTTCATGGCTTCTCAATTATGTTTCCGAGGAAATTTTGAATAATATCATCTATGCATATTCCATTCTTGACCAACATTAAACTATTTTATATATTAAATTAGTAACTTTTTGACATTATTTAGGATGTTTCTATCAATTTGCCAAAAAACAAATGTTGCGCAAAGTTAAGTTGAGTAGAACACCATACTTGTTGTGGACGGTAATAAGTCAGCTAATAACATCTTTTACGGTGTTGTTTATATATATTTTTTTCTAAGGTTGAAGTTGAATCAAAGTTTAGTCGTTTTATGGATGCCTTATATAAAGAATAGATGTGGTCTATCATGAGGACTTTATAATTTCTCATTAAGCAGAACCAAAATCAAGTTTCTGGCAGCTGCAGGACTCTGTGATGCAGAATTGGCATCATCCTCGTCTTTCTCTTCACCATCTAGCTCACTCCTTCGTGCGATCATCAATGACGACAACAACAACAAAAACGACAACGTGGTCGTTGATATCTTCCCTCACGATTACACTATCGATCTAAACGTCACGAGGGTGATATTGTCTTGCAGTTAAGAAATTGTTTACTACTTTTGCGATTAGCTAAATGGATTGGCAGCTTACTTAGTGATTACTTTTTTTTTTTTTTTTAAGTATGTGAATGACCTCCAATTAGTCCGTTGAAGATCAATAGCTGACCAGCTCAACCCCATGATTTTGGAAATAAGGCTTTGTTATTGTTGTAAACACGCGCCGCACATTTGAAGAAGTTAAAACAAATAAGTCATGTGGAGTTCAATTTTATTTAACATGGTTTAATTGGTCTGGCAGGGGTCCTGCTTCCAATTAACGACACTAATGTGGTTCTTGTATTTTATTGGAATTGATTTCATCCATTAATCATTAACTCCAATCTGATCCCCCAATTACATGGAATTGATGGATCATAAATCAAAGAAGGATCCTGTTTTACAGGGTGCTGAACTATCTTTTATAAGTGCAAGGCTAATTAAACTCAAACAAGTCCTGTTTAAGTTCTTTTCTCCATGTACTGGCTTAAATTCAATAGTACTCCTTTGACTGTTGCTGCCTGTGCTTCTTGGATTTCAGAGTGATCTTTTTATTTGTCCTAATGTGTCTGAAAGTCTGTTAAATCTGCTAATTGTTTGGAACAGATAAGCCTATTGATTGATGGTTATGGCAAGTTTTTTGGACTTCTTTGCATTCTTATATCAGTAAAGCACCAAAGGAACAGAATAACCGTCTCAAATTACAGTTGTTTTAATCTAGTTCTATCAGAAAAGCTGTAAAGAACCCTTTAGAGGATTAAGATTGGTTGATAATCCTTTGCTAATAACTAAACCTTCTGATTACGAGATACAGCTCAACTGTAAACTAGAGAATTTAACAGGCGTGTCTCTGTTGGACTCGTAGTATTAATTAATGTTGAATTTAACATTAAATAGCAAAGCACATAGTTAAAAAAAGAAAAAGAAAAAAAAGCAACATGTTTTCCATAAAAAATGCAAACTGGAATGAAAAATTGTACGAGAAGAATTGAAATTAACGAATTGAAGTACCTAAGATTCGGCCAAATTAATGGCAAGGGTTTGATTTGAGCGGGAGAGAGTGAATTTGAGCACAATGGGATTTTGGATTTTGGGTATTTGTTTAAATTTAATGGATCCAAAAAACCAAAAGGGTTTCGAAGAGCAAATATTCTTCTATGCTTGTTAGATTTTGATTTGATTTTAGAGTTCTGAGTAAATTATAGGAGATTGGTGGAAATGAATGAGTTTCGTGTTGCATTATAAGAGCATTGCCATCAGGTGTGTCAAATGCCAAATATTTGGCATTTGACACACCAAACACCAAAAACACACCTTCATGAGGTCTGTTATATGTGCCAAAAATATAAGACATGCTACAGTACCGTGATAAATTTATCACGGTATGGACAGATATGTTAAAAATTTTTTTTTTTATTCAACTTTTCTCTCCCCTCTCATTATTTTATTCAACTTTTTCTCTCTCTTCTCACAGATTCAACCCTCTCTCTCTTTTTTCTTTAGATCACCAATCCCCTCACCCTCCCTCACCCTCATCGATCCCCTCGTCGATCCTCACCGATCTCACCGATCCTCACCAATGCCCTCACCCTCATCGATCCCTCACAGATTAAGCCACCGGCATCGGCGCCAATCTGAAGACTCCATCGCCTCGATCTGAAGCCGCCATCGCCGCTGTAAGCTCGCCTCTGGTTTTATTCAACTTTTTGATGCACATCTCAGCCATACCTCGCCGATCTGAAGATGCGTCGTCCTCCACAGCTCTCGCCGCCGATGGTTGGTTTGGTCGTTGATTGATCTGTTGGGTTAGGGTTTTGTGGAAGATTTTGAGTTTTCTCTCTCTCTCTCTCTCTCTCTCTCTCTCTCTCTCTTTTGTTCAGGTTTTTGGATTTGGAATTTGTTGGAAGAACCGGTGATTGTGGTTGTAATTTGTGGCGGTGGTTGTTGTTGTGGCGGTGGTTGTAGCGGTGGTTGTTGATTCATGGGTGGTGGCGACTGCCACCAGGCTGTGCATTTGTGTATTTGCTGGGGTGGGTAAATATATTATTTAATGTGTTGAAAATATTATTATAATATATATATAACCGAAACCTTTGAAACTCCCACAATTTTTCATATCATCATTTTAATTTATAATTTTTTTAATTTTTAAAACTAAATAGTGAGAGAGTCCTAACAGAAGTCTCTCTCTCTTTTTTCCTCATCATATTAATTTATAAAAAATTTTAATTTTTTAAACTAAATAGTGAGAGTGTCCTAATAAGAATCTCTCTCTCTCTTTTTTTCTTAATCCTAAAGTGTTTTTTTTTATGTGAGTCTTTTTTTTTTAACCTAAAGTGAGTCTTAAAAAAAATTCTAACGTGAGGTCTAATTTAAAAAAAAAATTATTTTTTTAATCCTAATTCTAACATAAGTCTTTCAAAAAGTTAAAATTTTCGAGTTTACATTATATATAGATAATAACAATGATGTGGCAAGTTTTAAGAATATGAGAATGCAATTTGTAGATTTACTATTAAGATAACATAGATTAGATTGGTAGTAGATAGTAGATTTAATTGCAGTTGAGTATTTCGTGAAGTTATCACCATAGAATAGCCCATGTCGGAATGTGTTATGTGAAACCAATGATATGAAAGGAAAAGAATTTTTATAAATCATTATATTGAACAAATTAGTTATTTTCATTCATTTTCAAATTATACATTTTTAAAATATAAGTCATATACCTTTAAGTAAAATAAGTACTTTTAATTTTTATTTAACTATCCCGTGCATCGCACGGGTTAGCGACTAGTGTGTAGAATTGAAGAATAAAACATCTGATATATGAGATATTGTAAAATGATGTGGTAAAATGAAAAAGTTGACTTTTAGTGTGTTAAAATGACATTTTTTATTAAACATCTGATGGTAATGCTCTAATGGTAGGCACAAATTGTGGCCTTACAGAGACCAAAGGGCCAACTTGGGTGCTACACCAAATGGACCTCCAATTTGCTGAGTCAAATATATAACACTATTGGTTAGGTGTTGTACCTTGACCTATACAACACAAAATATTTTTTTTCTTCTTTTAATATATATAATAACAACAACAACAACAACAACAACAATAATAAATTAATTAAATTCAACTATGTGAATCAGTTTTGTATATATTTTCTTTATATATCTCTTTTCTTTTTCCATGTATATGATTATAATTAATAAGCTATTATTTTTCATATGTCATACTTCATTTGAAAAGGAAAATAAAATCTTTATTAGTTTTATTAATGCAAGGAAAAATTTTAAAAAAAAAAAATAAAGGAGTAAGAGTTTAATTGGAAATAGAAAAATTATTAAAAAATCACAAATTCATAATTTATTATTCTTACGCAAATTTGTGTTTTAAGTAATGAAATATAAGAATGATTACATGATAAACTCCAATATATATATATATATATTTATTTATTTATTTATTTTTTAAAAGTGAAATATGAAATTTAAAATACTATATTCACAATATAGTTTTAAAAGTGCTACGATTTGATTATTTGATTAGTATATATTAATTAAAATTCACATGAGTTGCACTTGAGGTAGTCCAACTATTAAGTATTAACAACCTTTTTCATATAAATAGTACATGAGGAATTTCTACTTAAAAAAAAATCAAAAAATGACTTGTATTTGTGAAAAAAAACCTCTAATTGATAAATACAATACAAATATATATATATATATATATATATATTTGCATAAAAATATAGCTTCTATTCACATAAATTGATTTTTATTATTTAGGTTGTCTCAAGTATTTGTGTGCATGTGTCTGTCCCTTAAAAAGTTTGCCCCACTTGACATTAAATCTTGAGTTTGCCATTAACGTGAGTTATTAACCCATAACCATATGGTTGAATCTAATTGAAAATTTTAAAATACATATCCTAAGCTACAAGATAATAAATTTGGATTTAGAATAGGTGCTCACAACCCAAACCTATATTTTCCTAAGTGCTCAAAAATAAACTAAATAAATTGAAGTGGAACAAAATGGACCAAATGAACTAAATTGGACCGAATAGAACTGAATGGACAGAAGTGGACAAAATAGGATGAAAGTACAGAGAATAGGACCAAAGTGGACCAAATGGACCGAATAAGACTGAAGTAGACCAAATGGATCGAATAGGACCAAAGTGGACTGAATTTGATCAAAGTAGACAATATAGGACCAAAGTTGAGTGAATAAGACCGAACAGTTCCCAAGTGTACTAAATAGGATTGAAGTGGACTAAATAGGATTGAAGTGGACCGAATAAAACCTTTTTTTAGGGAACAACCGAATAGAACCTAGGTGGACTAAATAAGACCAAATCGGACCGAATTGGACAGCGTTGGCCCCAAGTGGACTGAATAGGCTATTCTTGTAGATTTTCTTTCTATATTTCTTTTCTTTTTTCCATGTATATCATAATTAATAGGCTATTCATTTTCATATGTGGGGTCATTCTGTGGGGTCTCATTTTCAACCAATGGAGAACATTCACTCCATTGCTTTGAAAAGCCACCAGTTGCTATGTCCTTACCAACAACAATAGCCATTTCATCATACTGTTCAATTTTTTTATTTATATATGGCGCATGAGCGGGATGAGCCTATTCAAAGAAATATGACAATGTCAATAAATTGAATGGTATAATATAATAAATGTATATATCATTATTGATCCTCAAAAAAAAAAAAATTTAAGCTCATTCATATCAATATATTACTAAAACCTGAAATGTGACATTTATTACTGCTGAGCTCCTGTTGCACCATCTTATCGCCACGTCATTTGCCATATAATTATTATTTATTATTCATTCCTATTTTTTTACAAAATATATATATATATATATATATAAAAATAGATTATTGACTTTACATATTTATCTTTGTCGGTTTTAACATCTATATATATTTCTTTTTTATTTCCAATTTTTCTATAATTTTTTTTACATTCACTTATTTTTTAAATATTTACACTTTCTTCAACCTTTCTTCTTCTCTTACATTTTTATCTTCCCATTACCCTCTACTTTAATATTGCTATTCATCTTTCCCTTCATCTTCCTTTATTTGTCTCTTCTTATTCCTTCCCTTTTACTATAAATTTGTCACTCTTTTCTATTCTTTACATAGTTTTCTCTCACAAAAAGGTTCTCTCTCTCGTCTCTCAATGTTTTGGTGGATTTTTATTTTTTATTACATCTCCATTTTAGGTTGATAAATTTTTGTGTTTTTAAGAACTCTAATTTAGGTTGATACGATTTAGTTTTGTGTTTTTAGTTATTATTATTATTATTTTGCTCTTTGATTGTTAAATTTTATCTGATTACATTATAAAAAATTAAAGATAGTAGATAAAAATAAAATAGTATTTCATTACATAGCATAATTTGGATAATTTAGTGTTTATTGTTATATCTTTTAATTTTTCTTATTTTTTTTTTCTTCTCTTCTATTTTACTTAATATTGAAATTCAATCACATCCTCCTTATCATTAAATTATTTACATTCTCTTTTTGTGTTTTAAAAAATAAAAAAAAATGTAATATTTTACTTAAATTCAAATAAAAGAAAATTGTGTTTATCAAATTGTATTCATTTTTTTAACATTTACACTTTCTCAAACATTTCTCCTTCTCTTTACCTTTTTATCTCCCCAATCATTCTACCTTGATATCACTTTTCCTCTTTCCTTTTATCTTCCTTTATTTTGTTTCTTTTTATTATCATCCTCTTAATATAAATTTGTCATTCACTATTCTATTGTTTACATAATTTTTCTCTCTCAAAAAAGTGGTTATTTCCCACTCTTTCTCCCTCAATTTTTTGGTTGATTTTTATTTTTATTTTTCTTGCATCTCTATTTTAGCTTGATAAAGTTTTGTATTCTTTAAAACTCTATTTTGGTTGATGGGATTTAGTTTTGTGTTTTAATTTTTAATTTTTATGACTTTGATTGTTAAATATTATCATATTGCATTATAATTTGTGGGGGATTTTTCCTGGACCATATTAGTAGTTTTTGTCCGCTTTAGGGAGCCAGATATCTAACTAATGATACACTCATGACAGCCCCAGAGACATATAAACCATGAGTGGGGGTGCGCTTTAGGCGATGTGGGATAGTTGGAGCAAGTCTAAAAAACTGCCAACGACTCCCACCCCTTCAGCAAAAAACCGTAAGGGCCTGGCTCTCCAAAGCAGACAAAAAATGCTAATGTGGTCTAGGAAAAATCCCCCACATAATTAATTAAAAATAGTATATAAGAATGTACTATTATTATATTACATAGAATTATTTGGATAAGTTAGTGTTTATTGTTATGTATTTTATTTTTATTTTATTTTTCTCATATAACTTTATTTAATATTTAAATTCAGCCACATCCCCTATATATATATCATTAAATCATTTATATTTCCACTCCTTTTTTATTTTAAAAAATTTAAAATATAGTATTTTGACTAAATAAAATAAATAAAATTGTCCACATTAAGTGGAGTAATGCTAGGGAAACACAGGAAGAATGAAATACAAAACAAATCAAGTTAGAAACACTAAATTAAAAAAAAAACTAATAATGCATATTTAATGTCATACGAGAGTGATAAGTTTCAAGGTGTGAAGGATTGAGCAAATGTAAAATGTTTTTTCAAAATTTTAAGTGTAAAATACTTTACATAAATTTGCTTAGGTTGATTTGGTTGACTGAAAATATTTTACTTTTGACCAAATATTTTACTGCAAAACAAACACTGTAAAATTGAAAAATATTTTCCTGAAAATATTTTACATTGAAGCAAACAAAGCGTTAATCAAGCTTTATTAGGAAAATGGTTGTGGAGGTTTGATCATGAAGTTACTCATCTCTTGCGGAGAGTTATTTCCACAAAATACAGTGAGGGTCAAGGGGGGTGCAGTACCAAAGTATGCAGGAGGGCTCATGGATGTGGTCTTTGGCGAAGTATTCATGAAGGGTGGGAGAGCTTTTCTAAACATTTGTCTTTCGCTAAGGGTGATGGTACTCATATCCGTTTTTGGCATGATAGGTGGATTGGTGATAACACCCTTAAATTTCTCTATCCTAAGCTCTATGAATGTTCAGCTGACAAAGAAGAAGCTTGCATTTCTAAAGTTTTGTGGCTTTCAGAGGGGACTACTGTTAGAGTTTGGGATTTGAGATTTTATAGAGAATTTCAAGACTGGGAGTTAGCTGCATCTTTTTCTCTCCTTAAGTTTATCCAACCTCATATTTCTTGGGATGTAGGGAGTGATACTCTTTGTTGGCGTCTTAAAGGAGATGGTAAGTTTAATACCCGGAATTTTTACGATGCAATTCGAGATGCTCAGAATTCTTTGTTCCCTTCAAAGGGTGTTTGGAAAACGAAAGTTCCTAAGCGAGTGGCTTTTTTTTTTTTTTTTGTGGACAGCTACTCATGGTCAGATTCTTACTTTAGATAATCTTATGTTTAGGGGTCACTCCTTGGCAAATTGGTGTTGTATGTGTCAATGTGATGGGGAATCGGTGGACCACCTACTCCACTGTCCTGTTACACACACCTTATGGATTCTCATGCTTCTGGCTTTCAGCATCCATTGGGTCATGCCAGGCTTGAAGGTGGGTTTGTTATTTTGCTTGCATCAATGGCTTGGAAATCATTCTTCGAATATTTGGAATTTGATTCCAGGTTTTTTTTTATGTGGATTGTTTGGTTGGAACAAAATTGACACTCCTTGGAGGACACTAAGAAGATATTGGAAGAGTAAAATGTTCTATGCCAACGTAGTCTTTTTGATTGGTCTTGCTGTTGGGGTTTTATTGATTGTTCCTCTCTCTCTGAGTTTATCTTTTCTCTTAGCTTCTTGATTTCCTTCTTTTCGTTGTTTGGTTTTTCCTTTTACTGTTGTTCATCATCATAAACAACTTATATTTTTTCCTTACTTTTTTCATTAATAATATTTCTATGATTATTTATCTAAAAAAAAGTAAATATAAGAAGTGAAGAGTATGCACACACACACGCAAACTCAAAAAAAAAAAAACAAAAAGGGAAAGATAAAAACAAAAAAAAAAAAAAAAAAAAACAAAAATTGACCTTTTCATGTTGTGGTCATGTTAGCCACAAGCATCGCTATATAGGCACTATATGAACAAGCTGGGAATTTAATCTATTAAATTTTAATAAAAATTAGCTGTTCGAGCACAACTTTTGAATTTTGACACCTAAATGAACAATAGTTGATTCCACAGTATAAAAATTCTAGCTCATTCCTAAGGATTCTATTAGCATATTTGTTTATAACATAAATAATTATGCAGAATTTTTTATAACCCGATAGATACAGTGGGGAAGAGGAAAAATATAAACATTGAATGTCTTAACTCCATTGGAAACACTAGGCCGTGCCAACCAGTTGAACTACAAAATATTTGGCAAATAATTATGCTGAATTTGAAAAGGGTGGTATTTAATAACTTTAACAAACCCTACATCATATTTTCAATCAAATCTCCATTCTAAAACAAAGAACAATACAAATCAGCATGTGACAGTCTCAAAGCACATACACCATTAGCTGAAAATCCAAGAAACACCCAAATTCAAAGTATTAAAGAAACACACGCAATAATCATACTACTTATTGGACTAAAAAAAAGAACCAATAAAAACCAAAAGAGATATTAATATAAATGACCTAAACAAGTATCTCAATCTACTTTCTAGTATCTCTATACATTGAATGAAATTTGGGGTTCTTAGAGGTAAAGATCAGTGCTTACCTTTGGGTTACGAGTCAACGATGACAGAGCTCCTCCTCCTTCTTGCCGGTTAGTCTCTTAAACTCTCACTCTCTCCCTTGCCTTTCACCTTGCCTTTGTTCTGAATCAGAATTGCCGAATTGCCTTTTTTCTTCTCTCTCATTTTGCCTCTCATTTGGTTTTGTTGTTCAATGTCTTGGGCTGGGCTTTTAGCCTCTCATTTGGTTTTGCTGCTCAGTGGCTTGCACTGGGCTTTTAGGCTTTAGTTTGTATTGACTTGGTTTTGCCTCTGTTGTATATATTGTTGTTGGGTCTTATATAAATTATAATCATATAAATAAAATAATAAATATAATATTGTTTGTTGGTTGGTTGTAGATAAATTTTCAAGCATTTTATTGTTATTTTTACTTACTTTTAAAACTCAAAATAAACATAAATTATGTACAAAAATATTTAAATATACCTAAAATAAATATTAATTAATTGTCGTATCCCGACGTATCGTATCTTAGATTTTTAAAAAAATGTTGTATTCCCGTACCCATATCCATACCGTATTGATATATGTATCCGTATCAATATATCCCAACAACAAATCTAAGAGAGAGAGAGAGTACACGATCTCTTAATGGACCGAAGGCGGCATTGTGAATCGGCGACGATGTATGCGTGGAGTGAACTTGGGCCAACAAAATTGTGCTTGGTGTCACAGCTTCACCAGCTAAGGTTTCGTGGTTATCTCGCAGTGGATCGCTCTTCTCTGAGAAAGAGAGAAAGAGAACTGAAAAAGAAAAGGAAAAAGTAATCTTATTATAAAACTAAGATTGTGATATATATATATATATATATACACACACACACACACAGTAACTTTGAAGGAAAATAGAGTAGAGTTAGGAGAGAATTCAATATTTTTTTTTATAGGACTCAACTTTCTTTTTTAACTCATCATATATATATATATATATATATATTTAGAATCATAAATAAATGTTTGATTTGCATTTGCAAAGTCATTAATTATTAGATTAGATTAGATATATAATTATGGATACCTAATAGAGAAGAAGATAATGCTATTGAGTGAATCATATTTCAATAGTAAAAGAATAATTTTTCATAAAAAATTAAGAACTAAGTTTTTTTGATTCTGAACCAAAAAAAAAAAAAAAAGTTTCATTGATGCTACCAAGAATATTATATCTTAACTGATTGGTGTCTTTTAGTGTATTTATAACATCTAAAGTTCAAATCGTAACTCTCTATTGCAACTATCGAATTATAAAAAAAATTAAAAAAAAAAGTTTGGTTGATTGCTAACATGTGAGTAACATGGTAGAATTAGAAATTGGTGAGTATGTCAGCATGGATCTCACCCTTTCTTAACAGAGATTTAAGAGTTCACTTTAAAAAATTATTATCTTTTCTTTTCTTTTCCTTTTTCTTTTTTTAGTTTTGTGAAACATGTATTAGATTCTTTGGCTGCTAATACGTTTACACAGCAATTGGCTTCTCTCAATAAATGCTATCAACAATCTTGTTAGGGAAATCCTCAATAGGCTCTTGCATAGTTGCATAGTATGTAAAAATTTCACTATATGGTTTTTGCAAAGAGTTTGAACAATAATCTCTGCATCTAGTTCAATATGGATAGAGGCGAAGCTAAGTCATAGGGATAATGTGAGGTCATCTTTGAGTGCCTAAAGTTTCGCTCTCACACTTGTAGTTCTCTCCATCGACCTAGCAAACCCTCTAATTGAATGTCCTTCACTATTTCTAAGAAGCCCCTCACCCCTTACGAGCCCAAGATTATCAAACGTTACTAAAAGTTTTTGAACGCCACTAAAGAGTCGTATATAGCGACATTTTAAAAACGTCACTAAAAAGCAATAGGACAAATGCTTTTGCGATGATTTTGAAAACATTGCTATTGGTGTGATTATTTGTGGCATTTTAAAAACGTCGCTAAATGTATTTCCTACTTTTTATACAAAAATATTATATTATTTAGTGATGTTTTAGAAAACATCACAAAAAGTTTTTGAGTGCTACTAAAGAGTCACATATAGCGACGTTTTCGAAACGTTGCAATAGACCTATTGCTACTGCTCTATTGCGATGTTTTTGAACGTCGCAGAAGAAAATGTTGCTATAGTCCATTTGTGTCTATAACAACGTCTTACAAATGTCACCTAAACCCAAATTTCTTGTAGTGGAGGAAAAATTGCACTTCTATTATAAGGAGTTAGGTGGTGCCATAAACCTAGAGGTTGATTCAAGAATCAAATCCCATATGTAATTTTATTTTTATATCAAATTTATCCAGTTTTTGTTGTTCTTCGTAAATAAGCTTCTGCATCAGTTTGCATTATGCTTGAGAGAGAAAAGCATGAGTTGAGGTTTCTTAACTATTCATCTACTATATCTGTCACCATTGAATTGTTAAAATTATTGCATGCTAACTGCCTTTAAAACGACTGTTAGATAGAAACAGTTAGTTTTGCTTTCTTACAAAGTTTAGCGGTTGAGAAAGCTACGTGAGAACAAATAAACAATACAATTCCATGCTTCAATCTTGGTGAAAATTTTCAATTCAAAATGAAATAGAAAAACCCAAAATTATATATAGGAGGATGTTGGAAATATTGGTAAGCCTTTTTTTTCCATCTATAACATTTCCACAATCTGGAACTTAAGTGGCCATTTTCGATAAGTGATCATAAATTGACAGCCTCCTAATAATTATGAATAAAAAAACTAAAGTTGCTCTTGATTTTGAAATGAGCTATCACTTAGTATTGTTAATCAGGGTGCTACAACAAATATATTATCACTCTAGAAGTCTATGGAATACACCTCCAATGATACATGCATGCCTAAAGAATATAATTACGAAAATTTTTATATTAAAAACAAAATCTGAATTTCACTGTGCTTGACAGCTCGCAAAGGGATAGAAATGTAGTCTTCAGCCTCATATCTTTCCAGTCCATCAATTGTTGCTAAGCATGCAAGTAGGTCAAAATAGCTTCTGCTTTATTATAAGATTAACAGAACTTCAATTCATAAGAAAATTATTTTGTAGGAAGGAAAAGTTTTGACTTGAAGAGAAAGGAGGTCAAAGGAAATTGATTGTCTTTGAAACCACTCTAAAGTTCTTCTAACAACTGGCCCTCTTAAAATAGCCATTAAAATCTTTTTGTGATTCTCTTCTGTCTAAACTTGCTAAGCAAACTTCCATCACCTACTCGACCAAACTTTTTCCTCACCCCCTATCTATCTATATAAGTAGCACCAGGATAGCTTCGAGGAACACACACTCTAGTGGTACTTTCCTTACCATAATTATAATACACTAACGTACCAGTTAGTTTCCCCACTTATACTCACATTTGAAAACAATCAAAGAGAGACAAAAGATGGGTGTTTCTCTTCTTTCATCACCAGCATTTCCGAGAATCTTTATATTCTCATTCATTACATTGTATCTCATTCCTGAGCTTGCACTTGCAGGCATAACCAGGCACTACAAGTTTGACGTATGTATTACATGATCAGCACCTAAATTAACGTGTTACCATTATAGAAATTTTGATTTAAGTTTATATGTTTTCTTCTTCTTTTATGTTTTAAAAGTTTGGAATTATTTTGTAGATCAAATTACAAAATGTAACACGACTTTGCCACACAAAGAATATTGTGACTGTAAATGGACAGTTCCCTGGGCCTCGCATTGTCGCTAGGGAGGGTGACCACCTTCTCATCAAAGTGGTTAACCATGTCCAAAACAATATCTCCATTCACTGGTAATGTATTTCTTGTTAAAATAACAGTTAAGTTATTAAATTTATC
Organism: Lithocarpus polystachyus; assembly: GCA_033629205.1. Lineage (NCBI taxonomy): Eukaryota > Viridiplantae > Streptophyta > Magnoliopsida > Fagales > Fagaceae > Lithocarpus > Lithocarpus polystachyus. The sequence continues at coordinate 3,037,437 of CM066162.1, read as the reverse complement.
ATTTATTAATAGTATAAATTTTTAGAACAATTAATAATTTATTATTGTAGTTTAAACATTGTCTCGTGCTAACAATACCTCTCATATATATATATATATATATATATATATTTATGGACATTTTCCGATTAAAAATAAATAAAAAAGTTCTCATGAACCCTTCAAAGAGCTCATAATTGAGGAAAAATGTTAAAATAATAATTAAATAATCAAATAACCATTTTTTAACTACTTCAACTTTTCATGCATTTAACTCTAGATCTAATTTTTCTGCTGGAACTTGTGATCTAAATGTAATTATGACAATTTGTTTAAAACAGGCATGGCATTCGACAGCTTCAAACAGGGTGGGCTGATGGACCAGCATATGTAACTCAATGTCCCATACAAACTAGCCAGAACTACGTATACAACTTTACTATTATTGGCCAAAGAGGCACTCTTTTCTGGCATGCCCATATATCATGGTTAAGAGCAACTGTCTATGGTCCTCTAATCATTCTTCCCAAGCGTGGGGTTCCTTACCCATTTGCCAAACCCTACGAGGAAGTTCCCATCATCTTTGGTATTTATAATTAGGCACAATCCTTTTTTTAATCTTTTTGACCTTTGATAATATATGTAATAACTAATGCAAGCATTTCAATACCAAAAAATAAAAACATTTCAGGAGAGTGGTGGAATGTAGATCCTGAGGCAGTAATTAGACAAGCCCTACAAACAGGAGGTGGCCCAAATGTCTCTGATGCTTACACTATCAATGGACTTCCTGGGCCACTCTATAACTGCTCCGCCAAAGGTATCAAATGTTATATATATATATATGGAACATTTTTCAATGGTACAATTTCAAGAAAGTATATATGGTGTATCAACTTAATAAACTCATTGATTTGTATAAATGGGACTTGGCATGCAGACACATTCAAGCTAAAAGTGAAGCCCGGGAAGACTTATCTTCTCCGTCTCATCAATGCGGCACTCAATGACGAGCTCTTCTTCAGCATTGCAAACCACAGTCTCACAGTTGTTGAAGCTGATGCTGTTTATGTTAAACCATTTGAAACCAACGCATTTCTCATAGCACCAGGACAGACCACAAATGTTGTTCTAAAGACCAAACCCCACTACCCAAATGCCACATTCCTCATGACCGCTAGACCATATGTGACTGGCCCAGGCACTTTTGACAACTCCACTGTTGCTGGTATCCTAGAATATGAATCTCCATTTCATTCAACTTCCTCTATTCGAAACCTTCCACTCTTCAAACCCTCTCTCCCTCCTCTCAATGACACTTCCTTTGCAACAAACTTCACTAACAAACTTCGTAGCTTAGCAAGTGCTCAATTCCCAGCAAATGTACCTCAAAAGGTTGATAGGCATTTTTTCTTCACAATAGGCCTTGGAACAAGCCCTTGCCAACAGAACCAAACCTGTCAAGGACCCAATGGAACAATGTTCGCAGCTTCTATTAATAACGTATCTTTTGTACAATCAACCACTGCTCTCCTCCAAGCCCACTTTTTTGGGCAATCAAATGGGGTTTACACCCCTGACTTTCCAATCACTCCTATATTTCCCTTTAACTATACGAACAACCCACCAAACAACACAATGGTGAGCAATGGGACAAAGCTTGTAGTTTTGCCTTTTAACACTAGTGTGGAGCTAATCATGCAGGACACAAGTATTCTTGGTGCTGAGAGTCACCCTCTCCACTTGCATGGCTTTAATTTCTTTATTGTTGGGCAAGGTTTTGGGAATTTTGATCCCAGTAAGGACCCGTCAAAGTTTAATCTTGTTGACCCTATCGAAAGAAACACTGTGGGTGTACCTTCAGGGGGTTGGGTTGCTATTCGGTTTCAAGCAGATAACCCAGGTATGAAATAATAACACCATATATTAATGCTAATTTGGACACACATATCTATCATATTCAAGTATTCAACTAATTTTGCTGTCAAATGTTAAAGAGACTTAGACGTACGCTACAAATATTTGGTAGCCACACTTATGGTGGCAGGTGGCATTACATAGACAAAATCACTTCCTTTTCTTTTTTTATTTGCTCATACTGTATCTCTTACAGTTAAAAAAGATTGTAATATTTCATGCATATTAACGTAAAAATATTAATTTAATTGTTTGAAAGATTTAGAAGTTTAGTCTAGCTGAGTTGAAGTAGAAATAAGATTCATATGAGATTAATTATAAATAGAATTTATTTTATTGTTAAAATAGGTTCATGATGCAAAACTCTTTTAGTTTAGTTAACCAGATGACTCAATGTGTATTACAAATAAAATTCCTTAAATTTTGAGAATTGAAATAAACCCTTAATCCTAATTGTATTTTTTTAAGTGTATTATTACTTTTATATTTTTATATTAGTTTCATGTTATTTTATATTATATATTTTTAATATAAATAACTATTTTTTAATTCTTTATTTAATAATTTTATTAATACTATTTTATTCTTATTTATTAGTTTTATTTAACCCATACATAATGCAATAAGAAGGAGGCTTCAATTAGATAGCTTGTGATCGAATTTGATCCATAATAGAGCGTGTGTGTGTGTGTATATATATATATATATATATATATATATATATGCAAATCATCAATTTACCAGAACTTGTGTTTAATTAATGATAATACCAGATAATACATATGTATATATATATATATATATATATATATATATATATGCAAATCATCAATTTACCCGAACTTGTGTTTAATTAATGATAATACCAGATAATACCAGAACTTGTGTTTGTGCTACCACCGTTATGACAAAATAGCGCTAGCGAGCCCTTTAAGCTAAGTTGACTCAAAACCTTCAAAAAGAGATATTGAAATAACAGATTCTGGAATAAATTTTTATGAAACTAATTTGTTTTTTCTTTGTTTTGCTGACATTTCATGATTTGTTTGACTCCCTATTTGATAGGGGGAAAATAGTAGCAATTTTCAGGGTCATGCATGGTGCCAACGTTGACAACACTAATAATGTGATGATTGAAGTCCTAAACACTTTTTTTTATATATACTGTATGCATTATACATAATAGATACCTAATTTTTAACTGTTAATCTATTATTAAAAGAGATACATTAATGTCCGTTTGTTTGGAGATTTTTAGTATTGTTGTTCAATTTTTAGTATTGTAAAAATACGTTTTTAAATATTATAAAAATACGCATTAGAAGTATTATTGTTATTTAAACACTGGTACCAAATAGCCAATAACGAGACAATATCATATATTAACCATTAATATTAGATACGGTACATATTAGCACTCAAAAAAAAATATATATATATATATTAGATACTGTACATACAAAAAAGGTGACAATAATAAAATACTCCTTATTTTTTGTACGGTTTTCCATCACTTCATTAGAATAATTACTTCTGACTATGAAAACTTTTGTATACACATCTAAGCTAATTCTTTAGGTATACCGTATATACCCATGTAAGGTTGGTGGAGTAAATCTTGTGGCATTTAGATTTCATTAGAATTTGCATTTTGACAATGGCAATTATTTGGCAACAGGGGTATGGTTCATGCATTGCCACTTGGAGATCCACACTAGCTGGGGTTTAAAGATGGCTTGGGTGGTCTTAGATGGAAAGCTCCCAAATCAGAAGCTGCTTCCTCCACCGGCAGATCTTCCAAAATGTTGACTGTGTTGATCCATGACCTTCGACTCACTTCTCGATTCACTCCGACCAGAAACTTTCAACTGATATTATTTTTGTAGCCCATTTTAAACTTTTTTCCCTTTTTCGGCATTCACCACTTGCCGATTGATCTTCAAGAGCTAGGAAAAGATTAAAGCGGTCAGATTTCAATTGTTAAAGCAAAAGGCCTCAATAATGTTGTCGATAATTACTATTCTTCTATCTATCTTTTATATAAATTATAAAAAGTTAGGTCCCATAATTGATGGGTACATCCAACGATGTCATATGTCTTCTTGTAAAAGTCATATACATAATTTCATCAATAAAGATTCAATCTTTTAATCAAAACTTTCTAAAGAAAATGCAATAGACGAAACTTATTTTGCTCCTTTATGACCTTTTGTAAAAAATAGTATTTGGTTGCAATTTCAGATTTTTTTTTTGTAAATTCTTTTTTTTTTTTTACTATTCAATTGGTTGTAATTTATCAAATTTTGTAGTTGTAAGGACACAAATTGGTATGTGGGCCTACAGGAGAGATGGACTATGGCCCAGCAAGTGAACAGTATCCTTGCAATGAATTTGTAAGAGAGTGGGTTGAACTAACACGGTTGAAAGTAGGCTTGCTTCTGGCCTAAATCTAGTTGTGACCAGTCTTACGAAGACGAAGTGCTGAGGAAGTGTTAAATCCTGCTCGGCTCTGTCCGAGGAGTAGGTCTCTGCTGCTTCCTGAAGATTTCTCTTGCTTCCTTATTCTCTTTCTGTTCTCTTCTCCTTAGTTTCTCTAGAAATGTTCCATCCCCCATTCTCCCCTTGCTTCCAGCTCTATTTATACGTCAGTTCCCCTCACGTGCCAGTAGGTGGTTCCCTTTGAATACTAGTCCCATCAGGGTCACTGTTCAGACGTCTATTCTTCATTAATGCGGCCATGATGTTAGCTGCAGGGTCATAAATGCGGTCGCAGTAGCCTTTTATAAAATATCTTCTTGTTGCCACTTGCCCCTTATGGTCTATAAACGTTAGGGGATTCCTCGGAAATACCAGGGCCGGTGCTGGAGTATTCGCCTGGGTCGTTCCTCTGATTATCCGAGCAGCAAGTTCTCCTCGGACAAGTCCTTTTCTCCTTCACGTAGTTTGTACGTCAGAGGGGAGTTAGGCCATGTACTTCTTTCATAACGGGGTGTCCTCGGACCAGCGGCCTCCTCGGACAGGCCCGTGGCCCATTATTTGGTATTGGGCCTTTTCCCCCTACAGTAGTTATTCATGTTTTTTTTTCTTTGACTTTCTAGACAATTTATGTATATATAATAATAGGTGAAGCAGAGTGAAACTCAAATAGAATTCCAAATTAGAGTTTCAATTTTGTGCCATGTGTCTAGATTTGGATTCTCAATTTTGCGCCACTTGTCCCGACCAAAGCTCAAAAAAAAAATCTAATTAGATTATAAATTGGACTCCAATTTTGTGTCATGTATCTTATCTAAATTTTTTAATTTTTATGCCCAAATAAATGATGCATTAACATTTAATACGGAAGTCAAGAAAATCATAATGATAATGCTCATTAGCCTAAGCAAAAACATCTCACCTGCCCACTACCAGAACCAAGGAGTCTAACGAGAAAGACTATAAATGTAAAACATCATCTCCGGCCTCCTAATGCTATATCGTCATCTCATGTCTCCTCCTTCTCTCTCAACCTCTACCAACCAGATCCACAGGCTACCCTCTCCTCCTTCTTCGGATTTCTAAGAACAAGGCCGGGTTCAAACACAATGTAAAAATCATACTCTTCCTTACTTCACACTTTCATACATTACCGCTTCATTGGTGCCTCCAAGAAGATTCCTAGCTCAATGTGGAAACTGAATTTACCAAGATAAACATCTTATCATCACAATTGTTAATATTTTCATGCGTAAACACGGACTACATACTAGTTACTAAATAATTTTCTACTAACGCTCTGTTTGTTTCACTAAAAAACCTTCTATAATGATAGTTTTCCACATTTTTCAATTTTGAATAGCACAAAAAAAAAAAAAAAAAATTAGTCAACAGAAAACTATCTTTAGTCAATGAAAAACTCTAATAAAGGTTTCACTAAGGAGCTTAAGATTTAAGAGTTTGTCTTCCTTGTTGCAAGAGAGTTGCTGATGCCTTACATAATAATAATAATAATAATAATAATAATAATAATAATAATAATAAAAGGACATCCTCATTTGGTTTTAGTCTCTTTTTTAAGGTTAAAGTTTTTCTCCAAATTAGTTTGTAAGAAAATCCTTTAAACTTCTCATATATCTTTGTATTATATGTGAATTTCGAAAGTCTAATAGTTGGATCATATATTTTATGTCCTTAACACATATGTAAAATTTTGTTCAAATTGGATGTTATTTTTTATTCAATCAATAAACTTTTTTTTATATATAATTTTAAATCATAAGAACTTGAAATTTAAGCATTTGACGGAAGACATAGTTATTGATCTTTGATCTTCTTTAAATTTTGCAAGCTTGGTTGACATAATAAGAATATGCAATCAAACGGTTAGATTTTCAAAATTCATATATGATAAAAAGATAGTAGTGAAGTTTGAAAAGTTTCTGTCCAAACTAGTTTGGAGTTGGATAGTTTGGAGAGAAACTTTTTCCTTTTTTAAATGTTTGAGCTATACGCATTTGTTAAAAAAATTGAGTGTATATGTTCTCTAAAATTATTTTTTAACAATTAATTTCTTTAGGTATTGTTTAACACGTTTCCTTTGAACAAATGCAGCAATTTATGTATACCAATTTAATCATTGATCTGTAAGTTGTCCACTTTTATTTTCCATATATTATGTCATTGGTAGATTAAATGAATAAATTCATCATCTTTTAATAGTTTAAACGAATAATTCTTCATCTATAAATAGTTTAAGCTTTTGAAAGAATCGTTAATTTAAAATGTTGGATTTACCTCTAATGCTTTTTTAACTAGACATGTCCTTTTGTTATAAATATACAATGGCAAATAGTAGTGAGTTTTAATCTCTATCTTTTATTTAATTAGTGAGTGATATGACAATCTATCATTAAAACAAAAGGAGATTCATTTTTAAAAAGAACAAGAGGTAAGTCAAACCCAATTTAAAATGGCCGGTATTAGAGCAAGAGATCTTAAGTTCAATCACTTTCTTAGAGCATTCACTTAATGTGAGTATAATAGAAAAATGTGTCAAATTTGCACATTTAAGCCCAAAATTTACCCACATCAATCAATCTATAAGTGCATAAATTTATAGAAATTGTAGCTTTGCAAATGCATATTTTATTAATTCTTTAGTTCATCCCGTGAGGAAGAGAGAGATATATCTGTAAATGTGTAAATTTTTTTTATTGTTATCTCAAATCATATATATGATATATATTGTTGGGGTAAGGGCCCAAATCTGTATATAGGGTCTTGGGCCTTGGCTGAAAGTGTGAGTAGTTTGAGGACGAACGAATGGCAGTGAATGATTCAAACTTAGGACTTAATGAGCAAGATACAAATGGGAAGGTGGTCCGAGGAGGAATATCTCCTCGGATAAGCTAAATATAGATCAAATGTAGATCCTAATGATCAAAGTGACCTTCCAAGAAGCTCTAATGACAGGGATGTGCGCCATAAACGTACAAGAAACATGGGAACCCAAAAATATCTAAGGAAAAGTTGCTACTATCACATTGAATGGTCTGTAGCTAACTCCCTAGCCGCATTAATGAGGAAGTGACCTTTGAACAGTACTTTTTCAGCCTTATAACCATCCTCCAAAGACTTCTAGAGGAGGCTGATGGGACAAGTATCAGCATAAACCCTCAATTGTCCACATGTAGGGTAAAGATGAAGGAAGAGATGTAGTATAAATGAGAGTAGAGACCCCAGAGGAAAGAGAGGAGGAAAAATAGAGAAAAAGCACTATAGCAATCTAAATTGCACTTGTACTCTATTTAACTAATTTATATGAAAACTAACCTCCTCGGACAGTGAATTCATTCAACTCTTTGTTCCTTGTTCCTGCTTAATCATCTTCTACATTCATACTTGCCATTGTCAAATTCACTAGGGCTTAATTCTTTAACCCACTTTCTACAAATTTATTGTACTGGGCTCACTGGGCCAATATCCCACACACTTTGGGAATAGGCTGCGAAATGTGTCCCTACATATATGATTTGAGATAACAATAAAAAAAATTGGTAAGGAAATAGTATTTTAATAAAATTTAATGTAAAATAAATAATTTGATGTGAGGTGTTTTCAAAATTGAGTATGTAAAATAGAAAAAATAGGTTCTTATGCTAAAATAAACAGAAATGTTTGCACAAGCTTATGCAAATGTTCTTAGGTGGCCCACACGTAGATTAAGCTTTTAAGGAAATCGATAATTTGACACTTATGATCATATAAGTAATTTATAGTAATAGCAAAAGAAATAATAAGTAGGTTTATTGAAGAGAATTGGGAGTTTTGCTATATTAGCTCATTTTGTATATTGTGAAACTTAGACAATCTATAAATGCATAAATTTTTTTATTGTTATCTCAAATCATATATATGATTTCAGATTACAATAAAAAAATTGGTAAGGAAATAGTATTTTAATGAAATATAAAATAAAATAAATAATTTGATGTAAGGTGTTTTCAAAATTGAGTATGTAAAATAGAAAAAGTAAGTACTTATGTTAAAATAAACGGAAATGTTTACACAAGCTTATGCGAATGTTCTTAGGTGGCCCACATGTAGATTAAGCTTTTAAGAAAATGGATAATTTGTCACTTATGATCATATAAGTGAATTTATAGTAACAGAAAAAAAAATAATAAGTAAGTTTATAGAAGAGAATTGGGAAGTTTAATATATTAGCTCATTTTGTATATTGTAAAACTCATTGTTTGCCATTTCCTTATTTCTACTAAATTGGGTTAAGCTTTTATCATTTTGCCTTGCTGATCTTCATTCATTAGAACTAGAATGAGAATTAAAATTGGCAATTGTCAAACCATATCATTCAAATAATGTTTTATTGAATTATAAAAAAAACTAAGATGATATGCTGATTGATAATTTTCTGAATTTCTTAGCCGTTATAAATTGAGCATGATTTTGAAACTCGAACCGTTCAAAGAACCAAAAAATATAGAAGTTCAAGATTTTGAGGTTGGACCAAGGCTGGATAGTGATGATATATTTATTGCTTTCAATGTATCCAAGCTTTCCATGAAGGAGATGGTTGATTGTATTTAATTGCCAGATATTACTTTTCTCTAAAATAAATAAATATTCTATTTTGCTAGGATAAAAGAAGTCTTTATTTTTTATTTTTTATAAAAAATAATTAAATAAAAAAGAAAAGAAGAAGGAATGGGAAGATCTTCAGGAGGCTAACAAAACAAACATCACATGCAACCTAAAATGTCACTAGATATTGGCATATCATCTTCTTTCTTTGCTATTGCAAGTTGCAACTATAAATGTGGCAAAATGAGCCGAAATTCACTAACCCGATCCGAATTCGCCCATTTTTATCCAGCTTGACCCATTTTTAAAATTCTTTTCCCTAAAAAATAATTAAACTACATGGCAAAGTGCTAGTTGCATAACATTAACTAAAGGCACAATGCATTGGTGTGTGCCCCTTTTATTGAAAAAAAAAAAATACAACAAGGCAAAACTAAAGCATCTACAAGACTACAACTTCTACACGTCTACTAAACTGTCTACACTACTAAGTACTAACCACCTAACAGACACAAACTAAGTTAAATACTAAGTACCAACCAGCTAGAAATATAAGACTAAGTTACTAACTATTATTAACACTAAGTCTAAGTGCCTAACTAGCACAAAACACAACAAAAGTAAAAGCAACAGGAATTTCTGCATTTAAGAAAGCTGATAATTTGACATGGTCCATGACTTTTTTTTTTTTTTTTTTGGTTCTTATATGGGAATGATATTATTATTGAACTTTGAATATGAAATGTATAAACATAAATTATATCCTTTTTGGTGCTCCTTAGGATCTCTCTCTCTCTCTCTCTCTCTCTCAATTTGTAAATTTGTAATTATAAGTATTTTAATTGTGAGTTATTAACAACATTACATGAAAGATTTTGTTATCATGACTATAAAGAATTTTAGTCGTACTCAAAACTATCAAATTGCAAGAATATGAAAAGCTTTATATTTTTTGGTTTGTTTGTTTTTTTCCTTTCACATGTATAATAGTAAGTTAGTAACAAATAGTCTAATAATAGTAGGTGCCCACTTAAAAAAAAAAAAAAAAAAGAAGATATTATACTATTAGGTGTAATGATTGATTTGATTCATTCTCTCTAAAAATTAGGCATTTATATTTTTTTAATGTAAAAAATACGAATCAACCCGACCTGACCTGACTCACTAACAACCTGATTGACTTGGCCCGTTTTTAGCCCCTTTAAAATGGCCCATTTTTTACCTAACCTGTTTTGGCCCACAACTAGATTGACTTGACCTAACTCGACCGTTTGCCATGTCCACAAGTGGGCATGGTTAAATTATGGTTTTGTTTTACATCAGAGAATCGAAGGGAACCTTTGGTTCAAGTGATATTAGTGGAAATCAAGACAAGATACCAAATCAAGCTGGTTCCAAATCCAATTTAAGAAAACAACCGCACAATATTCTCCAAGCAATCACTCCCAAGATACCAAATATGGTCTTTGTAAATCACCATTACCATCGGAGCCGTCTAAGAAAGCAGTCACATGATCTCTCCTAAAAATCACCCTCGTCTCTTCTATAATTGATTGTATATTTTTATGATTCTTATATGTAGAAAATTACTTTTGTATAAAACGACATGTAATCACATTATATGTTCAAGGAAATATACAACAATTTTGCTTCATTATTTGTTTTCTTTCATGGTATTAGAGCCGCACATCTTGCGACAATGACGAATTCTTTTACTATTCCAAATATCTCTCATCTAGTTTCTATCAAACTTGATCTTACAAATTACATTCTATGGCTTGCGCAATTTCTTCCGTTTCTAAGAAGCACTAATTTGACTGGTTTTGTTGATGGAAAAAAACCTTGTCTTGAAAAGTTCCTTCTTAATGCAGAGAAGAAAATTACAAATTCCATCGATCTAGATTTCATAGAGTATATCAACTCCACCTCGCATTGGCTATGATCTCTACTATTTCTTGACTCGCTATGTCTTGTGATTTGTGAATGCCTCTTGAAAAATGCACGGTCTTGATCTCAAGTTTTGCAACTAAAGCACCAATTTCAAACCACAAAGAGATGAAATTTTTTTAATTTTTGGCTATGTTGATAAGATTAATTCTATTACTCACATTCTCGCTATGGCATGCAAACCCATTGATGAAGAAGATATCATACTTCTCCTCTTGAATGGAGTTGGACCAACTATTGAATCCATTGTGAATTCAATTAAAACTAGCAGAGGGGCTCTCATCCTTGACAACATGGTTTGTGTTCTCTGCAGTGTCAAAGCTCACTTGCATAAAGTTCAGAGTCTCAGCATATCTTATTGTCACTGCTCTATACAAGAATAATTCAAAACCCAACCAGAAAGTTGGAGGAGGCAAATCTTGCTCAATCCTTAGATCAGAAAGGTTTTTACCTTTTATATATATTTTCATCCCAACCCTTACCCTCAATGACTAAGATAGAGTGTTAAAAGCATTGCTAAGGATTTTATTCTACTCCAACAAGAACAGATTGAAAATACCGTACCAATAAGCAAATCGAAACGAGAAACACCCCCCCTCCCCCAACCCATTCTAGGTCATTTCAACTAACTCCAATTAAATTCCGGTTCTCCCCTGAAAAAAAAAAAAAAAAAAAAAAAAAACTATGTTATTTTGATTTCATTTTTGTTATTTCACTAATAATAAGTAATTATAAGTGTAAAATATGTATTGCATTTATATTTGTATTAGCGATAATCCCAAAATAATATACCAAAATTGACCAATACCAAAAATATTACATTTTAAAAAACAAACCTAAATGGGCACTGAAACAAAATTGACATCATTAGTAAATGTCATAAAAAATTAACTTTTTACCGGGATCCAAATCCATGGTTATTTTAACTTGTAGATGTCGCCCCACCCCCAGTCCTGTGACAAGCCTAAACCAGTTCAGCAATTAGCCAGGTCCCCCACTCACCCACCCCCCCTCTTCATCTCTGCTAGAAGTGGAACCAGAACCAAAATAATGGCCTGATACTAGAAACAGTACACACGACCATGTTATCTTGAAGACCCAAAAAAAAAAAAACATAGTTTTGTCTCTGAGAAATTTTTATCAACCATGACGTAGATATTGTTGCAAATTAACACTAGTTCAACTCAAGTGAAGATGACATTGAAATCCTCATCATTATAGGGTTACAATAACTTCACATAAAATGATACATTCCAAGTTGATTGGAAATCAGTTCCACTATCTCTCAAGCTACACCACCATCCTTGGCCAATGCGGGGAAGGGAGGGAAAGATTCAATCAGAGCCTTAAGATACCATATGGAAGTGGTCCCATCCCATAACAAAGAGTGATCCTAACAGTTAGTCATTGCAAACACTCAATCCCTACTATGAGTGGACCTTATTTCCCCTCCTCCCTTATCTCACCTTTCTTCCTGATAGAATTGACTCTTGCCTTCTTGATGTGTCTTCTTCCCTTCCATCTTCTCTTGAATTTGGCTCAAATTCATCCTCATTGTACCTTCTTGACCTCTTCTCTCCAATCATTAACTTCTCTCGACTTCCATGAAATTCATTGTCTTCATGCCTTCTTGGTCTCTTTTCTTCTCTCTTAGGATCTCTTGACTTGGACTCATATTCGTTATCATTGTACCTTCTCAATTTTTTCTCTTCCCTTCTATCATGATCTTCTCTTGACTTTGGCTCTAGCTCATCATTATCACGCCTTCTCAATCTATTTTCTTCCCTTCCACCTCTAGACTTCAGCTCATATTCATCATCACCTTGTCTTCTAGATCTATTTTCATCTCTCAACTTCGGCGGAAATTCATTGTCATCATGCCTTCTTGAACGCTTCTCTTCCCTCCTATCCTGACCTTCTCTTGACTGTAGCCTGAACTCATCATCACCATTCCTTTTTAATCTCTTCTCCTCCCTCATATCCCTTTGCCTACTATTGCTCTCAAAGGCCCTATCACTACCCTTTGCTCTGGAGTGCAGATCTTTATCATCCCGACTAAAACCACCTTGAGTCATAAGTTCGCGAACAGGATTTGACGGCTTGTTTTCAAGTCTTTTCTCGCCTCTTGTTGGACCCTCAAATTTGTCATGTCCCCAACCTGTATTTGCAGCTCTCTATGAATAGAAAGAAGAAAGTATATATAAGCACCTTAAAATATGACAAAGATGTAAAAGTAAGCATAGAACAAATTTTTCTCCTCTCCAAAATGTAATAAAACACCAATACTTTTAAAAGAGAGAATAAATAGGAAGCAGATAGTCTTTTTTTAGTCACGAGAAATAAAAACCAACTCCCTGATGCGGAATTGAAAACCAAATCATAAACTTAGATTAGTAAAATTTATTGAATGTCGCTCATTTAAGGCATATGAATATTATGTAACTTTGCTCGTCAAGCATATCTTAGACTTTGTAGTTTTGGCGAGAAGTTGGTTGGGTAAGCTGTGGTATTGTTTAATGGGTCTGATCATTGGTCTTGGTCAATATAGTTAAGTTTCTAAATGGTCAGGTCCCAGATTGCATGGCAGTTTAATGCCAAAAAATAAAAATAAAAAAACTTGTTTGTTTTCCATGCATGGATAATCTAGATAGATTATATGATTTCAGGACAGCAATGACGAAGAATGAATTAACTTTCAGCACCTTGAATCAATTTGTATGGTGTGCTGACATACATTATCTGTGTGAAGCAATCTCTTTTAAGGAATGAATGTCTAAGGTCCCTAGGCTAGATATTTTTTTCATTTTTGTCAAAGCATATGTTTCGCCTCTGAAAAACTACCAGAATTTTAAGGGCCTGTTTGGTTAGCTAAGAAAAGCACCATTTTTTATTTTCACTTTCAGTTTTTAATGGGTCCCACCACTAAAAAAACTGGTTTGGTTTTAGCATTTGTATTCAGTTTTCATTTTCAGTATCCTAAAAGTTGAATTTGAATACAAAAAATGAATACGACTTTTTAGCATTTTCATTTTCTATGAGTACGAATATAGTGGCATATTCGTAAATATTGTGAAGACACAAAGTTACTTTTTTTTTTTTTAAATAGAAAACAATGACCAAACCCAGTATGATGTATTCTATACCCAAATTATGTATTCAAAACAACTTACCAAACACTATCAAATGTGAAAATAAGTTTTTTTTTTTCTATAACCAAATTCAGAATTTGCATATAGAATAACGAAAATGAAAAGTGAATCCACCACTTTTTGAAGCCAAACAAGCCCTAAGTTCCCTTCAATATTCCACAAGTCAAATTGGTCCCTTTGTTTCCAAAAAAGCTTCATTTTGATCTTTTTTCCATACTCCATCTGCTGAAGTGACCAAATTGGCCTAGCAGTTTTTTCAATGAGGTGGCACAATTTCAAAACTAAAAAGACCTGATCAGCAACCAACAATATGGTTCACTAAGCCCCATCCCCCAAAGTAGGGAGAGCGCACTCTGGTTGCCAATTAGGCTTTTTTTAGTTTTAAAACAGTGCCACATCAATGGATGGGGAGGGGGAGGGGGGGGGGGGGGGAGAAGGGAGGGGTGAGAGGTGAGAGGTGAGAGGTGCTACATCAGCCAATTCCGTTACACTCTAGTAGACAGTATAGAAAAAAAAGACCAAAATGAAACTTCTCAAAACCAATCACCAATTTGAAATGCAAAATCTTCAAGGACAAACTAGATATTTAGGCTCTTAGGTCCTGTTTGGTTCTAAAAAGTGATGTATTCACTTTTCATTTTCTCTTTTCTGTATTCAAATTCTAAAATTGAATATAGAAAAAATGACTCATTTTTACATGTGAGGATGTTTGGTAAATTATTTTGAATACATGATTTAGGTATAAAATTCATCATACCCGATTTGGCATTGTTTTCTGGTTTTTTTTTTTTTTTTTTTTTTTTTGAGTTACTTTTTTCACTTACACACACACACACACGCACACACACACACATCAATCAGGTGGGGCTCTTTGCGTTTTCACAATATTTACAAAATTGCAATTGTATTTATTTTCTATGAAAATAAAAACGTTGAAAAGTTGTTTTCATTTTTTCTATTCAAATCCAACTTTTAGGATACGAAATGAAAACTGTGTACAAGTTCTTAAACCAAACAAGTTTTTTATGGTGGGTCCCATTGAAAATGAAAACAGAAAACACTACTTTTTCAACTAACCAAACAGACCCTTACTCTCTGACTTTAATCTAGCTTCCTTCTAGCATTCTTCTAGCCCTTGGTCTCAACCCAAAGTCTCTCAACTATCATTAAATACATAATAAAGCATCCTAGCCTCATTCTCTAAATCTAAAGCATCCTAGCCTCATTCTCTAAATCAGCTGTAGATCTTATTGTCCTCGTCGGCTCGCCCTTTGGTGCTCAATTATAGATCCTGCATCTATTTTAGCCTTTTTTGTCCGAAGATAAGCTGTCTTACATCAATATGGTTTTAGAGCTGTCCTAATTTATAGACTCCTCTCTTTCACAACACCCTCAAAAAAAGGTGGTACCTAGTGCACAAAACTCCCACTTTTGCGGGGCCCAGGAGAAGTTATTGATAGGTAGCCTTACCCCCATTTTTTTTTTTTTTTTTTTTTGGAGAGGCTGATTCCCAAACTCAAACCTGCGACCTATCACTTTTGGTGGAAGGCACTTGCCATCACACCAAGGCCCAACCTCATTTCACAACACCCACTGATGCAACTTGCCATCACACCCGCGACCTATCATTTTATTTTATTTTTTGTATCAAGGGCAATTTTGTAATTTCATAATATTCTGGAATGGGCTGTGCTTATAGTCCATTGGGTCTTACTTTAGTTTTATTTTAAGTTTGGTTATTTAGTTGGGCTTAGTAGTAAAAGTCTAAGGAGTCCAAGTCTTATTAGGGTTTTAAGAAATCCTACTTCAACTAGGATTAGGTATTAGACTTCTATTTAAAGAATTGTAGTGTTTTCTGTTGAGATGATTAATGTTTTCAAAATTTATGCCAAGGAACCCTAGGTGTGATGCTTAGGAAGTCTAGGTGTAATTCCTAGATATTTATATGTTCCTGTTCACAGCACAGGAATAGCCACCCAAATCTTGATTGTTCTCCTCTCCCCAAACCCTACTACTAATCCTTGTCCCTTTTGGAAACCCTATTATTCGTCTTATTTTCTATCCTATTTCCTACCAAAACCTTACCCTAAACCCTCAAAACAGAGGTATTACCAAATCTACCCCAACAGTTCTAAATCAGAATTTTATTTGTTCCCCCTCGTCCTATGTCACTCACACCCCCCCCCCCCCCCCCAACCCAAAGAGAGAAAGAGAAGAAATTAGGAATGCAAGCACGGTGAAGAAGGATTAAATTCTCTCTCCAATACCATCCACGAAGTTCAATAGCCCATTTAGTCGTGCCATGTTAACAATTACATAACCAACGATCCTAATACGCTATAATTGATACACACAACTTTCTCCAACTGAAAATGATCTATTAGAACTAAACATAAGTGGTTCGCCACAACATATATAGTTCAGATCAATGGTTTGGCACCCTACAAGTACAATCTAATTCAACCTATCCAACACAACCAGCTACATTGAAAGTTGGCATGATATGAGGGTTTAAATTATCATTATTGTCCAATATACAACAGAATTAGCAGGCCTAAATTTCCCAGCTTACAGTCTATAACCTGAGTGTTAGCAGTTCATATAATCAATCAGAGCAGACTTTAAGATTCTATTCATTAACTTTGTAATACAATAACAATAAAAAGCAAAAAATACTTCACTCAAAACTAGGAACAATTTTCAGACTATTCCAGTTTTTGCACTACCTAAAATGTTGGTCTAATGTATGATCGAGTGAAAACTTTCATAACCATAACAAAATTTCAGAGCCAAATGTTGGGCAATAGCTAAATAACTAAATAATCCAAATTATGGAACTAATTCACTATTCCTCTTACTTGCTCATCGTGAGAAAATTTGCATCCAGCTCCACGAGTACATTCACCTCTTTGAAAAGCACGACAGACGCCTCGTTCCTCCCTCTTCTTCTGCTCTGCCTCTTCGTCTTCTTCCTCTTTCTTTTTATAACTACTGACATGATCAACCCTAATAATCCGACCTAAAACCTGTGCTCCATTCAAATTATCTAAAATAGCAGCAACAACAACAATAACTAATGATCACTTTTATAATGTGCAGTAACTTTTCTAACAAAACTGAAAAGACAGATTGAGAGAAACCAACCAACCTACAGCAAGATTTGTACTTCTCTGGTCCTCATATGCAACAAATGCGAAACCCTTGGATTTTCCAGTACCTTTGTCTCTAACAAGGTTAACATCAACGATCTCTCCGTATCTAAAAATCATTTATTTAAAGAATCAAATGAGAAATGATGAGGAAAGTAATATGACAGTCCAAATTCAAGAGTATGGAACCAAATCTTCTTGAGGCCATAAGGAATTTAGCAAAGATAACAATTATTGGACTTACTGAGCGAAAATTGCAAGGAGATCGCCTTCGGTGAGATCAAAGGGAATGCCTCCAGCATAAACGTAAGCAGAGTCTTTGTACTTGGCGTGCCATGAAGCTTCTTCAGAGATCCCTAATGCCGCTTCTCTGGAATTGATATTCTGGATGCGTTTTACAAGGGTTAACGGATTCATCACTTCTGTGTATCAAAGATATTCCCAAATTATTCGACGACGACGACGACAGAGCTCCTCCTCCTTCTCGCCGCCGGTAAGTCTCTCAAACTCTCACTCGCTCTTCCTCGCCTCTCGCCTTGCCTTTGTTCTGAATCGGAATCGCCGATTAGCCTTTTTTTTTTTTCTCTCGTTTTGCCTCTCATTCGGCTTTGCTGCTCAGTGGCTTGGGCTGGGCTTTTAGCCTCGTTTGGTTTTGCTGCTCAGTGGCTTGCGCTGGGCTTTTAGGCTTTGGTTTGCATTGACTTGGTTTTGCCTCTGTTGTATATATTGTTGTTGGGTCTTATATAAATTATAATCATATAAATAAAATAATAAATATAATATTGATTGTTGGTTGGTTTTAGATATGTTGTTGGGCCTGCTCCTCGGGCTTAACTCTTGGTGTGACTACTCACAAAAAAGACCATAAGATTATCAAATAAATTTAATTGAGAGAGAGAGGGCTCTAACCCATGATTGTATGAAATCCTAACCAAGAGAGAGATCCACCGTACCAGTAGGTATTCATCTTCTTTGGGCCAATGTTAAGGAGTCTAATCAACAAGAAAATGATGAAACATATGGAAATAGTTAAGAACGAAGAAATTTTTTTTTTTTAATTTTTATGTAGTCTAAATATGCCTCAAAACGACATAGTTTTGGATAGAAATAAAAAAAAAAAAATTCGTTTTGGGTTTAGGACCTTTAGAGCAATCGCATCAGCTCATGCAAACTTTTCGTCTATTTTGCACACAAAAAACTACTTTTTCTATTTTATACACCTATTTTTACAAAACATCCACATTAGTCTATCTATTCTACACCTCTATTAAATAAAATATTCATTCTTTTACAATTTTTTATTAGGGCAAATTACAACTTTCCCACCTGTGGTTCGGTTGAAATTTAAATTGCTTACCTGTGATTTAAAAGTTGGCACTTTACCCCTTAAAATTCACTCCATTAGGCTTTCATAACCCACCTCTATACTTTTACCATCAAAAACACAAAAAACATAATAAAACCATAAAAATCAAGATTTAAAAGCATATTTCTTAAGATGGTGAAATTTTGGATTAAGAACATTCTTCCTCTTCATAAGAACATTTTCAAGCTTATCAATCCAAACAAAACTGTCAAGGGGATAGAAAAGATTGAGAAAGAAATTTGTGGTATGTTTGATTTGGTTTTAATTTTGGTTGCAGTGACTATGGGTTTATTTTCAAAATTTATGGGTTTAATTTTTGGTTTATGTTCAAGATTTATGGGTTTAGTTTTTGGTTTAGGTTTATGTTCAAAAATTCTAGGTTTAGCTTTTAGTTTCTAAATAAATTGGTATGGGCTAGAGAAAGATTAGCAAGTCTTCTAGGCTGTAAGATAGGATCCGTTTCTGCCAAATTAATTTTGTGGATACGACTTGGATCTTTATCTTCGCAATTTGGAAATTGGTGATTGAACAGATGTGGACGTTTGTAGACGACTAAATTTCTAGTTCGAAATAAATCAAACAAGTAAAATAGTTTCACAAATGCGAATTTGTATTGATGAATGTGTGGTACAATTCTCTGTGATTACAAAAGAGTGATCCTCTGATTCGATCTCCTTGAAAGATTTGTTGATTGGAATTGTGGTAATGTGATTTTGATTCGAACACCAAATATACTTTGATTTGACTGAAGCATGGATCGAAGATCTTTGAAACAGAATTACAAGGAATCTCTGGCTATGAGCTTGTTAGAAATCCTTTGTTCTTTATGTTCTTCGTGTTCTTCGTGTTCTTCGTGTGTTCTTCGTCTTTGAAGGTTTGTGGTGGAAGGTCTTCGGTGCTTTAGAGGCTTGAATCCGTAGAGCTTCGTTGATTTATGGTTTGTTGAGGTTTCTGGAGGCTTTTGAGCTTGAGTCCAGTGAATTTGAAGATCTAGGAATATGATTTGGATGATTCCTCTTTGAATATTCTTCGTATTTGAAGGTTTGTGGTAGGAGTTCTTCGGGGCTTTAGAGGCTTGAATCCGTAGAGCTTTACTGATTTGTGGTTTGTTGAGGTTTCTGGAGGCTTTTGAGCTTGATTCCAGTGAACTTGAAGATCTAGGCAGGTAGTTTAGATGATTCTGCTTTGAATGTTCCTTGCATTTGAGTTTGAAGTTCTTGAAGTTCCTGGAGGCTTCAAGGCTTGATTCCAGCAGAGCTTCAATACTTCTGAATCTTCTTTGATGCTGCTTATGCTCTAGATGGCTTCTCCTTCTAAGATGTCCTGGCCTCTTAAGATGTCTTCTTCTCCCTTAATGCCTTAGGAAGGCTTCTATTTATAGGAGTTTAGAGGTAGGTGAGCGACACGTGGCGGAGTTTGATTGGTGACACATGTCACAGCCTGATTGGTCTGCTTGTGTCATTGCTTACACGTGCTGGACTGCTTGTGTCATCGCTTACACGTGCTGGACTGCTTGTGTCATCGCTTACACGTGCTGGACTGCTTGCGTCATCGCTTACACGTGCTGATGTGTGATTGGTTTATTTCAATGACACTTGGCAAATTTCTATTGGTTTCTGAGTAGTGATAGCAAAACCTAGCAGCCATGCGTGATGCTTTGTAATTAGCTGTATTTTGTGGACTTGGTAGTATGATGTGTCAGCTTGTGATAGGTCGGGAATTTTCCCTCTCTACAAATGCCCCTTCGAGACTCGTTCATGCACACAATTTTGGAGTGTGGTGCGGGAATGAGTTTCGAAAATGAATTTTTACACTTGACTCTTTAAGTGAAGTACTTGAAGGTGGTGAAGCTTTCTGCAGAATGAGGTAATTTTTGAGGAGTAAACCCACCCACATGAAACGCTTTGATGAGACCGAAAAGGGGTCTGGCTGTGTTTGAATGTACTTGCGTGACCTAGCCTTCTCAGCAGAGGTTAAGTAGAAGTAATTTCACAAGAGTGTTCCATGCTACTTGGAGTGGGTTGGTGAGGCTGAAAATTATTTGCAAGAAGTTGGATGTGCTTGCAAGATTGAATCATTTCAGCAGAGGTTAAGTTGAGGTAATTTCAGAAGAGTATTTTGGATCGTTGGCGGCGATCACAGGGTGTAGAAGATGGGGATGAAGCAAAGTGAATGAGTGAAACACATGACACCATGGTGCTGGACTGCTATGTTAGGGACTCTCTAGTGCAGATGTTTCTAGGCAGTACACCTTGGGATAAGGGACCGACTGCATGCTGGGTGAGGTCCGGCGGCAAGTCATCGAATGTGCATGTGTGATGGGACCATGCCGACAAACGTTAAGTTGAAGTAATTTCAGAAAAGTACTTTCTGAAATACTTCAAGCGGAATTTAAGTTGGAGTAATTCCAAAAAAACGGGTCCTGCGATACTAGCAACGATGACCTTTGGGTCCCACACTGGTGGGGACATGGAATAAGGCTTTGGCGACCATTTACCGGCCCCAAAGGTTGATCTCTGATGAGCTGGCACCTTGCTGGTCATCGTAAGTGTTGGATAAAAGACAATCTGTAGGATACCCCAACACTTTTTACCATCTTCATCTATTGTCGCTTGTTGGAAAAGCACAAAAAAATGAAAGATGGAGCTAACTTGTGATTCTGGTCTTAGAGACCAGCCAAGTTGCTGTTTGTTCCGAAACACTGCTTCTGCTGGAAGACCAAGCAATTGGAGAGAGACTACGAGAGCCATGAGGGTAGGAACTGGTGTCTCTGCTGGACTTAGATGCCCTGGTCAAACAAATCCGAGGAAGCATGGAAGGTCAATGTAGGCCTTGTTATGTATAATTTTATGAACAAATGTGGTCGTTAAGGGGAGAAACAAAATTTGTTTGGATCTCAAAACTACAATGATGTTGTGAAGAGGATTTCTACTGAGCCATGAGAGAGTTAATTTCAAACTGATTATGAAGCAATGTTGGTTGCTCGGTGTTGAGAATGATGAGGCTATAACGAGAAATGGCTGTGAGAATGAGGGTTTGAAAATTTGAAGGAAGTGAATCTTCATTTCATGATTCAGTGTGTTTTTCTTGATGAGCTTTAATGAATCCGAACCTTTTATTTATAGCAAAGAGACGAAGAATGGTAGATAGGTAGTTGAGAATGGCGGATGAGAAATTTTTGGTGAGAATGGCGGATGAGGAATTTTCGGTGAGAACGACAGATGAGAATGGTAGGCACCGAATGGGAATGGTAGGTTGGAGACTGGTAGGCACCGAACAGGAGTGGTTGAATTGGTGACCCGAAGTAATTCCCAGTTTAGGTTATACTTGTGAGAGTTCATCTGCTCTTTGAAAGAGAAGTCTTGATGAAGTATAGAGGATAATCTTGAGGGAATCCTGACCAAATGGATGAATCTCTAATTTTGATTTTGGGAGCTTAAGTTTTGTACATTGCTAGTACTTCGGAGAAGTGGGTCAGATTAGTGGTTACTAAGTCCAAAGCAAATAAGCGAATTTCAAAATCAGAATCTTTGCGGAAATCTGAATAGGACAAGCCTTGCTCGGTCATCATGATTCTCGGTCATAGTTCACATTAAAGCCAACAGTTGCAGAATCACACCATTTGAGCAATTTTAGATTCTCAAATGAAGAAATAGACCCCAAAATCGGAATCTACGCGAAAAATTGGACAAGACAGGCCCTTCTTGAAAATTCTGACTTTTGGTCAAGATTTGTGCAAAAGTCAATCTTTTGGAAATTGGACTGTTTGCACGATTTTCGAGTCTTGAATGAAGAAACGGATCCTAAAAACGGAATGTACTTGAAAAACTGAGTGGGACAGGTCCGTCTTGAAAATTTTGACTTTTTGGTCGAAGTCAAAGTTCAATTTGGTCAAAGCTCTTTTTTTTTTTTTTTTTTTTTTTTTTTTTTTAGTTCAGGCGGTTCGGACCGGGTCAGGATCTACGGGTCGAACCGGGTGGGCCTGGAAAACGGGTCAAGCCGTGGAAGATGACGTCATCCATGACGTCATAGTCCTGAGCGTGCGTGGAGCGCATGGCGTGGAGCTTGGCGCGTGGGAACTCAAGGAGGCGCGTGGAAGCGAGTGTAATAGAGGCACGGCAGTCCGAAGCTTCAGTCGGCGCGTGACAGCGCGTAGCTTATTTTTTGGATTTGAAATTTTTGGGTTTTGTCGATATATGTCCGTTGAAGACCCTGGTATGGTCTGTTTTCTGAAATTTGGAACATATTTGCACAGATTTGAAGAACTAGGTCGCCGGTCATCGTTAGATTGTGGCGACGAGTGGTGGCGCGTGGGACATCCATTGGTGATGATCTTTCTGGGTTTTGTAGATCGAAGGCCGATGAGTCTAGTGGTGGCATCGGTTTTGTAAAATATTCCTCAGATTTGCACAAATTTGAATGAGAAATCTAGTGGACGTTGGGATTTTGTGGCTGCGCGTGGCGGCTCGTTATGGCTCCACCGTGGATGGTCTTTTCTGGGTTCTGAAGCTCGAAGTCTTTAGAAGATTTCGGTGGGTTGATTTTTGTGAAATCTTGTCAGAAGTTGCTAGAAATCCAGAAGAGAAAACGGCAAGTATTGTTGATTTTTTTGCCATTTTAATCTACTTTGACGGTAGCCGTATTGACAAGGTGGTGCCCGTGTGTTTAGACGTGATAGTCAGAAGGTGGGTGGTGAGCCACCTTTTTTTGTTTCTCTTCATTGAATGCCATCTTTTATCTTCAAAATACGGTGCAGACTTCCTTGACTTTGAGTGCTGTGAATGTGCAAAATCTCACTTTGAGCTCCAATTGTTTTCACATTTCTGATATGTGAATATAGATTTTTTCACTGGCCTGTTGGTGGAACCATTTAATAGTTTGGCTGCATTCTCTATATAAAGAGTACGTGAATCTCTCAGTTCATCACTTAAGCATTCTCAACCTTCAACTTTATTCTCCTGCTTTCAATCAAAAAAAAAAAAAATATATATATATATATATATACTTTATGTGCTATGAGATCTTTTCCCTGATAAAAATTTTTTTTGTTGCTTGTTTTTGTTTTGCAGCTCCTTGATCTTTGGGTTTTGACATCAAACTTTACACTGACGTTCTCAAGGAAGCATTTGCCTTCATTTGCTAGCTTTGTATTTCATTGATAGCAGCGTTTTTGCAGTGACGTATACCTTCATGTTATTACATTTTTTTTTTTTCTGCAACAACAATCTATTAGTGGTACTCGTCTTTGCAATGACATTTCCATAAGGATATTCAACTGCGCAACAATACTATCGCCAGTACTTGTCTTTGAAGTAGTATTGGCCCTGGTATCGGCAACGAAGCAATACTAGCACTAGTCCTTACTGGCACTTATTCTTGCAGTGCAACCACGCCAATTGTTCTTATCATGAAGCTGCACAAAGTTTGCATTTGCATCAAAGCTGCATCTATATTTTCCTCTGCATCGAAGTCACTTCACCACTTAGCTTTGTCATGGAGCCACGTCAACACTTTATTTGCACTGAAGCCATGCTAATATTTGTTTTTGACATGACATCGCGTCAACACTTCATCTGCTATGAAGTCATACCATTATTTGCACTGAAGCCATGTCAACATTCATATTTGCCAAGAAGCTATGTCAACACTTCATCTTTGCCATGAAGCTACGTCAACATTTCATCTTTGTCATGAAGCAATATTCACACTTGCATTTGCTATGAAGTCGCACCATCATTGGCCTTTAAAGTTGTATTAGTGCCAATTTTTAGAGGCGATAAAGTTCAAACATCGAAGGCACATAGTACTATCGCCAAACATCAAGATTTTAAAGATGCCAACAAGACTTTGAAGATGCAAGGAGATGTCGTCAAAACTTTGACATTGCATGAACATGCCTTTAAAGGAGAGATGACGCAACACCAACTTCAAATGTTAGAGGAAGGTGACATTGTCCAGATGATGTGAAACAGCATCACTCAGAAGGGAGATGATGTGGTTCAAATTTCAGAGTTGTGAAGTGACACAACTTAGAAGAGAGGCGATGTAGCTTAGACTTGAAATGTACAAGACGATGCCCCCAAGAGATAAGTGATGCAAAGCATACTTTAGAGATGTGGGAGGATGTCCACAGAAGAGGGGCAATGCCGTGAAGACTTCATTCCCAATTCTTCGTAGCTGTCATTTTCTACCACAATGATCATCAAGCATCATGTAGTGAGCAATTCACTGATCTTAAGCAACGCTCGCCAATCAAAGGGATCTCAAAAGCATATTGATGACCTTTGGAAAGCTCCTCAAGCTAGACTGGCAATTCTTCTTCTTTAGATGTGACTGAACTTAGTGAAAAGTACTAAGCTGCCTACGTACCCCGGAGAGGGATCAAGTCATTACGTAGTTCAACAGATTTTTTTTTTTTGAATGATTTTTTTGATGATTTTTTTTTTCTTTGTTTTGTTTTGTTTTGTTTTGTTTTTTTGTTTTGTTTTTTTTTTTTTTTTTTTTTGCAAAAAGGGGGGCTCAGTGTGTAATAGTGGGTATCACCACTAATCGAACCCGAGACCTCTCAAGGGCGACATGGGCATCCAACCACTACGCCACACTAGCAATTGGTGACATAGAGTGGGATTAATTTCTCCTTATTGGTACGCTTTCAAAGGCAATGGGAAGACATCATGTACCTTTGCAGCGTTACAGTGGGTAGTTTAAGCTCTTACCGAGGAGCAATCTTGGATTTTCAAGCGTAGAAGTGTTTAAGGAACTTCCCATTGATGGGGTCGATCCTTATGTCATCATTGTCAATCAATTTGTAAACTTCGTTGATGTTTGCCCCTTGCCCGAGAGTTGGAAGTACATCACAAGCAACGGTCACGTGGTTTGACCCAACAACTTCATCAAAGCCTAGATCAATCTTGTTTTCTTTGGCGAGCTTCATGATTTGTTCTTTGAAGACAAAGCATTTTTGAATTGGGTGGCCAATGATGCGATGATATTTGCAATAGTTAGGGTCATCAACTTTCCCCAATTCTTCTGGTCGCTTGCATTCTGGCAATTCAATCAGCTTCAATTGCAATAATTGTTCTAAGATGTTTGGCACATCTTCATCGGGGAACGGATATACTTTTTGCTCACGTTCCTTAAAAGTTAGACGACGCACCTCGTTCTTTTGCCATCCTTCAAGCCGTTTTTCATTTACATTTGCTCCTCTTCTTGGAACCTTGACTTCGGCAGTGTTAACAACCATTGAGTCTTTGAGGCTGAATTTTGCATTCCTTTCATTTTTCCTTACTTCCTTTTTGCTTTCCTCAAGTATAGGAGGGTTTGTACTTCCATGACTAGCAATGCTCAACTCCATGTCGTGCGCACGAGTTGCTAACTCTTCAAATGTTTGAGGCTTTATCCCTTGAAGGATGTAAAGAAGTCCCCAATGCATGCCTTGGATGCACATTTCTACAGCAGATATTTCAGAAAGTCTATCCTTACAATCTAGACTCAAAGAACGCCACCGATTGATGTAATCAATGACGGGCTCATCCTTCCATTGCTTGGTATTGGTTAGCTCCATCATGCTCACCGTGCGACGCGTGCTATAAAATCGGTCAAGAAATTCTCTTTCAAGTTGCTCCCAACTGTCAATTGACTCGGGTATTAAGTCTATGTACCAATCAAAGGCATTCCCCTTGAGTGAACGGACAAACTGCTTTACAAGGAGAGCTCCTTGAGTCCCTGCATTCTCACAAGTTTCCACAAAGTGAGCAATGTGTTGTTTAGGATTTCCATTGCCATCAAACTGCAAGAACTTGGGGGGTTGATACCCATTTGGCATTCTGATACTGTTAATGCGCTTTGTGTAAGGTTTTGAATATGTGAGAGAACTTGTAGAAGAACCTCTATATTGTGCTCGGATGCTATTTGTTATCATGTCTTGTAATTGTTGGACTGACAACGAAGCAACCGAAGTAGATTGTTCTCGTTGGGGAGTGTTTTCAATTTCTCTCCCTTCGTCATTCTTTTTATGACCATGGCTTGATTCACCAAGATCTTGTACTTCGAGTTTGTTCATTAGAGTTGCAATTTGGTGGTCCTTATCTTCCAGTGCCTTTGTGAGAAGGACGACACTTTGCTCCATTTCGGCCATCTTTTCTTCCATGGTAGAGGTGTTAGTCATCATGACTGATACAACTTCCCAAGATGATGGAGAAGGAAATGAATTGATGTGAGTATGCGAAATCTCATCTTTTAGGTTCCCTTTAATGGGAGAGAAATCATGTGACCAACTTCTCCTGAAGGAAGAAGGGGATTTGCCCCCATA
This sequence comes from Lithocarpus polystachyus, assembly GCA_033629205.1. Lineage (NCBI taxonomy): Eukaryota > Viridiplantae > Streptophyta > Magnoliopsida > Fagales > Fagaceae > Lithocarpus > Lithocarpus polystachyus. The sequence continues at coordinate 3,010,539 of CM066162.1, read as the reverse complement.
CTTGAGGTGTTCCAAGGTGGAGATGTCCTTGTTGATGACCTTGTTTCTTGTAAGAGGGTCTAAGGAGATGATTGCCTGAACCTTGGATTCCTTGGTTGATTGAGATTGAACTTGATTGTTTGCTTTGGGTTGGCTACAATTGATTACACCAATGCAGTTGTTAGTGGTAGCCGTACCAAGTTTAGTTGAAGTAGCTATTGTTGAAGCTTGAATGTTCTTGCTAGAGGCCATTGGAGCTAGTAGCAAGGTGATGTTGATTTCTTTCTTTGAAGGAGAATGAGATGAGAGGCAGAGATGTCCCACTGGGCGTGCCAGAATATGTAGACGACTAAATTTCTAGTTCGAAATAAATCAAACAAGTAAAATAGTTTCACAAATGCGAATTTGTATTGATGAATGTGTGGTACAATTCTCTGTGATTACAAAAGAGTGATCCTCTGATTCGATCTCCTTGAAAGATTTGTTGATTGGAATTGTGGTAATGTGATTTTGATTCGAACACCAAATATACTTTGATTTGACTGAAGCATGGATCGAAGATCTTTGAAACAGAATTACAAGGAATCTCTGGCTATGAGCTTGTTAGAAATCCTTTGTTCTTTATGTTCTTTGTGTTCTTCGTGTTCTTCGTGTGTTCTTCGTCTTCGAAGGTTTGTGGTGGAAGGTCTTCGGTGCTTTAGAGGCTTGAATCCGTAGAGCTTCGTTGATTTATGGTTTGTTGAGGTTTCTGGAGGCTTTTGAGCTTGAGTCCAGTGAATTTGAAGATCTAGGAATATGATTTGGATGATTCCTCTTTGAATATTCTTCGTATTTGAAGGTTTGTGGTAGGAGTTCTTCGGGGCTTTAGAGGCTTGAATCCGTAGAGCTTTACTGATTTGTGGTTTGTTGAGGTTTCTGGAGGCTTTTGAGCTTGATTCCAGTGAACTTGAAGATCTAGGCAGGTAGTTTAGATGATTCTGCTTTGAATGTTCCTTGCATTTGAGTTTGAAGTTCTTGAAGTTCCTGGAGGCTTCAGGGCTTGATTCCAGCAGAGTTTCAATACTTCTGAATCTTCTTTGATGCTGCTTATGCTCTAGATGGCTTCTCCTTCTAAGATGTCCTGGCCTCTTAAGATGTCTTCTTCTCCCTTAATGCCTTAGGAAGGCTTCTATTTATAGGAGTTTAGAGGTAGGTGAGCGACATGTGGCGGAGTTTGATTGGTGACACATGTCACAGCCTGATTGGTCTGCTTGTGTCATTGCTTACACGTGCTGGACTACTTGTGTCATCGCATACACGTGCTGGACTGCTTGCGTCATTGCTTACACGTGCTGATGTGTGATTGGTTTATTTCAATGACACTTGGCAAATTTCTATTGGTTTCTGAGTAGTGATAGCAGAACCTAGCAGCCATGCGTGATGCTTTGTAATTAGCTGTATTTTGTGGACTTGGTAGTATGATGTGTCAGCTTGTGATAGGTCGGGAATTTTCCCTCTCTACAACGTTGAGCTTCGAAAAAATTGTATTTGTCAAGAGGGGCGCATGATTCCTCTTTTAAGCAACCTACTTTTCTTCTATCTTTAATATGCTGATCCATGTGGCTCATATGTAAGATAAATTGAAGTGCAACTTTTTTATGTTATTCATGTTTTGTTCCTTTCTATGTATCATGTCATAAAGTGAAAATTTAGGACCCCAAAAAAAGGCTAAACCCAGAATTTTTGAGCGTAAACCCAAACCAAAAATTAAACCCCCATAAATTTTGAACATAAAGCCATAGCCACTTCAACCAAAAATTAAAACCAAATCAAATGCACCACAAATTTCTTTCTCAATCTTTTCTATCCCCTTGATAGTTTTGTTTGGATTGATAGGCTTAAGAATGTTCTTATGAAGAGAAGGAGTGTTCTTAAGCCAAAGTTTCACCATTTTAAGAAATATGCTTTTAGATCTTGATTTTTTTTTTTTTTTTTGTTATGTTTTTTTGTGTTTTTAACGGTGAAAGTACAAAAGTGGATTACGGAAGCCTAACGAAATGAACCTCAGGTGGGCAAACTGCAAAGTACGAACTTTTAAACCATAGGTAGGCAACTTGAATTTCGGCCAAACCACAGGTGAGTAAATTGTAATATGCCTTTTTTATTATTTCCTCACTCACTACCCCTCTCTCTCACATACCCAACACTACTAGGAGTGGCAAAATTAGACACGACCTGCAAATCCGACACGACACGACACGAAATTAGCAGGTTATAGGTTGAGTCTTAATGGGTTTGTGTCATATTTTAATTAACACGACTGACCCGTTTAATAAATGGGTTGGGTTAGTATTCAACATATGGAACCCGTTTGACCTGTTTGACCCATTTAATTAAATGACATTTTACTAATATACCCTTCAAACCCTAAATATATAATCTTATTAGTTGTTGTGATTTATTTTCTTTGACATATTGTAATTGATTATTTGTGATATTGAGATATGCTTTAATTTTGAATGACTATTTGTGATGCAATTACTCGCTAGTTTTGAATTTTATATTAAAAAAAAAATTTTGTTTGTTTTTCCATAAATTTTTTTTTTCTTTTCATTTTGATAATATCTAATAAATAGGTTGACACAACTGACCCATTTAATAAATGAGTTGTGTTAGGGTTGATGAATCTTGACCCGTTTAATAAACATGTCAGGTTATTGTTGATTCATATAGTCAGATACTCAAGAGTTGACTCAACACGAACCCAACACGCGAATATGAATTGCCACCCCTAAATACTACCAAAAAATACTAAAATATTAAATGCACGAGCTACAGTAACCGTGCATATATGCACAGTTACTATAGCACTTGTGCATTTATGCACGATTACTTTAACACTTTTACATTTATGCACAATTTTACACCCACTGATGTGGGTGTTTTTTTTGCTCAAAATGTGTAAAATGAACTACTTTTTGTATTTTGCAAGATTATGCTCGATTTGATGTGGTTGCTCTTAGATAGCACTAAGAGACCTTCTGACGTAGATAAATTTTAGGCGTAAATGCACTTTTAGTCTCTACATTTTTGCACTTTTTTCATTTTAGTCCCTATATTTTGTTTTTACCACTTTTAGTCCCTAAACTAATTAATGCGTGACATTTAAGTCCTTACCGTCACCCAACTAACAAAAAATGCTAACGTGGTGACGGCACAGTAAAATAATAATTAAAAAAACTATTTTGGCATTAAAAAATTGCCATGTTAGAATTTAAATTTAAAAAAAAATTATTAATTTTAACTAAATGAAAAAAATTAAAAACAAAATAAAAACCAAAAAAGACTAAAATTAAGATCTAAAAAGTATCTTGACTCTCTCTCAGGGAAGAGATCACAAACTAGGTTCAAATTATTTTCTCTTCCTTCTCACTTTATTAAATTAGTTTTTCTTCCTCTCTCTCTCTCTCTCTCATTTGTGTCTCTCACTTTCTATCAACTTTTCTCATTCTCTTATCACTCTCTCTCTCTCTCTCTCTCTCTCTCTCTCTCTCTCGTGTTTCTCACTCTCGTGGTAATTGGTGGTGCAGTAGCTCGTGGTGGCTGTGATGGGTGGTGGTTGGGGTGGATGGGTTGAGATTAAGGTGGGGTGGGTTGAGGTTGGTTTGGGGTGGGTGGGTTGAGACTGACTGGGTTGGCTTAAGTCAAGGTGGCTGGGGTTGAGTTCGAGGTGGCTGGGTTTGAGGTTGGGTTGGGGTGGGTGGGTTGTGAGCCAACTAGGGTGGGTAGAGATCGAGGTGGCTGGGGATGAGATCGAGTTAGGTTTGGTTGTGGCGGTTAGGATGGTGGGTTGTGGCGGCTGTGATGGTGGGTAGTGGTTATTTGATCGGTGGAAGTGGTGACTGAATTTTTCTGTGTTTGGGTAGAAAGAAAATTTCTGGGTTTAGGTTCGGTTGGAAAGAAAATTTTTGAGTTTGTGTTTAAGTTTGTTGGTTGGGTTTATGTTTATGTTTATGTTTGTTGGCTGGGTTTGATCGGTGGAGGTGGCGGCTAGACTTTTTTGTGTTTGGGTAGAGAGAAATTTCTAGGTTTGGGTTCGGCTAGAAAGAAAATTATGTGTTTAGATTTGTGTTCTTGAGTTCTTTAATCTGGGTTGGAGTTCTTGTTTTCTTCATGTTCTTCCTAAAATTTTTTTTAATATTTTTTATTTTAATATTTGTTTTTAATTTAATTAATTAATGTGTGATTATATATTTTTTTTATTCCACCGTCAGCCACGTTAGCTTTTGCTATTAGTCGGGTGACGGAAAAGGACCTAAATGTCAGGCATTAATTGGTTTAGGGGCTAAAAATGGTAAAAACAAAATATAGGGACCAAAATGGAAGAAGTGCAAAAATGTAGAGACCAAAAGTGCATTTACGCCTAAATTTTATTTTTGAGAGAGTAAAATCAAAATAATTTAAAACTTTAAGGATAAAATACAATGGACAAATTGACTTTTTCCAAACCAATTTGGAGGTTTGAAGGAACTAGATTTGATGCTATTGTGCCCACCATAAATTACTTGCAGAGGTCATGGTTATGATTTGGGACCTTAGTTAAGAGAGAGAGAAGAAGAAGAAGAAGAAGAAGAAGAAGAAATTGCACATGAATGGTGATCACAGGTATTTTCATTTTCATGGTTACTATGGATGGGTTTAGATGGATTTTACACAATTTTGCATAAGTTGATGTGAATGGTTTTTGTGGTTGGTTAAGCAAAAAGTGGGCTTTAGCTATTTCACATGGACTAATTTTTTTTTTTTTGTGGAGAAACTCACATGGACTAATTCTAATTCTCATATACACATTTTTTATTATTTTATCATCCTTTGCCCTTATAAACTTGGCTAAATTATATATTGTAACTTTGTAAGTATAAATCTCAACTATAAATTTCTTTGCCTATAATCAACAGAAACATGTCCTACGGAAATTTTCAGTAGCTTAGAAATGAATGGTGGTCACGGGTATTTTCATTTTTCATGGTTACTATGGATGGGTTTAGATGGATTTTACACAATTTTGCATAAGTTGATGTGAATGGTTTTTGTGGTTGGTTAAGCAAAAAGTGGGCTTTAGCTATTTCACATGGACTATTTTTTTTTTTTTTTTGGGAAAAACTCACATGGACTAATTCTAATTCTCATATACACTTTTTTTTAATCATCCTTTGCCCTTATAAACTTGGCTAAATTATATATTGTAACTTTGTAAGTATAAATCGCAACTATAAATTTCTTTGCCTATAATCAACAGAAACATGTCCTACGGAAACTTTCGGCCAAAATGGCCAAATACCATTAATTTACAAAATATTTTGCAAAAAAACACTGTTTCGGAAGTAAATGGCAATCTACCACTTTTTTGTATACTCGAGTTTACTGTTCACGAGTTCGCCCTTTTCTATTCCACGCTGGCACTGGCTGACATGGAACTGGGCAATAAAAAAATAATACTTGATACTCGAGTTTCTCAGACTCGAGTACTGTACATGTAGTACCCGAGCCCTCCAAACTCGGGTACCAATCTGTATTGCAGCGTAATTTTTGAAATTTTTTTCCATTGCGTTGGATAGTACTCGAGTTTATTGAACTCGAGTACTGTGCAAGCATTAGTGGCCCACCCCTTGCTTTTAGGCGACAATAAATTTGTTGAATTAATGGCCCACCCCTTGCTTTTTAGAATGAATTTCCTGCATCAATAGACAAAATATCTTTGGGTTTACTGGTTATAATATTCTAATTGTAGGTGTTTGGTAAGAGCACTATAATTGGACTGGCCATAACATTCTTTGCTGGAATTTGCTTCTCTCTATTCTCTCCAGCGCTCAATTTGGCAACAAATGATCAATGGCACACTTTAAAGGAAGGGGTTCCTCACTTGTCTGTCTATACTGCGTTTTTCTACTTATCAGTTTCTTGTTTTGTAGTCGGCATCATTCTAAATATCATCTTCCTTTACCACCCTATACTAAACTTACCCAAATCATCCCTTAAGGCTTACTTGTCAGACTGGAATGACCGAGGCTGGGCCTTTTTGACTGGGTTCTTGTGTGGGTTTGGAAATGGCCTTCAATTTATGGGAGGTGAAGCAGCAGGATATGCAGCAGCAGATGTGGGTTTAACTGGGTTCTTGTGTGGGTTTTTTTTTATACTATATTTCAACAATTTTATTGTCACCTTGCACGGGGTGGGTCACTAATGCTTGCACAGTACTCGAGTTCAATAAACTCGAGTACTGTCCAACGCAACGGAAAAAAATTTAAAAAATCACGCTGCAATACAGATTGGTACCCGAGTTTGGAGGGCTCGGGTACTACATGTACAGTACTCGAGTTTGAGAAACTCGAGTACCAAGTATTATTTTTTTATTGCCCAGTTCCATGTCAGCCAGTGCCAGCGTGGAATAGAAAAGGGCGAACTCGTGAACGGTAAACTCGAGTATGCAAAAAAGTGGTAGATTGCCATTTACTTCCGAAACAGTGTTTTTTTGCAAAATATTTTGTAAATTAATGGTATTTGGCCATTTTGGCCGAAACTTTCAGTAGCTTAGAAATGAATCATGATTTTGCTTCTCATTTCAGTATATTTCTTTTAGATTTTTTCCTAGGTGATGTAATAAGGTGCCCTAATTTTTGGCTTCCTATGCTAAGGAGTCCTCTACTTGGCAGGATGAGTGTCCATTTCTCTTCCCATAGTAATTGATGTTTCAATTTAATATATCTATCCTTTTGGTTTTTATTAAAAAAAAATGGTTGGAGTTTTTTTTTTTGGAAATTAGCTTGATTTGTTCTCTAGAATAGTAGAGAATGCGTGTAAATGAGGTAAAAACCTTCAACATACTATTTCCATAGCACCTCTTATAAATGTAAAGGCCTTGGCAGGTCAAGTGATACTAGTCTAGATAAAAACTTGTAATCTACAAATCAAAATTATTCAACCATATTATGATTCGAAAATAAAGGAGTACGTACGGGAGGAAATGTGCAAATATAGAGTTTAATGCTAATCTTTTACGAGTTCAAATGATTTAGAAACAAGAAGAGAAATTACCACAAATGAAAAAAATTAATGTAGATAAATAATTTTATGAAATCTATTATATTCGATTTATGGCTTTGAATGCCCTAAGAGTAGTAGTTAAAATATATTTAATGCTTTAATTAAATACTTTTATATATTTTTCAGAAAAATATAGTTAAATTGTATATGTGGGAGTCAAAAACAACCACCAAAATAATAAAGATGGACAAAATGACCTTCAAAAATAATTTCTAAAAAGATGGGAAAATATTCCACAATGGGAGATCTAAACAGCAAATTGAAGGGATAAAAGGATAAAAAAAAGGCTATTACATATACAAAAACAATATTCCCTAGGTATAGGGGTAAGATCAAGGACTAAAAACCTTAGAAATGTCTCTCTTTCCACTTTCTCTCTCTTGTTCTTCTCTAAACCTTTTTTTATCTCATTTTTTTATGAATCCACCTTCATGTTGCACCTCTCCTCCTTTTATAGCCATTTCTCCTCTTCCCTCTCTCCCCAGCTGGCTTGTTCCCAGCTGGATTTGGGAGATACTTATCTCATCACCCAATTATTCTGCCACTTTTTTATTATGAACTAGGACTTTTAAGAGTGTTTATACTGTTCAGGCCAGTCAATCAGCATTTAATGTAGTAGAGATTAGGTGTAGAACCTCATTAATGTGAAGTGACTACTTCGGTAGTTCTTATCCTTTCTTACCTTCCTGGTGCTTCTCAGGATGAGTTTGATGGAAGGTGACATCTTGGTTCAAAGGGGAATTGGTCATACGTGGTTCTTTCATAGGGAAGGTTCAGCACATCATCTCGGCAACGGACCTCAGTAATTGAAGTTAGTTAGGGCCTCCGAGGAAGTAATCCTGGGAGGTTCCCCTCTATCTGTCAGATCACTTCATCCTCATCCATGTTTTTGGGCAGGGCCTATCCTTCCAAAAATGATCTTATTTGGGTTTTGGTTCTCAGCCCAAGTTCATATTCATCCCCCCACAGTATACATTTATCCAAAAAAGTACACACAACCACGATGAATTTGTGTATAAACCAATGAATCATTAACATGTGTATTTTATATATTTTTTAAGTGTGCATTATAACTCATAATTAAGAATTTATTAATTAATCTTTTGTAGATGCTCTTATAGTACTCATTGCCAGGACCTTTGATTTATTTATCTTTAATAATAGGATGCCCTTAGAATCACAATTTATACTGAATTACAACTTATAGGGTTGTAGCTAATGCAACATGTTTTCATTTTTTCCTTCCAAACAACTATTGAAGACTTTCGCTACAAATTCCGGTTTAGTGGGGGGATCACAATAACACAACTTCAAATTCGAGTGGCAATAACAATAGTTTAAATTACTGCAATCTTCAGAAGTTTGGCATCTAAGTCCTCTAAGTCCTTCAACGTCTAACTTGAAACCTGCAATATTTGTTAACGACTGACTTCTTTGAAATTATGTTTTATGAAACATTGAAAATTAATCATTAAAATTACTGAATGATGGCACTCAACTATTTAACATATAACAATGTATCTTTGCACAATTTTATTTTTTTATATATATAAAAAAAAAAACCAAATAAAATATTAATGTCTTATGTGAATGATAATTAGGTGAAAATTCTTGTGTTTGATACTTTTTTATTATTATGATAAATAATGTTAATTTTTATTCCAAACATTATGCATTTTTCAAAAATTAAAAGTATGGTTATTTTACACTATTGAATTAACTAAATATTGGAAGTTCTTTTTTTTAGAAGAATATTAGAATTTGTTTTTATTATATTTTATAGATTAATTTAAACGTATGCTTTTAGTTGATCACATATAATTAAGTGGTTACAACCACATAAAATTTGTTGAGAAACCTTTTTTTTTTTCCATTAGTTATAACGAGGGAATGGAGATTTGAATCTTTCAAAATCTTGTTTTCAAAAAAAAAAAAAAAAAATCTTGAAAATCTTCAATTGGAAACAGTAGGAACTAGGAAATATTAGTTGAGTTATGAACCTTTTGGTTTATTGAGATAGCATAATTATTCCCCCATTATACAAAATATGATCGGCAACTCCAATAAAGCTTGATGGGTTCTAATTTTCTCTCTTAAATGAATAATAATGATAAAAAAAAATTTGAGAAAGGGATAATGATAAAATAATTGTATTCAAAACCGTTTATGTCAATATATAAAATAATGCAGTAAATGAATCTAAATTTTACTTGAGTGAATGAATTAAGAGTGTTTGCACTATAACACAGACTTGAATAATGAATGATTTTGCATACGTAAAACAAGAAAATGACCTTCATATTTGTGATTTGTGGGATAAAATACTGAATTATCACACAATTTACATTTGTTCATAAGAACAATAACATCGTATAAATCTTAAGAGACGGTGTCCAGTCAAAGTTTACATACATACATATATATATATATATACATATATATATATATATATATTATATAAGAAAACAAAATTAAGTAAAAAAAAAAAGTACGAGATTCTTACAGGAGCCAAGAATCAAGAGTACAATTAAGAAAGCTAAGTTGAAGGAAGATTTCTCCATCTCTTATGTCTTTGTGTATATGGTTGCTTCTTTCGTTGTATTTATTGTGTTACTTTTGCACCCTTAATGCTTGTGCCCTTCTACCCACACACATATATAGGAGAAATCTTTGGCCAAAAATGTTAGTTCTATCTATAAATTTTGGAATTTATTTATCTATATATGAAAATTAATTTTGAATTTAAATTATATCTGAAAATTAATGCCACATTAAAGAGTGTAATAACTAATAAATTGATAAAAGTTCTCAGCCAGCTCAATTCCCTATCCATATGGTGGATTGGAACTTTTTTTAGAGGCTTACCACTGAGCACTGGCCACAATTTTTGCTCAGTTGAATCTTTATGCATCCTAAAAACATTGTGATATGTATGGTAAAGAGATTGAGTTAACATTAAGTGAAAATTTTTAGGTATTTCCGAAGTATGGATAAATGGTATTTTCTTCTCTCACATTTATAGTGAACTTCACCATAAATTTAATAAATGGACTCTACCATGAATGCGAGAAGATAAAGCACCATTATTAGTGCTTCAAAAATACCTAAGTATTACTCAACGTTAAGATCCACTATCATTAAACGTCATTACTAGTTAATTGATTTTAAAAAGATATAAGTTCAATCTGAATCTATGAGAACTAAGAACTTTAAAAGAACCTATTTAATTTAAAAAAAAAAATATATATATATATATATATATATATATATATAAGTTCAATCTGAATCAGTGAGAATTAAGAACTTCAAAAAACAAAAAAAAAAAAAAAAACCTAAACACTGTCTTGGAAATTTTTCTACATTGGTCACTAAAAAACTTAAATAATACAAAATCTTATAAAGTGATAATTTAAATATATCAATGTCACTCAATAAATAAATAAAACACACAAATACATAAAGTATTATAATTTCTTTCTACAAACAAAAAGAAAAAAGAAAAAAAGGGAATCATAAGAGATAAAGTGGAAACTAAAAATGCTAAAATGAGAGTAATAAAGTAAAAGAGTCAAAAATGATAATAGAGAAAGAAAAATAAAGAAAGAAAGAGAGAAAAATAAATAATACTTGTTACAACAGCGAGCCAAGTCATTGAGGAGAACAAAATTGTTGAGATTGCAAAGCCAAGAGAGCATAGCTGCAAACACCGCCAAGGATATAACTTACTGCCTCGATATTTCTCTTGGTAGCATTTTTTTTTTCAGAAAAATAAAATTAAGGATTATTTTTATGTAATGGGTTGAATGAGTTACAAATTTGAATAATTAGATTTTTTTTTAATATACTTTTTGTTGAATAATTTTTTCACTTGTTGTTTGGCCTAGTCTTGTTTTTGTTTGGATTAATAATTGTTATACTTTGTATTGTTGTTGTTTAAGTCTTTTTTGTTTTTGTTTAAGAAATTATGACTTATGAGATGAGTTCAAGTTATACTTGGTATAACTTGACTAAAATTACTTCTATTTTAGACCGTTAATTTTCATTAAATCTTACGGTCAGTAAAAGACTACCTCTCACATCATTAATATGTGATTAATATTTTCTATGTCAACTCATTTTAATTAAATCCCCCCATGTTCACCTTCTCTCTCTCCTTAATAATCATCTTCCACTCTCCACCAACTTCTATTCCTGTTCAATGATATCTAATAACAAAACTAGTTTTGACAATTAATGTTGGGGATAATGACATCACCGTGGTGCAAAGCAAGAGCTCCATGTCAACTTAAAAGCATTGAGACTTTGATTTTGAGATGGTCATGGATTAAAAAGTTACCAAGAATGAGTTCCACAAGAATAGTTTGCTTTATTATGATTTCTTTAAAAGGAAGCCACTAGACCCCATATTTGACCTTTATTATCTGAAGTGATTAGTGGGTTAAAGTTTGAGTTTTAGGTGTGATTTTTTGTTAATTTATTAATATAGTCCTCTAGTTCTAATGGGTACCATAGAGTAGAGAACTATCATGATGCGATTTAAATCCATCAAGCAAAACACCTTGGCAAAGATTAAGGATCGGCATGTTGTATTGATATCAAATGTAGCCGGTTGTTTCAAAAGGTTCATTGATTTGAGTGGAAGATGTCTATTAAGGAGAGAGAGAATGTGAATGTAGAGGGATTTAATTAAAATGAGTTGACATGACAAATATTAAATACATATTAATTGTAAAGTTTTAGATCCCTGTAAACTAGATTGTTTGGCAAAGATTAAGGATTGACATGTTGTATTGATATCAAATGCAGCCAGTTGTTTCAAAAGGTTCATTGATTTGAGTGGAAGATATCTATTAAGGAGAGAGAGAGAGAATGTGAATGTAGAGGGATTTAATTAAAATGAGTTGACATGACAAATATTAAATACATATTAATTGTAAAGTTTTAGATTCCTGTAAACTAGATTGTTTAACCTAATTAATTAACCAAGTGAATACTTAGGTTTATTATTCAAATCTAGGTTAAAACAATAAAGTCATATCATGTAAGGCAGCGGAAAATAAAGAACATAAAGATCTGATGACTCAAGAAAACCTAACTGGTAAAAAACCTGGGGAGGATTTAACCTAGCTATCCTCAAAGTAAAAACCGATCCGCTATGAAATAATTCAAGTTTGTATAATAGAATTTAGACCACTAACATCTTATTGCTACCTTGTGTAGAAAACTTACTATCACAACCACGTGACAGCTCCGAGTTCACGGACTATTTCTTTATTTGATCTACAATAACCACAAGTTCTCCTATTTGTGACTTTGAGACTCCACTCAAAGGTTTTGGATCTTCTTGAAAGTTCTTTATGTAGCAACTGAAACCACCATCAACTTCTTGATGCAAATCTTGATCTTGATAGCTCTATGTGTATGTATGAAAGTAAACATCTCTCAGATCTCACAAAAGATTCAACACACAACTCAACAAAAACTCTAGAGAGCTTTTAGGTACAAAACCCTAGATCTACAAAAGAGGCACCATCTTCTCTCTCTAAAAGGCCTTTTAAAAACGTGCTTAGGGTTTCCTTTATATACTAGAAGAAGTAGATTTGAAACCTTAATCCTTTTTGGGCTTGAACTGCTGTTGGGCCAAACTTAAAATTCTGCAAACCCGTATTTCGATCGATCGAGCCTGTCTTTCAATCGATCAAACTAGGCAGTTTTTGAACTCTTCTTTCTACAGCTTGTATATTCTTGAATCTTGACTTGTATCACCTTGAGCATTGTCTAATAATACCAATAGAGTCTAGGATCTATATCTAGACAAGTTTATGTTCATGATTTTTCAACTGTTCTACACTTCAGAACCTAACATTAATGATGTGAGAGGTAGTCTTTTGCTAACTATTAGATTTAATAAGAATCAGTTGTCTAAAATAGGTGTAATTTTAGTCAAGTTACACCTCTAAGCAATATTACACCACTCAATTTTTTTTTAATTAGTTGCAAATTTTGACAAATTTACTGTTAGATTACATTATTTTTGTATATTCTCAATGCTTGCAAAATTTCAAGGTGATCAAAAATTAATAGCCATGCCATCAATCAATTTTTTAAATTCAATTTTTTGTAATTTAAAATAATGCATAAAAGATGAGATCAAATAGTAAATAACATCCAATTGATATAAACATTGGCATGATTGTTAAGAACACATAGAAGGCCTTTGGATCTCATTTTCTTAGACCTAAGGTTTTTGCATTGTTAATAAGAGACTGAATGAGATGAGGGAAAGAAATTAGGTTTTGGGTCAAAATAATGTTTTTTATATGGAGAAATATGGTGTCATTTTGATTGAAATTGTTGCATTTTGTGCTTAAAGAAAATCACTCAATAACATGTTGAACCATCCTTGTTCAGCAGTTCCTCCGATTGAATCATCTAATTCTAGTTAAACTTGCCTTTTATGGTTTTTGGTTTTTTATAGCAATCATGTCGGATTAGTGTCTAAAACCCGATTGAACCAACAGGACTGTTTTGGTTTTAAAAACCCATGGAAATTTCTAGTTTTAAGATTGAGTTGTCAATATATTAATAGCGCAAGTTTTTGGTTAATCTATCAATCATCAATAATATGCACAACATAATATAAATAGTATACACATATATGATGACTTGTGAAAAACCAATGAAATGAACTGTTTCATGGTAAAAAAAAAATCATAGGGGGAAACCTTCCCAAAAAGCATTCCATTATAGTAAATAGAAGTTTAAGATTTAATACAAAATCTTTGCCCATAGACTTTACAATTCCAGTATATGAACTTATTACAAAAACCTTTTACAACTTCAAACCCTCTAAACTCTTCTACTATATGAACGCTCCACAGATTATGCACTTGCAATCACAATCGAAACCTCCGATTGACTCCAACGACCTCTTGAAGGTTTGAACAACATTTGCAAATTTGTGGTGGTTGTTATGATTTCAGCTTATTCACTAATCAAACCTCAGATTTACTTGAAACTCTCCAGTTTAGTGAAATTGAAAGAATTTGGTTACAAAAACCCTAGCCACACAAAAGAGTTTCTCTCTCTAAAAAGCATCATAATAAAAGGCTTATAATGCCCCTTAAAATGCTACATCAAATGTACCTTAATTTAGGGTTGAAATAAACAAGTTATAGGCTTTTTCATGTTGTTAATTTTTTTTTTCTGAAACGTGAAGTTTGACGGATCAAGAGATATCAAAGGTGCTATTGATATACTATTGGATGTATTGAGCCTACTATTGATGAGACAGAAAGTGGCATAGAAGGGCTCAAAGCATCCAGATACTAAGACACATGCTGAAAATGCATTTCTCTTGAGTTGTTATTGGGGCAGATTTTGTGTCTTCAACTTGATCTTCAATTAACACTTAAAGACATATCAAAACTCAATAAAAGACACATAATTTGGTACGGTTTGACAACACAAAAACATATGAACCTAACACTACGTCCACAATATTTTTACAACAATATGTGACAAGTTGTTATTAGTGGATAAAAAAACAATGTCAATATTGGGCTCACTACAAAAAAAACGACCTATTGCGGCAGGCCAAAAACCGCCGCTAAAGCCCCAAAACCGCCGCTAAAGGTGCATTTGACCTTTTAGCGGCGGGTGCTATTGCGGCGGTCGATCCCGCCACCGTTGCGGTGCCGTAATAGATCTATTGCGACTGTCAAAAAACGCGCCGCTATAGATACACCTTTTAGCGGCGGTTTTTGCTTATTACGGCGGGCAAAAAACCGCCGCTATACAATGTTCAAATTCTTCTCAATTGACCTTTAGCGGCAGGTACAGCCCGCCGCTATTGGTGTCTACTTTTAGCGGCGGGCATAGGGCGCCGCTATAGATTATCAACTAAGTTGGGCAAATTGTACTTTTAGCGGCGGGCCAGTCCGCCGCTATATGTATGTGCCTATAGCGGCGGGTCAATCCGCCGCTAAAAGTACGTACCTTAGCGGCAGATGGACCCGCCGCTATATGTTTGAACCTATAGCGGCGGGTGGTAAGCGCCGCTATAGGGGTTAATTTAACACATAAAAAGTGAACCTATAGCGGCAGGTGGTGACCGCCGCTATAGGTTCTTTTTTTTTTTTTTTTCTTTCCAGTAGGCTTTAAAATCACTGTTTATGTCAAATATTCTCAGACCTGCTTAAACCCTATAATAATGCTTAAAACCTGTAATACTCTCAGCTTTACTAACACAATACCACAAATATAATTAATTAACCCTACAAATGTCTCCAAACTACCATAATATTAGCATAGATATATTATCAAATACATAACGTTGTCTATAACCACCATCATAAGATTAACAAAAAAAGATGTGGTCTTTTGAATAAAACAACCGGTCAAATTAAGCTAATACAATAATCAAAGTTCCTAAGTGTTTAAAAATATCCTTCAACACTTGCAAAAAAAAGCGGTTGTTCTTTTGTAGTTCTTTGTACACAAGAAAGTCCTCAAACATCAAGATAAAACTTATAAGCTGCTTGGTTGACCCGGCTGATGATTTTTGGAGAGCTGGAGATTGTTGAGCCAAAGGAACGTCCTACATACAAAGTAGGATTACTCAATAAGAATTTATAAATGGAATAAAATGACAAGAAAATATTACTAAGGCAAAAAATTGGAATAAGTTAAATGAAGACATTTATACGCACTTACAACAACTAAACCAAATGCTTACAAAGAGAAAAACATTGACTAAGTCTTTGTTAATATACCTGATTGCATTGGGAAGAAATGTGTTGCATTTGTTGAAGCATCCGAGCCATTCTTTGCTCCATTTCTTCAAACTGACTAAGCTTTTCCTTCATCTCATCAAAACCTGCAAGTTGTTTGAATTGGTCACTGCAGCTATTTGTTTGAATTTAATTGGAGAATCTAATGTATTGCACCTAAGGAATTGTATCCAAGTTTTGCTTATAACTATATATACAAACATGATTGAGGGAGCTTCCTTTCACCCAACCTTATCCTAACCCTATGCAAAATGGATAGGCCAAATTTGTCCAATTTTACATAAGAAATTTTACAATACTCCAAAAAAGAATGTAATTCTTTATTTATTTGCCGATGATATAAACCTGTGCTAGCATTGCATTCACAGCACATACTTCTTCTTTGCTAAAAAAACTTTCATGCTACATCTTCCCAAAGCTAAAAAGAATGTATTTGAAACTGTATTTTAAGTATTACTTGAGACAACTGGCTTCAGAAATACATAGAAATACCAAATTGAGGAAGAGTGGAGTGGAGTGTAATTTTAATAGGAACTTGGCACATGATACACATTCTACTTCCAAATAAACAAATTCACCAACCTTTTTTTCTACATAATAGACAATAATTTAAACACAAGTTGATACAATACACGGCAAGATACCACAATCAACAAGAAAGGCTTATGATTAATTTTATACATAGAAAGCAAACCCATTACACTTCTCAGAATAGAATGGCCAATAGAGGCAGTAATTTAATAGAAAACAGCCAAACACACTCAAATCAACAATTTTCAAAACAAAATAGAAATGGAACTCAATACAGAGAAGACGAGCCAAGCAAGCAATATTTCCAATCCATTACATAAACAAAGCAATACAAACACTCACATAGAGAAAGAGAGGCAGAGATCCTATAGAGGTTACTATTAGCAGAGTCCAGAACCAAAAGCTCTCCACCAGGCAACACCTCAACCGAGTAAGGCTCAATACCAAGCTTGCTTCCATCAAACACAGTCTCCACAGTATACCCACTTTCAAACTTCATCATTGGACGCCCAGAAATTGCTGTACACATTAAAGTCCCATGAAACCCACCATTTCAGATTACCATCAAACAAAAACAGAAAAACAAAGAAAAATGTGCCTAGTACCAGAGATCTATGCCATACCTGTTTTGGTGGTTGATTTGAGTGACCACAACCATTTCATAAAGAAAGACACAGCATTTGAGAAAATCCCATTAATAATCTCTGCACCCACAACAGGCAAAAAAAAAAGATACACATCAAATTCAGATCATATAAGAGCAAGCATTTTGAGCTCATAAACACTTACAAAACACACATTATAAACTAAAACCAGTACTCACTTGCTGGAGAAGTAGAGGTAGAGGCTGATGATACAGCTCCAAATAGAACCAAAAGGGTGAGACCCAAAACCAGCACATTCTTGCCCATTGCTTGTGTGCTCAAAATGAAACCCAAAAAAAAAAGTGCAAAGATTTATCAAGCTCTTAGCATTACCAGAAACCCAGGTGCAAAACCAGCACTGGGTCTGATATGAAAGTGTGAAGAGAGAGAGAGAGAGAGAGAGCTTGTACAGTGTGGTATGAGAAAGCAGTAAAAGCACTGCGTTTTGAGTGTGAAAAAAAAAAAGATTTGGAAAGAAGAAAGAGACAAGGAGAGAAAGAGAAGGGAAAAAATTAAAAGAGAGAAAAAGAGAAAGGGGAAAAGCAATGTGGCTGAGTGGGGACAGTGCTTATAGGGACCACTGATACTGAGTGAGTCTGAGAGAGTGTGAGAGTGTGAGAGGGAAGAGTGTAAGAGTGAGAGAGTATCAAATGCTGTGAGTCTGTGATTAATGTCTTTTTTTTCTTTTTTTTGATTTGCGTGATTAATGTCTTGAATATATGTTTCTGCATTTATTATTCTCTATATCTACTACTTTAACTTTGCCTATATTATATTCTGCTGTGGTTTTCAAACATGGGCCTCTTTTTAAGGCACTAAAAGATTAAGATTCTCCTTTAGATTTTTTAAACCTGAATGGAAAAAAAAATTTAATAATAATAATAAGTTTCATCATATAAATATATATATATATATATATATATGTTTGCACTCTCTAATGAAAACAGCTTGTCCTTTATCAACAAATTATGCTAGATTTTAAATTCATTCCCTTGATATCTTCAGTATAAATCAACTCTTTAAGGTAACAGCCAAAGCATTAAAAAAGTGAAATGAAAAAGTAGTTGACAAGTTCCAATCAAAAGACATACATTCAACCAAATTCGATTTTTAAAATAAGTTTAATAAAAATAAGAAGTTCAAAGTAATTTTCACCTTAAGGGTGGAGAAGTCCTTTTAGATTGTGAAGGTGGAGTGCAACCTCTCCTAGCTACTTCAGCAGGACTGTGAAGATGAAAACACAAGAACAAAGTAACATTAAAATAACAAAAAAAAACATAGAAATGTGTATTCCTTACAACTAAAATAAACAAAAGTTCATAAAAACCAATGTGTTGGAAAAACTATCTGCATTGCTTCAGAAAATTGCAGGCAAAACCCCTGTAAACTAGAGACCCAAACTCTCCTTTTCTAGTAATCAACCGCTCACCTACTTTGTAATTTTAGTTCTTGCTGCTAACCGCAAACATGCTTCCCACTTTTACTATACATTCTGACAAACATTCAACTTATGCTGTCTGCTTTCAAAAACTCAAGTATTCATATCATAACTTAAAAATCCAACTTTCAAATGTGTCTTCATTCAATTCCTCAGCAAACAAATGGAGCGAATATCCAATTTTAATGATAATCACGCACCAGGTGAGACTTAAACCAACGACCTCACTCTCCATCTACAATGGCAAAATACTAATTCTACAAACCAAACAAATTATCAACTTTTTGTTACTTTGATGTCTACAAAATCTATCAATAGTCATAAAAATAAAAAATTTAAAATTCCTTCATATTAGACCACGTTTGTATGTAGAGGAAACTGAAAAAATAGCTGAATAAAACAACTTCAAAAGCTGATTTCAGCAAATTCAAAAAGTTTTTCTTTCAAAGAATCTAGGTTTAGTAACGTTCTTACACTTTCTTGGTAACCAAACAACAAGTCTTCCAATTGTATCTAAGAAAAATTAAAACTTGTGAACTACAGCTATCCAACAAGAGATACAAATGCAATCCCCAAATAACCGAATCCAAAATTCCTCAAAGACCTAACTATTCCTTTCAGTTTCAAAATTTCTTTATGCCTAGTTTAAATTATGGTTAATTTACTTCACATTGTACATAACATACACGTAAAGCAGCTAAATTTACACGAATCATTTAAAAATTAACAGTTTCTAATAGCAGTTTCAAATCAAAATTTAAAATTTCTTATGCTTAATCCAAATAAGTTTGATTCAATTCACATTGCACAAAAATAAACACATAAAGTAGCTCGATTTACACGAACCATTAAGAATCCCAAAAAAAAAAAAAAAAAATTCAAAGTTATTGAAACGAAACAATTCCTAACCTGAATACGAAGATAGAGACGACGAGTGTAGAAATCTTCGAGTCCCAAACAGATCGGCGCGTATCCCTAAACACAAAAAACAAAAATCAAAATTCAACATTTTCGAAACGAAAAAAGAAACAAATCAAATCCCGTACACGATTCAGAGAGAAGAGAAACCTGAAGATTGCTAGCGCGGCACCAATCGAAGATTTTTCTGAAGAAGTCACGAAATCGCGTCAAGATTTCGTGGTAACTCGCCGGTAAGCTCGTTTCTGAAAATTCTGAGCTCGTACAAGTTCGGCGAGTTGGCAATGCTCTCAGGTAAGCTTCCCTCGAATCGGTTCTCGTAAAGGTTGAGGCTTCCGAGTTGTAACCCACACAACTCGTCCGGAATCGTCCCAGTCAACTGGTTCATCGACGCGTCGAGCAATCGTAACGCCGTCAAGTTAGACATTCCGGCGGGCAACTCGCCGGACAACGAGTTGTTATAGAGCTCAATTTGGATCACGCTCGTTAACCCGGTGAGCGAACTCGGAATCGGCTCGTGCAAGTCGTTGAGAGCCAGGTCCAAATCAGTGAGCTTCTTGAGCCGACCCAGCGAGTCAGGAATCTCGCCCACCAAGTTACAATCCGAAAGCCACAAAATCTGGAGATTCGTCAAGTTACCAAGCTCCGGCGGGATCCGACCTGGAACAAACGGGTTGTAAGAGAGGTTCAGCATTTTGAGAGTGGTGAGGTGTCCCAAAAACGAAGGGACATGTGTTGTGTATATATGGCTGCGAGAACTGGCGCTCCGAGAGGGAGAGGAAGAGGAGGAGAAGGACCTGGAGCGAGATCTAGAGCGAGAAAGAGAGCGCGAGCGAGAGACGGAGCGCAAGCGAGAGCTGGAGCGAGAGCGAGAGTCAGAGCCGGAGTAGGACCGGGAGCGAGAGGACGAGCCCGACGCGGACCCTGACGGAGGCGACCGGCAGCCTCCTCGGCTTGGCTTCGCCATGGGCACTGATTGGGTTTGAGAGTGGGTTGAGAAAGAGAGAGAGAGAGAGAGAGAGAGAGAGAGAGAGAGAGAGAGAGAGAGAGAGAGAGAGAGAGAGAGAGAGAGAGAGAGAGAGAGGTCGAACCCTAGATAAACCCCAAAGAGAGAGAGACCCGAAGGTGAGGATGAGGAAGAGAGAGTGAGGCGGCTGAATATGTGATAGGGTAAAAAAAAACCCTAACTTTAGCCTTTTGTTTTTATCCGTTGATCTTTCTTGATGTATTGTTTTTATCCGTTGATCCTTTTTTTTGAATTCTAATTCTTTATTTATTTATTATTTTTTTGTGCTAATCCTCCAATGTTTTCAACTTTTCTTTTCTTTTTTTTTTTTTTTTTTTTTTTTTTTTTCTTTCCTAGGCGTAACATGCTCTTTTTTCTTTTTCTTTTTTTTCTTTTTGTTTTCTTTCTGATACCTTTTTGATAAGAACATAATTTTTTTAATACTTTTTTTTTAATACCTGATGTTTCAATCAACCCATTTGGGATGGCAACTTTGTTATTACCTTTAATTAAAAAATGATAAAAAAAATTGATAAAAGAAGTTTAAATTCTTAACGTAATAATTATTCTTAATCCTAAAATTTTGGCTTTTTTGGGAGGGTGGGGGGGGGGGGGGGGGAGGGAGAGCTAAGTGAAACGCTAGGAGGGAAACAAATTTTTGAGAAATTTTAGGTGGGAAAAATAAAATAAGACAAATTTATTTTAAGAAAAAAATAAAATAAGGCAATTTTAATCAATAAAAATCACCAGACAACTTTCTCAAAAAAAAAAAAAAAAAAACACAACAAAAATTATCACACATTCTATCTTATTAAAAATTAAAAAAAAATGGTCATAGCTATTATTAAATTTATGTAAAAATTTTAATATGTGACTAATTACGTTTACTTTTTTTTAAAAATAATATAATTAATTAGATGGTCAGATTGAGAAAACATAACCATATAAGTACACAGCACATGTCCATCACGCACCATACTTAGATTTGAAATCTAACCGTTGGATTTGAAGAGTGTAATGAAATGATCATTCTGGTAAATTATGGTCACAATCAAACGGTTGGATTTAGAGAAACGCACGGTCAAAGTTTGGTCAAAATTTAGTCAAAGTTGGTTAAACCTGATCAAACTTAATGGTGGTCCCGATACCACTAGACTTGGTAAAATTCATATTCAAATCTTGATCATTAGGATTGAAGAGTATGGTGACATATTGGTGTTGGTAAAATTTGAGACCAATTGGATGGTCAGATTGAGAGAATATATATAGCCATATATACACAACACATGTCCATCACATGCCATTCTTAGATTTGAAATCTAACCGTTGGATTTGAAGAGTTTAACGAAAGGTTAATTCTGATAAATTATGGTCGCAATTAAACGGTTGGATTTAGAGAAAGGCGCGGTCAATCACTTATTATTGAATGTTACACCAACAAATAACCTATTATTGAATTCATATTTTGAAAATCTAACCGTTGGATTACATGTTCTATATGTTCTTAACATGCATGCCAATTTTCATGCCAATCAGGTGTAATTTACCATTTGATCTTTAAAATCATCTTTTATGTGTTATTTTAAACTATAAAAACTTGAATTTAAAAAATTGATTGATGACATGGCTATTAATCTTTGATCACCTTGAAATTTTTTAAGCATGAAAAATATATGAAGATAATGTAATCTAACGGTAGATTTGTCAAAATTCACATCAAATTAAGAAATATGGGGTTAGGTTCAAGTTACACCTAATGTAACTCTAAAAAATGTTACACCAACCAATAACTTATTGTTGAATTCATATTTTGAAAATCCAACCGTTGGATCACATTTTCTATATGTTCTTAACATGCATGTCAATTTTCATGTCAATCGGATGTAATTTACCATTTGATCTTTAAACTCATTTTTTATGCGTTATTTTAAACTACAAAAATTTGAATTTAAGCAATTAATTGATGATATGACTATTAATCTTTGATCACTTTGAAATTTTTTAAGCATGAAAAATATATAAAGATAACGTAAATTAACTAAAGATTTGTCAAAATTTACATTGAATTAAAAAATATAGGGTTGAATTCAAGTTACACTTGATGTAACTCTAAAAAATGTTATACCAACCAATAATTTATTATTGAATTCATATTTTAAAAATCAAACCGTTGGATCACATTTTCTACATGTTCTTAACATGCATGCCAATTTTCATGCCAATCGGGTGTAATTTACCATTTGATCTATAAACTCATCTTTTATGCGTTATTTTAAACTTCAAAAATTTGAATTTAAACAATTGATTGATGACATGACTATTAATCTTTAATCACCTTGAAATTTTGTAAGCATGAAAAATATATGAAGATAACGTAATCTAACGGCTGATTTTTCAAAATTCACATCGAATTAAGAAATATAAGATTGTGTTCAATTTACACTTGATGTAATTCTAAAAAAGGTTACACCAACCAATAACTTATTGTGAATTCATATTTTGAAAATCCAACCGTTGGATCACATTTTCTATATGTTCTTAACATGCATGCCAATTTTCATGCTAATCGGGTGTAATTTACCATTTGATCTTTAAGTAGGAAGACGAAAAAAATAAATGGAAATTTAAAGGTCTATTGTGGCGGTCCAACCCGCCGCAAAAAGGAGTGCATATTGCGTGGGGTCATTGACCTGCCGCTATAGCTAAGCTTAACGTCGCTAAAACTGGTCTATTGCGGCGAGTCATTGGCCCGCCGCAGTAGTACGCCGCAAAATACTATAACTATTGCGGCGGGCATATGAAACGCCGCAATAGATCTCATGTACAGTGGCGGGCCAAAAACCCGCCGCAATAGGCGGCATATAGCGGCAGTTTTTGCACCCGCCGCAATAGCTCGTTTTTCTTGTAGTGGCTTAAATTAGTATTAGTAATAGCCCACCACATATAGTATATTGTGAAAATATTCTGAATGTAACATTGCTCTTATTTTTTGTTGAATTTGAATTATTGTAATTATCAAGTCAAGGTGTTCAACATTTTTTTAGGGTGGTCAAAATAGGTTAGTTTAGTATATATTACTACTACTACTATTATTATTATTTGGCAAATATATATGCGCATGCGTGCGTACACACATAATTTTTCGCAAGTCAAGGTGTTCCTGTGAATACCCTAACTTGAATGTGGAGCTGCCATTGGCTGTTCTCTATCCCTCTCTCTCTCTCTCTCTCTCACACACAAAAATCATTCTAACCCACTCCAATTTTCTCTCACTCGATCTGTCATTCCAAGCCTCAATCCCATTCTCTCTCTTTTCCTTTGTTCTGATCCCTAACCTCATGCTCTCTTTGTCAATCCCAAAGAGCTACACCCATGCAAGGTGCGAAAGATTTGAGCTATTCAAGAGAGAAAAAATCATTTGAGATCAAATAAAGATAATGACAAATGAGAAAGTTTGATCTTTTAATTTCTCTCTTTGATCCTAATAAGTTAGCTTCACACTCACCACACCAATCTCTCTTTTTCTTAACAAGTTTTGGTTTTTATGATTTAGGTATTCATGTTTTAAGTTTTTTGAAGGGAGTGATGGCTACCAAGAGGAGTGTGAGTACTTTGAAGTAGGGTTGTAAATGAGAAAAGTATTAAAAGTTAAGCTTATTCTTTTAATTGTTTTTTAAACACTAGCTGAGCTCGAACTCATCACCAAACAAGATTTTATATTCAAGTTTGGTTCATTTTCTTGTCGAGCAAGCTCGAGCTTGTTCACGAACTACTTAATTAACTTATTATTCTCTTATATATTGTGAAATCATGACTAAAATGTTTTACCTCTTCACAATTCTATGAATTTTTACTACAAATAGACTATTTATATTATCAATTTTTTACAAATAATAATTCAATATCATATGACCTTATTGACAAACTTATACAATCCAATTTCAAGTCTATATAAATATATTCCTAGACAAGTATACATATAAAAATATAATATTATATATAATTAAATTGAGCCCTCATTTTCATGAGTTTATTTATAAGCATATATTATGTTTAAGCATAACTCGTTTAATAATTGAGCTTAAACTTAAGGCTTGAACTTGACTTGTTTTATAAACAAAAGAACATTTTCCCTAGTTGAGCTTGAATTGTTCACAAACAACTTGGTTCACATATAGCATTTTCCAAATATAATTTAGTTGTATTATTATCAAACAACTAGCATAATTTATGAAAAAGGAAAAATGGTTTTTTTGGGGAAAATAATACTACTTTATTATTAATTATTAAAAATAGATTTATTGTAAAATTATTTAGTAGAATAACATCTAACATCTCTTTGAAAATCATGTGTTCAACATTGAAATTTCAAATTTTGCAAAATCTTGTTTTGAGAAGATATTTAGCGTTTATGGAAAATGAATCATTTTCGAAAAAGCATTTTCTAGAAAAATATATCACTCCCCTTTGTTTGGTAGCGATTTTAAAATGAGTTGGAAAATTATTTATTGACTTTTTATATTCAGCTTCGAGTGAGATAGAGTTGAATTGTTTTCTTTATCTAGCTTCGCATAAGATAGAATTATTATCCAAAAATTTTTAGCAGAAAATAACTTTATCTCATGTCAAGTTAAACGATGAAAGTTCCAAATACAAGAAAGTGAAGAAAATTATCTTCACTTTTCCGTTAAAACAAATAGAGGGTCTGTAAACACATTTCACACAAAAATTGTGTTTTGAAGATATAATTTCAGTGCAAAATTTGAAAATTTAAAATAGTATTTTAAAAATCAATTTATTTATTTTTAAATCTCATACAAATAAAATAATGGTAACATTTTTCCAAAAAATAAAGAAAAATTATTGCAAAAACTAAAAGAATAATCCAAGCCGCCCTCTACCTCTAGACTCTAGTTTCGTTTGAGGAAAGTCCAAATCCAAGGAACGGGAAATTTTTTGCAGCACAAGGCGCAAACAAATTTACAAAAAATTTTCACAACTTTCCCACCTGTGAGGGCAGGATGTGGTGAAAATAATGTACAGCTAATCACAATTTGTGTTGCAGCAGCAGCAGAAGCGTTGTGACAAAAGTTGTGAATTTATTTGGGTACTAAAAGAGCTCTATCTCACATCACATGGCAGCATCTCTTGCCACAAAATACACATAAACAGGAACAGCAAAAAGCTTGTTCTTGTTCTTGGTGGGTCCAACTAATTAGCTGGACGATAAAGTCAAGCAATGCCTCTCTTTCTTTTTCATTTCACTTTAGGCAACTAACATTTTCACTTCTCCACTTCCTCAACTACTGTACAATTTCCCCTGCCTTTTTTCTTTTTCTTTTCCCTCACATATTTGATCTTTCTTTGGACAGCAGAAATGGGAATATCCCAGTTTTGATCATTCTCTCTCTATAGGACCAACCAATACAATTTGGACTGTAACCTTGATCTTTACAGAGGATTCACTAACTGAACTATGCTTCTTGTTTTTGTTTTTTGTTTTTTGTTTTGTTTTTTTGTTTTTTTGTTTTTTGTTTTTTTTGTTTTTAGTTTATATAGAATTTGATCAGACTTGTAGCATTTACAATTTGAAGCTCTAAATTTACTTACCCAAAATAGAAAAAGGAGACTATGAATTGTTAGTGTGAGGACACGATGTGCGTAGTCAGACACCCTGGGGCGAGACCGGACACCGAGCCTGGCACCATTAGAAGTTTATCCTCTTTGGGGAGCCAGGCCTTCAAGGTTTATCCCTCAGTCCAAGTGTAGAGACT
This sequence comes from Lithocarpus polystachyus, assembly GCA_033629205.1. Taxonomy (NCBI): domain Eukaryota; kingdom Viridiplantae; phylum Streptophyta; class Magnoliopsida; order Fagales; family Fagaceae; genus Lithocarpus; species Lithocarpus polystachyus. Next base: position 2,984,374 of record CM066162.1, on the reverse strand, counting down.
TCGTCCCACATCGGAAAGAGAGCGCTCCCACTCATGGTTCATAAGGCTTTGGTGTGAGCAATGCTGGGGTTCTCTAATCTCTACTTTAATTGTGTTAGTATAAACGGAAGTTCTTATGGAGCTCCTATATAGGCCCTATAAGCTACTATTTCCATGCTGGGATATTTGCTCTCTGCCTATTTTAATAACTTGCCTCTATGAATATGTAGGCATAATTCTGAGTTGTTTAACTTGCCCTCAGTGATTCAATATAACAACTTTATGCTCAAAGATTTTGGTAAACGGGAAAGAAAGAAAAGTACTACATTTACAAGAATAAAACAAAAAGTAAAAACTTAAAAAGACCCCTTTGGACGAGGTTGGTATGCAAATTTCCAAATAATAATAAGTATTATTATTATTATGATAATGTCGGGAAATTTTCTAAAAAGAGAAAGAGCCCTTTGGACTTGACTCTATTTAGTAAAACCTATGAGCACTGACCTTAATCACTAGAACTAGTTCCCGGGTAATTTAGGGGCTTTCATTCCTGATAGGCTAAGCAAGATAACACTAGCAAGATAACACTTCTATAAACTAGAAATAGATCCATCTCAATGGATTGTTTCCATCACCAAAATAATCAAAAGAAAAGTCATTTAAATTCTTGAACCTTGTATTTTATAATAAACATAGAGAATTATTTCAAATGATACGAAGATCTTATTTCCCTACAATCACTAAAATTTTCTTATTACTATATTACTATGGCAACGCAATTGTATTAAGCTTGGGCAAAATATCAGGATCTTTTATAAGACATTTTTCTCTGAATATTGTTGTACAAACTACAAAGATGAATAAATGAAACATATAAATAGACCTAACTTAATTGCGATATGAGACACATTAGCTTATTACCTTTCACTAGGATGTCTTAAATCTCCTATTACAATTTTACAATATCATCATACATGGAAAACATCAACGTTTCACTCACAAGTATTATTGCTGTATAAAGAAGAACCTTATCTTGGCATTTTCATTAATAAAACTCAATGCCTGCAATGCAAATCTGAGTTGCAAGTTTCCACTTTCTGTGGTCGTGTGTGGAGTGCTAAGGCCATGAGAGATAATGTCTATCCACAGGAAAGATACAGATTCAGCATTTGAGGGAGCAGGGTCAAAGGCGTATCCTTATAAAAAATTTCTATTCTGACATTTCTTTGTAGTACAGTTCATGAAAAGATTATGATAATGCTCCTTCATATAAGAGTTTTTGTATTGTGCAACAGAGTATCATACGTGTTCTCATCTTACAAAATAGGCCAACTAATACTTTTCTGTTTTAGCTTTGGCAAGTTTGTAAAGGACTTCCTCTGCTATCAGAGTTAGGCACTTTGTCTTCCTAATCAATGCAGATACTGATTTAGTTAACAAATGTTTAATTGAGCAGCATAATAAGAAAATTGGGTAATGCCAAAGTAATTGTGTTCACTAAGCATTTTATGTTGAAATAATTAATGAAATGAATTTAGTAAGTTAGGTTGTTGTCAGTATCTAATAAACTAAAATTGTTACTGATTAAAGATTGGACACAATCGATTATTGTTGCGAATTCTAAGCGGGCAAGTCTTACTTGTAGAATTCTTGAATGGACTATTAGACATACATATACATTCCTGGGCTGGAAATATGCTTCATCATCTGGTTTTACGTCATGTTCCATTATTCAAGTTTATTTCTGTATCCTTAACTTCTAATGTTAGAGGTTTAGAAATCTGGTGCATTGAGAACCTTCGGTTGGTTCCTGTCCCAAAATCTTCGCATGGAAAATTCTATACTGGAAATGCATATATAGTTTTGAAAGTAAGTTGTTGCAGGTTTTGTCCATTTCATTTCCCTGTGGATATTTTTGAAGCCATCATATGAAAAACGACTGCACAGTTAAGACTCGAGTTACCTTTTAGTAAGTCTAGCTACATCATCAACAATGTCCCCGTCTGAACTGTGGAATCCCTAAATCAGAACACTATAATAACTTCACACACTGGATATTTTACCTGCCAATTGGAGATTCAAGTATATCTCCCAGAAATTACTTCCTCTGTCTTCAATTATAGAAACCATTTAGTTTTCAACATAAGCAAAAATGGTTCAAAAAGAGAATTCTCTAAGAACCCGGAAATGGAATAAGACAATAGGCTCAACTTGAAAAGAATCCCAATCCGCATATATACAGTTACACAGACAAGTAAAATGTTACTAAACAAAATTAAAATTACAATTATGGAAAAATTAAGCAAAAAGAGGAAGGCTTAGAACTTGATAGCCAGCTTCCCTCCACCTACAGCAAAGCAAGTTAAACATTGGTGTTTGAGTTGTCCTACAAAAAACCTTCGATTCCACGACCTGATCTTACTTTCCTATATATGCTAAGAGCTTCTTCCATGACCTGGGCTTGAGCCAGCAACTTAGCTCTCTTCTTTCCAGATGGATGGGTTGAAAGATAATCCCTGAGAGCTGATTCGCCTGTCACCTGTCCCAACATCTCGTACACTTTGGGGGCCACACGAGGACCACATCCAGCTGAGGCCATCAACAGCAGCCCTATGTAGTCTGCCTCCATTTCCATCCTGCAAAAAAGACAATTTATACTAAAGGGTGAGCACACATCAGAAAATAGGATCATGTTCACCTTTGTCTGTCCTACTAAATGGCTTGCAAGTGATATAATTTCAGAGTAATAATGAGGAAGCCTATAACATGGTAATTAGAACAAAGAAGCATCCACTTCTAAAACTTTGGTATTGAAATTTTTAACAAAGTGAAATTCAAATGAAAAAATTGGAGCCCAGCAACCATTTAGCAGCAGTAATATCTCCCACTCCAACTGCTGTTATCTGTCCAACTATCTCTGAAGGAGAACATAGTAGACCAAGTACCTTCTGGAATCATTAAAGGCTTCAGTGTCTCAATTTTTTAGTTATCAATTCCACCCACTAGGACTCACACCACATTTCTGCTTGCCAGGAGCTTGTCCTGTAATGTGATCTAGAGCGTCCATTATGCTAATCAAGCAACACTCTTCTTCAGAGTCCTGCAACCATTCCAACTACCAATCTTAAGCAATTCCCTTCACCTCCAATACTGAAACTGAAATTCTGCAATTTCACCTAGCCTTTCTTCAATAATTTACTTAATAAAAAAGGGGAAAGAAAAGGGGGGCAAAAAAATTCCTTTCAAGACAAAGCAACTTTATTAAGGAGCTGTCTGTAATGCTCGCTAAACACATTTGAGAGGAACCATATTCAAGCATACGTTTTTAATTTATTCAAAAGGTCACTTAGTAATTTAGCACAAGGTTGAATCAGCTCCAAAACATTCTATTTCACCTTATAATCCAAAGATTGGTGTCAATTTTTTAATCAAACAGATGGTCGGACGAACAAACTCAAGGAAGATAAACTAAGAAATTTTGTCATCATATGATTACAAAAAGCCATTGCAAGCACAGAGAGAGCGGTTGTCCTCCCTTCAGCACTAATCCAAATGATAGTTGGTAAAAACTAAAAAATTCGAATTACATGGGGCTCTAACTAAATAATGTGAGTTTAAAGATGAGATCTGTAGGAATCAAAGACCCCAACATGATCAGAAATATGAAAAACAAAGAATGGAACAAATTGAAGTATAGAAACTTTACAAAGGAACTAAAAATGATGTTGCGATACATAGTCTGAAAGAGTAATCCACATAATGTATTTTTGTCATGAAGAACAAACAAAATCCTAAACATTTTGCCAATACAACAGGCAAAACAATTATTTTTTAATTCATTATGTTAGGTGTCGGCACGACCCGCCGTCTCTTGATATACGAGTCGCCTTTTAATTATCAAGCTTCAGATATTACATGGTCTTGCATACATAAGTAAAAGGAATCTCTGATACAAGATATGATTCATCCAACTCTAAAATCACAATATTCAAAGCAAACTTGATACATTGCTCATCCTTTATAAGTTATAACAAAATAATGGATAGCTTTAAAGATAAAATTAATATTTTCACGAAACTTGGTACATTTTTCAACCACCAAACAGTTTGCTATCTATAGGAAAAAGAGAGAAGGGTATTTGATTGATTCTAACCAAGAAATTTCAATAATATATGGATCAGTATGTAATTAACACTTTGTTTTCTTATCTAGTACTGCATGTGAAACATATTATCAACACTCATGCAAAAGAGTAAAAAAATTTCCTTACTAATATTTGGAATCCAGGTACCATACTAACAGCGCCTTCGCTTAGAATATTCTTCATATCCTACTAAGCAATAAAGTTATGTTCCATAAACCATAAGAGAGGTCAATGATTTTTTTTGGATTGGTAAATAATAACTTTATTGAAAAAAAAAAAAAAAAAAAGAAGAAGAAAGAGCAAGTTCCTTGGTACACAGGAAGTGTACAAGGATTGCAAAGGACTACCCACAATTACATAAATCTCCAAAATCTAAAACAGAGGGTGTGTCAAGACCACTCAAAGCAGTCCTCCATTCCAATAAAGACAGAAGGAAAATGTGCTCCAACTCTATGATAGAACCTTCCCCCCCTTCAAAGATATTGTTCAGTTCTATCCATATGTTCCACATAAAACATTGCGGAATAACACCCCAAGTAGATGCCATCCTATGTCGCCCACCACCTCTATGCCAATAAGCAAGCAACTCAACTGCTTGACCCATGAGATACCAAACAAACTAAACACAAAGGACCACAAATCTGAGGCAAAAGGACAATGAATGAGCAGGTGACCCACCAATTCCTCCCAATCATTTTTACACATACAACACCTCTTAACAAAACAAATATTTCTCTTCCTCAAATTATAAAAAGTTAAAATCCTCCCCTTCGCCACTTTCCAAGTGAAAAAGCTAGCTTAGTATGAGCTTTCACCTTCCAAATACTTTTCCAAGGGAATGAGCAATTACCTCCATCAGATAAGATTGAATAAAACGATTTTACCTCAAAGGAACCACTCCAGGCTACAACCCACGCCACTTTATCTTCCTCATTCCCATCCACCTTAGAAGAGTGAGGAAGATCAAAGAAGGATTCCAAACTTGTCAGTTCCCAATCTTGTATTGGTCTAACAAAAAGCGCATCCCAGTGTGCAATCCCATTATGCCAACACAAATACTCCGCCACAAACGTATCCTTTTTCCTAGCTATGTGATACAACATTGGAAATGCTTCATTGACAAATGACTCCCCACACCACAAATCGTCCCAAAAAACAGATTCAAAGACCCCTTCCCACCTCAAATCTTATATTTTAGAAAATCTTTCCCAAACACCTCTAATGTACTTCCATACAATGATATTTTGGAAAACCTCAGTCACCCTTTAATTATCATCCGACCGTGAAAACACACAGGATAACCTGCTGTCCAGGGTATAATACTGGAAAACTAGGTGACTAAATTTGAGATCTTACTACACTGAACCCAGATCCATGTACATCCGAATAATTATTGATCACTAAGAACTAATTATTCTGATAATTCAATAATTGGGGAAGGAGAGATTTGAACCCTAAATGTCTCCCTTGGAAACACCAAGAGGTGCTAATCAGCTGAGCTACAAGGCTCTTGACGCTTACCAAGAACAAATTATTGCAACAGCTATTGTAGCTATTCATAGTTTTTCTTAAATGTGAATCATCTCCCCTTAAAACTCATCCGCCATATGCTTGCAATTACTAGCAATTATAGAGTTTGCAAACTAATAATCCAAACAGCTATAGTGTGTTTTTATTATTTTTCCTAACCCAATAAAGCATCTCCACATAAACCTTTTTAAGATGGTCAGAGGAACAAAAAGTTTATACCAATTCAAAAAAAAAAAAAAAAAAAAAAAACCAATGAAATGGAATTTGATGGCAAAACTTAATGGAATAACAACAAAATATAGGAATGAATTGGAGCCACCAAAAAAAGTCAAAAAGCTTTCAGGTTATGATATTGTGGTGCATCGGGTCAGATACACCAAACCCCCAACCCCCAACACACATACACGTGTTATTGATAACTCAAACCACAGCAAAGCAAATGATTTATCCAGGAACCTTATGGAGGTTTCTAATATTCAGCCTTATTGTCTCATTCTGAATAATTACATCAAAATATAAGAAACTTTTCTTAAGCAGAAATATTGTGATCACCCAATATTATCTCAGAAGTTTATCTCCATGCTGAAATGTAATGTTCTTTACATTCTTTGGGTTAACTTTCATTAGAATAAATTAGAAGGCTCACCCCTATTCTTTGGGTTAACCACACACTAAGACTGACACTAGCCCCACAGTACTCACTGTTTGGAATTATCATGTTGACTTGTTGGGCACTTCATGTTGAAACATAAAGACCAACTCCAAATCCAATAATTAAAAATGGGAGGGGGGGAGGGAGGTTGAGCGCATGAAAGTGTGAATGAACGTAAATGTACTTGCCTCAGCACATCAAGCAAGCTTGCACATTGATATGCTAATGATAGGTGGGGTCGCACCATGCACAAAGCAAGAAGTGTACGAGACTGCCTCGCAAATAAAGGAATTTAACTCTCAAATCACCACACACGGACGTATGCATAATCTTCCAATACCTCAACATCAACACAATCACAAATTCACAATCCATGCCAATAACATTATCATGCTTCAAGGGTCACAAAACTAACCTCTCATTAGTTAACCATATATTGTTTCAGGAATAGGACAGCAGAACCAAGTGAGAATCAGTTCAAGATACTAATTAATGTGATTGGAATGGATACTGGATACTTAACCTCCCATCCAAGGTTTGGTGTAAGTCAAGACAAACTTCAATAAGAAACCCCCTTTTAAAAAAAAAAAAAATCTAAAATGAAAAGACAGAAATTAATAAAAACCCCCACCAAAAAAGAAAGCCAAGATTGAAACATTTGAATAATAATATGACCAACATATTTTCTCTACCCACCACTTATAAATAACCACAATCTAGATTTTCCAATAAATAGTATTCTTGCTCTGTTCCCCCTATGTTATCAGAAGTATGCCCACTACAAGCACACACAGATAGACATTTCAAATACATCAACATCGACAACAGATTGCTCACTAGTTGTAATATTAACTTGCTTAAAGCGTGCAGAGAGTCAAGGTCACAAAACCAATGCACATTTTAAAAAGCAAGGGACAACTAAAGGATAAAACCATAAGAGAAGCAAGTCGCACAGAAGAGGTTATTAAGAATAAGAATAAAATCAACAGGAGAGTGTAAATCATACCATGCCAGAGAAGGATTCCAAAATCCAACATATAAAAGGAGCACGAAATAAAGCATATGAATAATTAAGAGGGGATGAATGTTAAGTAGGCTTACAAGTTACAGGAGATAGGCGCCGATGCAGTCAGAGACAATTCTGTATTTGGATGGCTTTGACTTGTATACAGAGAGATGAGTATTGAGGATTTTGAAGCGAATGAATTTGCAACGATTTGCTATAGTGTCATCTACGTCAACGTCATCATGGCCGTCTAGATCATATGTAACCCACTTGTCCTACAAGTCAAGATAAATCCTTTGTCGATTAACTCTTGAAACTTGAAAAGTGGCAACAAAGATACGCAACTCCTCAAACTCAGCCACAACAATAGCCATAACAACACAGATAATCCCGTCCCCTAGATGAACAAAATTAGGACGGCAACAGGCAAATTCAGGAGGGATGTTAACAGGTATAGGAACAGATTGACAATGACCATCAGTAAAATGCAGGAAGTAGGCACGCAAGCAGTTGTCAAGTTGATCATGGCCAATGATGGCCTTATGTCCAAAGGCACTTAATTTTATCATTAGACCCATGCCCGCAAATGGAAATGGAGTCGGGCACATACAAAGTATAAACAGTGAAACCATTTTTTGGTGGGTATGTCGAAGGTGTATCCCACACTAAAAGGACCACAAACAGAGATCTTAGAGTCCATCACAACATAATCGAAGCAAGCACGAGCATCGTCATGCCATGGGGCAAAACAGAAAATTTCATTACGGTTGAAAAATGGAGGGGGAGGGAGAGGTGACCACTGTTGGGTGGATGGGTCAAATACCTCAAAAGTAGGGCTGGGCAACTCCTCAAAGGGGTCAAGGGGAATGCCAGCGAGGGCATAGAGCCTGCCCTCAATTTCCACCAATAGGGGGTCAGATTTGCCAGCGCTTAGACGTTTCAGAGAAAAATTGTTTTTCCTGTTGTTGTTGTTCTTCATCTTCTTCTTCTTCTTGTTTATGTTCTGGAATTCAGGCTTGGGATCCAGAGCTGGGTTGGTTTCCAAGGTGAAAATCCAAGTGCTATATTCGCAACTCATGTCAGGAAAGCATAATAAGCCACCGGCGAGAATAATTTTGGAGCCCATAACACAGCAATTCATAATGTAGGGGCGACCATTACCCCCAAGAGTTGCGAATCTATTCCATTTTAATTCTGAATATGAATTGCATCCTTCTTGTTCCTTGGAACTGGAACTTGGACTAGCACCGGAACTAGAATTTGTTTTTTGACATAATTGATAGAAACTGCAACTAGAATTAGAAGTGGAGATGGTTGGGTACGAAATTGGTGTTAATGTTGAAGTTGGTGAGCTGCAAAGGGTGACACTGTCACTGTTGCTGGAGCTGCCGCAGCCTTCGGATTTGGATTTAGATATGTATTCAGATGGTAGAAGTTGGCTCAATTTGATAGAATAGACTATGTAAGAAGGGTAGCCTTTGCAAACAGAGACACACGCGTACAGAGACTTGCTACCATCTACTTTCTCTGATGGCAGTCCAGGTCCGGACAAATCCACCGCCATAGCCATCGCCAAACATAAGAAATTAAACCCTAATAGCATATGAAATTTAACACAAAACCATATATATATATATATATATATCAATCCAAATATAAAACAGAGAGAGGAAATTGAAAAAATAAACAAACCCAGGATATAAACAACCAAGCACATGGGTTTTTTAAAACCATAACTTTATTTTCACATAAAAATTGAAACAATAGCATTGATTCAATTTTAAACAAACCCAGAATATAAAAAAGAAAGGAAATTATGGAGAAATTAAAGAGAGAGAGAGAGGGGGTCACCGTGACTCCGTGAGAATGAAAAGATTAGGCTGGCATAGGGAGCCCGGCGTGTTGAGGCCGGCATGTGGAGGCCGGTGTAGGAAGGCCGACGTGCGGAGCGGCGTGTGGAGCTGTCAAAGAAGAATAGGGCTGAACTCTGAAGAGTGGAGGCTGTGACTTGTGAAAAAGAAAGTGGGCTGTGGGGAAGGACGTAGGTTTTTGTTTTTATAGTTAAATTAGATTAAGTTTAATTAGGTTAATTAGATATTTAATTAGTAATTAGTTTGGGTTTGAACTTAATAAATTAAAAGGGGAAAGGGCCGGATCTAATAAAAAAAAAAAAAGAAAAAAAAGGCCCAAATCGTATATTCCAGTAATGATGGAATTTATTTTCAAGATATTTTAACTTTAGTGGCGGCACAACTCTATGAGTCTATTCTTTTTGTTCCTTTTGTCTGCAATGAACTTGATCTTTTTACTTGTTCATTATCTGAGTCAGACAGTTCTCCCCAAAACTGGCCCTGCGCAGCATGACATCCATTACTGTCTGGGAAATGATACAAACAAGGTGTTTCTCATCATACTTCTTGCTATTGAGGCAGAGAACCAGCTTTTAGATATTATGAGTGCAGATGTTGGTTGATGGGACATATTAATCCACTGAACCCAGGATTAGCATTAAAAAATTTGCTAAGTTAAAAATATGTTGGTTGACGATCACAAATTTAGTTATCCATCAGTCTTGTTCCCCATTTTAAAAATAACTAGACCTGCGCATTGCGCATGGTAATTTTTTAGATAAAATACTATTTTACTCTCTAAACTTTATAAAGAGTTTTTGAAAAAAAAAAAAAAGGATTTATCATATTTATCATAATTTTTTCTATAACATTTTTTTATCATTATCATATATTTATTAATTGATAATTTGTATAAAATATATATTAAATAAGAGGTAGAACTATTTAATAATTTTTTTAAAGTCATGGTATATGAAGATTATGATTTTATATATATATGTGTGTGTGTGTGTGTGTGTGTGTGTGTGTATATACAAACATATATATATACATATATATATAAAATTTCCCTAGTTAGAATTTGTATAGTTTTAAGTTACAATTTTGTATTATTATATTTAATTGTTGATTTTATTACACTATAAAGTTTTTAATGTCCTCTGTATAAGTCATCTCTATTTTATTTCTTACTCCTCTTTACCACCTTTTTTTATTTTTCAAATAATAGTTATTAATTAACATTTGATTTCATTTCTTTTTTTCTTCCTTCATTTATTCTTTATTACTTTGTATGTTCCCTTACTAGTTGTAAATTTTATGGTTATCAATAAGAAATAGATATCATGGATGGTTTAAATAGTTATAGATGTAGTTATGTTAATGGTATGTCAAAGGGTTTTTTTTTTTTCCTAATGAATTTTCAAGGAAATATAAAAGACATTTCTCTAGTTTGGTCTCAATCAATTACGATATCCATAATATATTAACGGAAGTAATAATGAGCCTTAAATTTTTTTAATGTATGAAGTGGTTAGGTTAGTGGTATGTCGAAGGCTTTATAAAAAAATTTTAAAAATAATTCCAAGGAAATGTAAAAGGCCTTTTTTTGAAAAAAGAAATTGTGACTTTTTGAATTGTACAAATATGATTGTTTTAATCACCTTGTTTATAGATTTCATTATTAAGTTACAAACATCTAAATTAAAGTAGATGAATATATAAATGCAAAAGTATATGTAAAGTTACAACTGCACAAGATAAATATGTATAGATATATATATATATATATATATATATATTTTATTATTCATGAATCATTATTTCATTGTTTACTTATAAATATCTAAATTATAATTTTATTTTGGAGAAAAATCTAAATAAATATAGATGAATGTGTAAAACATTTTTAGTAGATTGTAATATAAATTTTTTTTTCTCAATATTTTATGCAACTTTTCCCCTAAGATCAATATTATTGGCATCCTTTAAAGATGATACATAATATTTTTGAGAAGAAGAAAAAGAAATAGAGACTATGCTAACACATAATATAAAATTATTAAGTTTGTGTGATTTAAATATGTAGCAAAAAAAATATTAATGTATCTATGATAAAAGCTTTTATCTAAATGATATATAGTAGTTCATATTTTTTTTTAGACTTAATTCAAAAAGTTCATTCTCAATAGCCTTTTTAAGTCTACAAATTACTCAATCTATGGGCCTAATCATATTCAAATGGTGCTATCTAAATTATAAATTATATGACCCTTTATCACACAAATATATTGATTCCCCCAACGTATGATAAAGGAAGGCAGGTTTGTGTCTAGCCATTTTCTTGATTTGTGCCGCATAATTTAACAGTATAGAGGATGTGACTTGATTTCAATGTTGAATAAAATAAGATGAGAGGAAAAAAGAGTAAAAATAAACTATATAGCAATAAACATCAAATTATCCAAGTCATTCTATGTAATATAATAACATTATATTATTATATACTATATTCATAATGTAGTAGGATAATATTTAATCAAAGAAAATATAAAAGATAACAACTTAAAACACAATAATAAATTGCATCAATCCAAAGTAGAATTATAATTAATATAAAAATTCATCAACCTAATGCACGAGGCGGTTGAGTACAAATTTTGTGCACAGAAAACTCAAGTTCCACCTCCAAAGGTTTCTGTCCAAATCGGATGGCAAAAACCTCCCAGTAACTAGTACACACTTAACACCAATGGAGCTTCCTTGGGAAATCCAGGTGTTGCAGGAGGAGGTGGGGTGATTAGAAATGAGGAGCGCCATTGGATTCGAGGATTCCCTAGGAACATTGGCACCACTACCAGTCTGCTTACTGAAAATTTGGCCTTTAGGGATGGTCTAAACCTTTGTATTAGCATGAATCTTGAGGCTGTAGAAATTGGTGTAGATGCTAAAGCTATTGTGGATCTGATTGCGAATGGTAATAACTCTGATCCTTTTATCTCCCCTCTTATTGATGATTGCAAGACCCTGCCTTCCTGGATTCCCCATAAGAAGATTGGTCATTGCTTCAAAGAAGCTAATAAGTGTGCGGATGCTCTAGCCAAAATAGGAACAAGCCTACTTGTGGACTTTGTTTTATTTATGCCCCTCCCATAGAGGTTGTTGATGTTTTTAATTCAGACTTACTTGGTTTGTACTCTAATAGGCTTTGTTCTGGACATTTTGTTGTTGCTTAGCTTTGAATGAATCGGGGTGTTTATCAACAAAAAAAAAAAGATTGCTTCAATATTTTGTCAAAAAAAAGAAGTTTGCATCAATAGTTTATATTCTTAATTTAGGTCCTTAATTGTTGAAGCCCAATTCCATGTTAAGAGATGAACTGTGTATGGCGCTTGATATCTAGCCCACTACGCAGAAAGCGATCCTGATCTTGGCCCGTCTTTGCCCCAACCAACATTACTACACATTCCTAACTGTAAAATAATAATTGAGTCTACTGCCTCACTTTCACTGCAGGTGGTCTGGGTACCATCTTCAAGCCTCTTGCACCTCTTTTTTTCTCCCCCAAGTTTTTCTTTTCTTCATTCTCAAAAAAAAAAAAAAAAAGCTTTTCTTTTCTTTTAATCATAAAATCTATAAATTAAAAAAATTTGATATTACAAATTTTATCACATGAACATCTTACAAAATAATACTATGTCACTAATCGCACACACACACAAATCAAACATTCATTTATTATTTTGTTTAAATGTCATTAATACATTCTTACCACATCAATTTATAAGTTTTTTATAATAAAATTTGTAGTACATTTACCATTTTTTTAAACAAAAGTGTGAGTAGAGGTGGTAAAATTGGACATGACCTGCAAACCTAACAAGACACGATATGAAATTAGCAAGTTATGAATTGAGGTTTAATGGGTTCGTGCCATATTCGGGTTGACTTGACTGGCTCATTTAATAAATGGGTTGGGTTAGTGTTCAACATATGAAACTCGTTTAACCTGTTTGACCCGTTTAATTAAATTACATTTTACTAATATATCCATCAAATCCAAGGTACATAAACTTATTATTTGTTATGGTTTATTTTCTTTGACATATTGTGATTGATTATTTGTAATATTTAGATATGCTTTAGTTTGGAATGATTATTTGTAATGCAATTACTCATTAGTTTTAAATTTTATATTAAAAATATTTATTTGTTTTTTTTTTCATAAATATTTTTTTTTCATTTTGATAAACAGGTCGACACGACTGACCCGTTTAATAAATGGATCGTGTTAGGGTTGATAAATTTTGACCTGTTTAATAAACATGTCAGATTAGTGTTGACCTATATAGTCAGATACTCAAGAATTGACACGACACGAAACCGATACGCAAACATGAATTGCCACCCTTAAGTGTGAGATTTGAACATATGAAACAAAAATATGATTTTTTTTTTCATTTTTTTGTTGTAGAAATTAATAATTTTGATAAATAGATATGATCATGAATCATAAGAAGTGGACCAAAAAAAAGAAATGTTTTTTCCATCCACTGTAGATGTATTCAGTAGGCGTGGGTCCGTGGTTTTTGTCGGGCCCTGATCATGGCTGTGACAAAGACTCCATTAGTATTGAGGCCCAAATTTAGACCCAAAGCAGGCCTTGATAAAATAAATCAAGACAGGGCTTTAAAGGCCATATTGATTGTCCTTTTTTTGGTTTTTTCTTCTCAAATTCCTTGCTTATTTATGCTTAATGTTTATGCGTGTCCCAAAAGAGGCATTAGACTTTTATTACATACTTGTAGTTGTTTTCACTCTGTTTCTGTTGGCTGTCTTTCTGTGTTGTATTGTATTATATATAACCAATGTTATTCAAAACTCATCCCTCCAAATTCTACTCTTTTCCTCACACCCAAAAATCCACCATCCCACCAATACAAGCCTTTACAACCCTCTTAAAGTCATGTTCTTCCAGCCCATACGAGCTCAAACAAATCCATGCCCTCCTCCTCACTACAGGTCTATCAATCAAGAACAGACTCATCACCTATCTGCTCACAAACCTTACACGCTTGGATCACATGTCATAGGCTTGCCAACTGTTCGGCGAAATGCACAAGCCACGAACTTTCTTGTGGAACACTCTCATTAAAGGGTATGTGAAAAATGAGCTTCCCATTGAAGCTGCTTCGGTTTATAGGCAAATGCACCTTATTGGTGTTCGTCCAGACTCCTTCACATATCCATTTGTGGTCAGACATGTGCCCAATTGCCTGAATTATGGACCGGTGGGGCAGTCCATGTCCATGTGATGAAATTTGGATTGGAGTTTGTTTTTATGGTGAGGACTGAGTTGATGATAATGTACGTGAAATTTGGGGAGATGGGTTTGGTTGAATTTTTGTTTTGGAGTATGGTAGAGAGGGATGTAGTGGCGTGGAATGCGTTGATTGCAGTGTGCGTGCAAAATGGACTTGCCAGTAAGGCTCTTGGGTTGTTTCATCAAATGAGTTTGGCTGGAATTAAGCCTGATGCAGTGACAATTGTGAGTGCTCTTTCAGCGTGTGGTCAATTAGGTTGTTTGGAGATTGGGCAGGAAACATATGGAGTAGCAAGAAAAGAGGGGATTGATTGTAATATCATTGTTGAAAATGCACGGCTTGATATGTATGTTAAATGTGGTAACACTGACATGGCAAGGACCTTGTTTCATGGCTGCTGATCTTTCAATTAATATTTTCTTCTTTCCATCAGACTGAATTTAAGTCAAGATAAACGTTCTAGAGAAAATCTGGAAACCTGAATCAAGATAATATAATGAAGATTAGTATTTTGACAACCAAAATTCTGAAAGTAACGAGTTTTAAGAATTTTTGTGATACAAACACAATTAAGTACACAGATCAACTAATCACAAGAAACAGAGCTACATGTTTTCACCAACTAATTAACAAAACACTAAAAGATTAGGCTTTCTTCAGATCTCAGGCTTCTACAACGAATTTGGTCTGAGAGACTTAAGTAGACATAAGAAAACAACATTTGAGATGATATATTCTATGACAATATATTGGTACATTGATAACTGGCACATCAACCCAAGATCAATGTAAAAGCAATCATACTTCATATTTACTACTACTTAAATTCAGAAATATTCTATTACATAATATAGATAGAATCACAGTCCACTAATTGAAGACAGTATAAATTCATATTCAATGCCAAGAAGAACAAAGTGAAATGATTTAATTTCTATAGGACATTGACAACCCTAGATATTTACAAGAATAGCTCCTGCATGCTTACTTGATAATTTTGGCTTAATAATGGTGAGCAGCTGTAAATTTTGTCAGAACACATGGGTTGCCTATAAAATAAGGTTAAATCAAGAGCGACCTTATTCACCTAGGGATGTATATCTCATTCCCTTAAGCATACCTCGATAAATGTCCCTCATACAATAAATTCCTTTTCATAATAGTGCTTGGAGGTTCTTGAATAACTTTCAATAACTCTACAAACAGCAGAATGTCAGTTTCCCAAGTGTGAACATATAAACAAATTGCTTTGAAATAAAACTTAAGTATATTATCACATAATGTTTGCCTTCAATGAATTCTTATTATGATCAAGCATAAATCCTTCTATCTTCATCATGTTACTTCCTCCATTAGAACATCAGGTGATCCTCTCACTGAAAATTCATGGACAACCCCATCAACTTCAATCATGCTGCAGCCTGGGACTTCCTTCTTTAACCCTTTTTCTTTCATCAAGGCTCTAATGCTCTTTACGTCATCAAATCTATAAGCTTTGGCATATACATCACAAAAGTTCACATAAAAAGCATAGTTTAGAGGTTCCAAATCAATTAAACACTGTGCCACTCTTTCTCCTAATTCTACATTCCCATGCATTTGACAACCTCCAAGTAACGCCCCCCAGACAAACACATCTGGCTCCATTGGCATGCCCCTAATAAGCTCTTCTGCCTCTCTAAAAAGCCCAGCACGGGCAAGTGCATCAACCATACAAGCATAGTGTTAAACCTATGGTTCAATTGAGTAAGCACATCTCATCATGTCAAAACACCATCGTCCTTTCTCTACTAGACCAGAGTGAGCACAAGCTGACAATAGCCCAACAAATGTCACATGGTTTGGCTTCACCCCAAGCATTTCCATCTCTTCAAAAAGATCAAAAGCCTCTTTACAAAACCCATGAAGAGCAAACACCGATATCACTGCTGTCTATGCCAAGGTATCCCTTTTAGGCATATCCTTAAAGACCTCATATGCTTTTTCCACACATCCGCATTTGCCATACATATCAACCAATGCCATGCCAATTACCACATCACACTCTAGGCCACTTCTCCCTAAGTAACCATGCACCCATTTACCATGATCAATTGCACCAAGATATGCACAAGCTGAAAGGACACTAGCAATTGTGATCTTGTCCGGTCTAACCATCTCATCCCTTACCATCTGCATTTCATGGAAAAAATCCAAGGCCTCCTTCGGCCAACCACCTTGAATGAACCCTACTATAATTGAATTCCAAGTTATAACATTCCTATTCTTCATCCTCCTGAACAATTCCAATGCCTTATCAAGTTCCCCCCTTCTCAAATACCCAATAATCATCAAGTTCCAAGAAACAACATCCCCGTTCGACATTTCATCAAACATCTTCTGGGCTCAACTCAAATACCCACATACGGAATACAGACTTATCAAAGAATTCCCAACAAAAACATCATTATCAAATCCAAACTTGATGGCATGGGCATGAATGCTTCAGCCCATGTCACCCTTGAGTCTCATCGTGCATTCCTTTACTAGGAATGGAAAAGTGAGGAAATCTGGTGCAATGCCATCACAAAGCATTTGCTTATATAGAATCAAAGACGGAGATGAAGAATTTGTGTTATCAACTCCATTGATTTTAGTAGCATAAGCTCTGATCATTATGTTACAAATAGAGGTATTTGGGTTGTTTATGAGTTGGAAAACATTGGCAGCATAGGTGAGAGACCCCAATCAGAAATGACGCAAAAGTAAAGGAGACAAGTAATGAGAAAATGTTGGTCATTGTTTGAAAGATTTGGACAAGTTAGGATATGGGTATGGATTTGTTTAAGCTCTCTCATGTTCTTGCATTCTTGGACAAAACTTGAGATTGTGTTCTTCAATGTATTTTTTAGGTGTTGGGTTTCTTTCAGTTTCTCACCTTCTGGCTGGCTATGCCTAGCATGATCCTTATTTATATGTTAACATTTTAGCCATTTTTCCAAATTATTCTTTTTTTTTTTTTTGGAGATAACATATTTCCCAAACCATTTTATGTAATATAAAGTAATTAAATGGCCAATTTTTGAGAATCACCAAAGGTACCTTGTAATGCAAGGAAGGAAAACTATGTAAAATATCAAGTGGGCAAAATTTGTGCAGCAAAAACTAAATTCAATCACTGATTATAATGCACCAAAAATTGTGTATGTGGTTCATCAGTCGATGCAAACCAGGGCTCCACTTTTCACCATGTTCCACTGGATAACCAGGTGCCATTTCCTTTAAATGATAAAGGTCCAATCTCTCACAAAGGTGCAAATTAAACCAATAAGCATAAAAGATACAACAAATCGGAAATGCATAAACATGGATACAGATAAAATAGAAACCATTCAGTTTTCAACATAAACAAAAATGGTTCAAAAAGAGAGAATTCTCTAAGAACCCAGAAATGGAATAAGACAATAGGCTCAACTTGAAAAGAATCCCAATCCGCATAAATACAGTTACAGAGACAAGTAAAATGTTACTAAACAAAATTAAAATTACAATTACGGAAAAATTAAGCAAAAAGAGGAAGGCTTAGAACTTGACAGCCAGCTTCCCTCTAACTACAGCAAAGCAAGTTAAACATTGGTGTTTGTGTTGTTCTACAGAAAACCTTCGATTCCACGACCTGATCTTACTTCCCTGTATATGCTAAGAGCTTCTTCAATGACCTGGGCTTGAGCCAGCAACTTAGCTCTCTTCTTTCCAGATGGATGGGTTGAAAGATAATCCCTGAGAGCTGATTCGCCTGTCACCTGTCCCAACTTCTCATACACTTTGGGGGCCACACGAGGATCACATCCAGCTGAGGCCATCAACAGCAGCCCTATGTAGTCTGCCTCCATTTCCATCCTGCAAAAAAGACAATTTATACTAAAGGGTGAGCACACATCAGAAAATAGGATCATGTTCACCTTTGTCTATCCTACCATATGGCTTGCAAGTGATATAATTTCAGAGTAATAATGAGGAAGCCTATAACATGATAATTAGAACAAAGAAGCATCCACTTCTAAAACTTTGGATTTGAAATTTTTAACAAAGTGAAATTCAAATGAAAAAATTGGAGCCCAGCAACCATTTAGCAGCAGTAATATCTCCCACTCCAACTGCTGTTATCTGTCCAACTATCTCTGAAAGAGAACATAGTAGACCAAGTACCTCCTGGAATCATTAAAGGCTTCAGTGTCTCAATTTTTTAGTTATCAATCCTACCCATTAGGACTCACCACATTTCTGCTTGCCAGGAGCTTGTCCTGTAATGTGATCTAAAACGTCCATCATGCTAATCAAGCAACACTCTTCTTCAGAGTCCTGCAACCATTCCAACTACCAATCTTAAGCAATTCCCTTCACCCCCAATACTGAAACTGAAATTCTGCAATTTCACCTAGCCTTTCTTCAATAATTTATTGAATAAAAAAGGGGAAAGAAAAGGGGGGCAAAAAAAATTCCTTTCAAGACAAAGCAACTTTATTAAGGAGCTGTCTGTAATGCTCGCTAAACACATTTGAGAGGAACCATATTCAAGCATACATTTTTAATTTATTCAAAAGGTCACTTAGTAATTTAGCACAAGGTTGAATCAACCCCAGAACATTCTACTTCACCTTATAATCCAAAGATTGGTGTCAATTTTTTAATCAAACAGATGGTTAGACTAACAAACTCAAGGAAGATAAACTAAGAACTTTTGTCATCATATGATTACAAAAAGCCATTGCAAGCACAGAGAGAGTGGTTGTCTTCCCTTCAGCACTAATCCAAATGATAGTTGGTAAAAACTAAAAAATTCGAATTACATGGAGCTCTAACTAAATAATGTGAGTTGAAAGATGAGATCTGTAGGAATCAAAGACTCCAACATGATCAGAAATATGAAAAACAAAGAATGGAACAAATTGAAGTATAGAACCTTTACAAAGGAACTAAAAACGATGTTGCGATACAGAGTCTGAAAGAGTAATCCACATAATGTATTTTTGTCATGAAGAACAAACAAAATCCTAAACATTCTGCCAATACAACAGGCCAAACAATTATTTTTTAATTCATTATGTTAAGTGTCGGCACGACCCGCCGTCTCTTCATAGACGAGTCGCCTTTTAATTATCAAGCTTCAGATATTGCATGGTCTTGCATACATAAGTAAAAGGAATCTCTGATACAAGATATGATTCATCCAACTCTAAAATCACAGTATTCAAAGCAAACTTGATACATAGCTCATCCTTTATAAGTTATAACAAAATAATAGCTTTAAAGATAAAATTAATATTTTCATGAAACTTGGTAAATTTTTCAACCACCAAACAGTTTGCTATCTATAGGAAAAAGAGAGAAGGGTATTTGATTGATTTCAACCAAGAAATTTCAATAATTTATGGATCAGTATGTAATTAACACTCTGTTCTCTTATCTAGTACTGAATGTGAAACATAATATCAACACTGCAAAAAAGTAAAAAAATTTCCTTACTAATAATTGGAATCCAGGTACCATACTAACAGCGCCTTCGCTTAGAATATTCTTCATATCCTACTAAGCAATAAAGTTATGTTTCATAAACCATAAGAGAGGTCAATGATTTTTTTTGGATTGGTAAATAATAACTTTATTGAAAAAAAAAAAAGAAGAAGAAGAAGAAGAAAGAGCAAGTTCCTTGGTACACAGGAAGTGTACAAGGATTGCAAAGGACTACCCACAATTACATAAATCTCCAAAATCTAAAACAGAGGGTGTGTCAAGACCACTCAAAGCAGTCCTCCATTCCAATAAAGACAGAAGGAAAATGTGCTCCAACTCTATGATAGAACCTTCCTCCCCTTCAAAGATATTTTTCAGTTCTCTCCATATGTTCCACATAAAACATTGCGGAATAACACCCCAAACAGATGCCATCCTATGTCGCCCACCACCTCTATGCCAATAAGCAAGCAACTCAACTGCTTGACCCATGAGATACCAAACAAACTAAACACAAAGGACCATAAATCCGAGGCAAAAGGACAATTAATGAGCAGGTGACCCACCGATCCGATTCCTCCCAATCATTTTTACACATACAACACCTCTTAACAAAACAAATATTTCTCTTCCTCAAATTATAAAAAGTTAAAATCCTCCCCTTCGCCACTTTCCAAGTGGAAAAAGCTAGCTTAGTATGAGCTTTCACCTTCCAAATACTTTTCCAAGGGAATGAGCAATTACCTCCATCAGATAAGATTGAATAAAACGATTTTACCTCAAAGGAACCACTCCAAGCTACTACCCACACCACTTTATCATCCTCATTCCCATCCACCTTAGAAGAATGAGGAAGATCAAAGAAGGATTCCAAACTTGTCAGTTCCCAATCTTGTATTGGTCTAACAAAAAGCACATCCCAGTGTGCAATCCCATTATGCCAACATAAATACTCCGCCACAAACTTATCCTTTTTCCTAGCTATGTGATACAACATTGGAAATGCTTCATTGAGAGATGACTCCCCACACCACAAATCGTCCCAAAAAACAGATTCAAAGACCCCTTCCCACCTCAAATCTTATATTTTAGAAAATCTTTCCCAAACACCTCTAATGTACTTCCATAGAATGATATTTTGGAAAACCTCAGTCACCTTTAATTATCATCCGACCGTGAAAATACACAGGATAACCTGCTGTCTAAGGTATAATGCTGGAAAACTAGGTGACTAAATTTGAGATATTACTACACTGAACCCAGATCCATGTACATACGAATAATTATTGATCACTAAGAACTAATTATTCTGATAATTCAATAATTGGGGAAGGAGAGATTTGAACCCTAGATGTCTCCCTTGGAAACACCAAGAGGTGCCAATCAGTTGAGCTACAAGGCTCTTGACGCTTACCAAGAACAAATTATTGCAACAGCTATTGTAGCTATTCACAGTTTTTCTTAAATGTGAATCATCTCCCCTCAAAACTCATCCGCCATATGCTTGCAATTACTAGCAATTATAGAGTTTGCAAACTAATAATCCCAACAGCTATAGTGTGTTTTTGTTATTTTTCCTAACCCAATAAAGCATCTCCACATAAACCTTTTTAAGATGGTCAAAGGAACAAAAAGTTTATACCAATTCAAAAAAAAAAAAAAAAAACCAATGAAATGGAATTTGATGGCAAAACTTAATGGAATAACAACAAAATATAGGAATAAATTGGAGCCACCAAAAGAAGTCAAAAAGCTTTCAGGTTATGATATTGTGGTGCATTGAGTCAGATACACCAAACCCCCTACCCCCAACACACATACACATGTTACTGATAACTCAAACCACAGCAAAGCAAATGATTTATCCAGGAACCTTATGGAGGTTTCTAATATTCAGCCTTATTGTCTCATTCTAAATAATTACATCAAAATATAAGAAACTTTTCTTAAACAGAAATATTGTGATCACCCAATATATCTCAGAAGTTTATCTCCATGCTGAAATGTAATGTTCTTTACATTCTTTGGGTTAACTTTCATTAGAATAAATTAGAAGGCTCACCCCCATTCTTTGGGTTAACCACACATTGAGACTGACACTAGCCCCACAGTACTCACTGTTTGGAATTATCATGTTGCCTTGTTGGGCACTTCATATTGAAACATAAATACCAACTCCAAATCTGATAATTAAAAATGGGAGGGAGGGAGGTTGAGCGCATGAAAGTGTGAATGAATGCAAATGTACTTGCCTCAGCACATCAAGCAAGCTTGCACACTGATATGCTAATGATAGGTGGGGTCGCACCATGCACAAAGCAAGAAGTGTACGAGACTGCCTCACAAATAAAGGAATTTAAATCTCAAATCACCACATACGGACATATGCATAATCTTCCAATACCTCAACATCAACACAATCACAAATTCACAATCCATACCAATAACATTATCATGCTTCAAGGGTCACAAAACTAACCCCTCATCAGTTAACCATATACTGTTTTAGGAATAGGACAGCAGAACCAAGTGAGAATCAGTTCAAGATACTAATTAATGTGATTGGAATGGATACTGGATAGTTAACCTCCCATCCAAGGTTTGGTGTAAGTCAAGACAAACTTCAATAAGAACTCCTTTTAAAAAAAAAATATCTAAAATGAAAAGACAAAAATTAATAAAAACCCCCACCAAAAAAGAAAGCCAAGATTGAAACATTTGAATAATAATATGACCAACATATTTTCTCTACCCACCACTTACAAACAACCACAATCCAGATTTTCCAGCAAATTATTTGTTTCAATAAATAGTATTCTTGCTCTTTTCCCCCTATGTCGTCAGAAGTATGCCCACTACAAGCACACACAGATAGAAATTTCAAATACATCAACATCAATAAAAGATTGCTCACTGGTTGTAATATTACTTTGCTTAAAGTGTGCAGAGAGTCAAGGTCACAAAACCAATGCACATTTTAAAAAGCAAGGGACAACTAAAGGATAAAACCATAAGAGAAGCAACACGCACAGAAGAGGTTATTAAGCATAAGCATACAATCAACAGGAGAGTGTAAATCGTACTATGCCAGAGAAGGATTCCAAAATCCAAAATATAAAAGGAGCACGAAATAAAGCATATGAATAATTAAGAGGGGATGAATGTTAAGTAGGCTTACAAGTTACAGGAGATAGGCGCCGATGCAGTCAGTGATAATTTCATATTTGGATGGCTTTGACTTGTATACAGAGAGATGAGTATTGAGGATTTTGAAGCGAATGAATTTGCAACGATTTGCTATATTGTCATCTACATCGGCATCATCATGGCCGTCGAGATCATATGTAACCCACTTTTCCCACAAGTCAAGATAAATACTCCGTCGATTAACTCTTGAAACTTGAAAAGTGGCAACAAAGAGACGCAACTCCTCAAACTCAGCCACAACAATAGCCATAACAACACAGATAATCCCGTCCCCTAGGTGAACAAAATTAGGACGGCAATAGGCAAATTCAGGAGGGATGTCCACAGGTATAGGAACAGATTGACAATGACCATAAGTATAATGTAGGAAGTAGGCACGTAAGCAGTTGTGGAGTTGATCATGGCCAATGATGGCCTCATCTCCATGGGCACTTAATTTTATCATTAGACCCATGCCCGCAAATGTAAATGGATTCAAACTCAGACCAAAGTCTAAACAGTGAATCCATTTTTTGGTGGGTATGTCGAAGGTGTATCCCACACTAAAAGGACCACAAACAGAGATCTTAGAGTCCATCACTACATAATCGAAGCAAGCACGAGCATTGTGGTGCCATGGGGCAAAACAGCGACTTTGATTACGGTTGAAAAATGGAGGGGGAGGGAGAGGTGACCACTGTTGGGTGGATGGGTCAAATACCTCAAAAGTAGGGCTGGGCAACTTCTCAAAGGGCTCAAAGGGAAGGCCAGCGAGGGCATAGAGCCTGCCGTCAATTTCCACCAATAGGGGGTCACATTTGCCAGCGCTTAGAGGTTTCAGAGAAAAATTGTTTTTCCTATTGTTGTTGTTGTTGTTGTTCTTCATCTTCTTCTTCTTCTTGTTTATGTTCTGGAATTCAGGCTTGGGATCCAGAGCTGGGTTGGTTTCCAAGGTGAAAATCCAAGTGCTATATTCGGAACTCATGTCAGGAAAGCATAATAAGCCACCGGCGAGAATAATTTTGGAGCCCATAACACAGCAATTCATACCGTAAGGGAGACCATTACCCCCAAGAGTTGCGAATCTATTCCATTTCAATTCTGAATATGAATTGCATCCTTCTTGTTCCTTGGAACTGGAACTTGGACTGGCACTGGAACTAGAATTAGAAGTGGAGATGGTTGGGTATGAAATTGGTGTTAATGTTGAAGTTGGTGAGCTGCAAAGGGTGACACTGTCATTGTCGCTGGAGCTGCCGCAGCCTTCAGATTTGGATTTAGATATGTATTTAGATGGTAGAAGTTGGCTCAATTTGATTGAATAGATTATGTAAGAAGGGTAGCCTTTGCCAACAGAGACACACGCGTATAAAGTCTTGCTACCATCTACTTTCTCTGATGGCAGTCCAGGTCCGTACAAATCCACCGCCATAGCCATGGCCAAACCCTAACAATTCATAAAAAAAATACAGTAAGGCCGGTGTAGGGAGGCCGGCATAGGAAGGCCGGCGTTTGGAGGCCGGTGTAGAAAGGCCGACGTGCGGTGCAGAGCGGCTTGTGGAGCGGTCAGAGAAGAAGAGGGCTGAACTATAAAGAGTGGAGGCTGTGACTTGTGAAAAAGAAAGTGGGTTGTGGGTAGGACGTAGGTTTTTGTTTTTATAGTTAAATTAGATTAAGTTTAATTAGGTTAATTAGATATCTAATTAGTAATTAGTTTGGGTTTGAACTTAATAAATTAAAAGGGGAGAGGGCCGGATCTAATAAAAGAAAAAGAAAAAAAAGACCCAAATGGTGTTGAAATAAATTAAAAGGCCGAACATGTATGGCAGTAGGCCCAAATATGTATAGGAGGGGGCTGAGTCTTTTGGCTGAATATTGCCATTTTGGAAGTTTATTTTCGTTATATGCATTATTTAAAGTTATTTGGAATTTTGAGGAGAGAGAGTGAATTTCGGCAACTGCTGAGGAGAGAGAGTGTATTTCGGCAACGCAGTTGCCGAAATTCAATCAAAAAGGTGGAGAAAGAAATAATTTTTTTGTGTGGAAAAGTATACATAAAATGGGAGAGAGTGTCAAATTTATAGTAAGAAGATAAGAATAAGAAAAGTCAAAATAAAGGAAGACAAATAGACAAAATTATATGAAAAGTTAAAACCGTCCAAGAGGAATATGTATAGATAATACTTAGTTATAATATCAAAATTAAAGTAGGTGAATATGTAAAGTTAAAACCACCTAAGATGAATTTGTAAAGCCAATATTTAATATTGTCAAAAAAAATTAAAGGTAAAAAATAAATATGAAAAACAATAATGATGTGGCAATGATATGGAGGACAAGGTGGCTTAACAGAAGCGTAGCAACAATAAATGCTACGTTTCAGCTTTTAAATATATAGATAAAGATGAAATAATTTTAGACAACTAGAGATACATAACTTATTGTTAGGTTCTAAAGATTAGGAACTAATGTATTTAGAACTTCATTTTGTATGTTGGCAAACCATGATCAAAACAATGTTTAGTCGTGTGTTAGACTTGCTCAAAGTATGGGTCTTATTGTAAAGTTGGAATCGAGTTTTTATGCAGAATTACTGTTCACTTTCTGTATGACTCGATCGATTGAAAATTAGACTCGATCGATCGAAAATCGTGCAGAACGTTTTTCTGCAGAAAATTCCAACTCAGCCCAAGCCCGTTTTAATGTATAGGGTTTTATGTTTGCCCTAAGTATAAAAGGGAAAACCCTAACCACGTTTTTAGAGTTCTGTTTTGCTGTGTTTGTGAATCTCTCTGTGAGATCTAGAGGTGTTTACCTTCACATACACTTAGGGTTTACAAACTCGAGATTTATGTCAAGAGTTGTGTAGATCGTTACAGTTGCAGAATCATAGAGCACAAAGATATACAAGCAGGTGCGCTTGTGGATTTGCTGAAGAATTCCGGAAAGAAGGAGTCCGTGGATCTCGGAGCTATCATGGGGTCACGGTAGTAAGTTTCCTACACTCGGGTAGCATTAGAATGTTAGTGGTCTAAGTTCTATTGTGTAAACTTCAATTCTTTCATAGTGGATTCAGTTTACCTTGAGGATAGCTAGGTCAAATCCTCCCCAGGTTTTTACCGGTGTGGTTTCCTGGGTCATCAGATCTTTGTATTGTTTATTTTCCGCTGCTTTGTTATTTTTGCTTATCTGTGTTAACCTAGTTTTAATTAAATTACCTAAGTTAATCACTTGGCTAATTCACTAGGTTAATCTGTTGGGTTTAAGAGGTCTAAACGAACTGACACTTATACACAATTTTCTGTTCTGTTTTTAATCTTGAATTCATTATAATCCATTACTAACCTACTTTTGAGTAAGAATCGGGTATGGTTTAGTGGTTTAAACGTCCACACCAGCAATCTAACAATTCGACCCCACATGTATATAAACATTTTATAAATCATCTCACTATGAAGTTTTTCATTTAATCATTGACACAAACTTTTCCTTCCCCCAAAAAGGATGCCATTCAATTCATTTGAGCATTAGCCTCAGATCATATTAGAGTTTCTCAGAGACCAAGTATCCATCCCAAAAGATAAAATTCAAAAATTTGTGCTTTGATAACTAAAGCATCTGTAGTAGATGTGCTAAATGTGCCAAATGCCAAATATTTGACACATTTGGCACACCAAACACCAAAAAACCCCCTTTATCAGATGTGCTAAATGTATCAAATTTTTGTAACATGCTACCGTACTTTCACAATTTTGGCACAGTACTTTCACAATTTTTGCAACATGCTACAGTACTCTCCCAATCGGTGTTCTTTTCTCTCTCTTTGCACCTCAAATCAAACCCAAATCTTCATGTCCAACTCAGATTCCTAGCTCCTTCGGCCCTCGGCTCTACCTTTTGCCAGCGCCACCCAACACTGGCTCTACCCTTTGCCAGCACCACCCATCACCGGCTCCACCTGATTTCTTGTTATTCTTAAATGTTCATCAGTTCCACCGATTCTTGGCCACCTCCACCGTCATTGATTCATCCATAGGTTCTTAGTTTTGGGTTTTCTTTTTTCTTTTTCTTTTACTGATGTGTGGTTTAGAGATCTGGGTTTTTGGATGGTTTATGGGTCATGGGTAGCTGGGTTTAAGGGTGGTGGTAGATGGCTAGGATGGAGACGTGGGTCGATGTTGATGGTAGATTGCGGTTACGTTTCGTCTTTGTAGGTTGTTTCTACGGTGAATGGTGGCCGAGCCCTTCCAATCTGAGTTTTTGGCTAGGTGGGTTTTTAGGTTTTAAATATGGGTTTGTGAATTTTTTTTGGCTTTCTTTTGGGTGGTATGGAGTGGTTTGGTCAGATTTGTGGTTTAATGCTCATATGTTGTGGATTGTTGGTGGTTTGTGCTCAGATTTGTGGTTTAACAGTCAAATTTTTAGGTGGTGGCCATCTTTTTTCTCTTCCAGATTTGGTTTTTGGGGTGGTTGGTGGTGGTTTCATGGTTTATGTTCTGGGGGTGGTTGTTGATTTGTGGGTTCAGTTGATCTCGGTAGTGGTGGGCTGTGGGCTATAGGCGGTGACAGTGGCAGTGGTGGTGGTGGGCTGTTGGGGTGATGGCCGATTCAGCTGATCTGGGTGGTTGTTGCCGTTGTTGATAAAATGGAGAGAAGATAATATATTATTTTAATGTATAGTAAGTATTATTTTAATGTATAGAATTGAATGATAAAACATTTGATAAATAGGGTGTTGTAAAATGATGTGGTAAAATAATAAAGTAAGCTTTTGGTGTGGCAAAATGACATTTTTTTTTATGTGGCAAAATGACTTTTTTTTGTA
Source organism: Lithocarpus polystachyus (assembly GCA_033629205.1). Taxonomy (NCBI): domain Eukaryota; kingdom Viridiplantae; phylum Streptophyta; class Magnoliopsida; order Fagales; family Fagaceae; genus Lithocarpus; species Lithocarpus polystachyus. The sequence goes on along the minus strand of CM066162.1, from coordinate 2,956,388 downwards.
ACATCTGCTACAAATGCTCTAATACACTAACAACAGAATTACTCGTAAACCCAGTATGTCAGTATCCATCACACACAATAAAAATTCAAAAAATTGATTTTTAAAATTTAAAATTACACTAACAACAAAATTGTTGAAAGACCCAGTATCCATCCCACACCATAAAGTCCAAAAAAACTGTCTTTTCAAAACTAATATTACACTAACAACAGAATTGCTCAGAGGCCCAAGTAATCATACCACACCCAAAAAATAATAATAATAATAAAAAAAAAAATAACCTGTGTTTTGAAAAGTAATATTACACTAACAACAGAATTACTCAGATGCCCAGTATCCATCCCCCGCCATAAAATTCAAAAAATTGTGTTTTGTAAACTAATATTACACTAACAACAGAATTACTCGGAGACCTGGTATCCATCACACACCAAAAATCCAAAAACTGTGTTTCAAAACTAATATTACATAAACAACAGAATTGCTCAGAGACCCAAGTATCCATCCCACACCAAAAAAATTAAAAGAAAATTTGTGTTTTGAAAAGTAATATCACGCTAACAACAGAATTTCTTAGAGACCCAAGTATCCATCCCACACCAAAAAAAAAAGTGTTTCAAAACAAATATTACACTAGCAACAGAATTGCTCAGGTATCCATGCCACACCAAAAAAAAATTCAAAAAAATTGTGTTTTGAAAAGTAATATTACACTAACAACTAAATAACTCAGAGACCCAGTATTTATAACACACCATAAAATCCAAAAAAAAAAAAGTTTTAAAAAAAATAATATTACACTAACAGGTAACAACAGAATTACTCAGAGACCCAGTCTCCATACCAAAACATAAAATCCAAAAAAATGTGTTTTGAAAACTAATATTACATTAACAACAGAATTGCTAAGAGACCCAGCATCCATCCCACACCATAAAATTCAAAAAACTGTGTTTTCAAAACTAATATAACACTAGCAACAGAATTACTCATAGACCCAGTACCCACCCAACCCTATAAAATTTAAAAATATGTGCTTTGAAAACAAATATTACACCAAAAAAAAAAAGAGTCAAACCCCAATACTGCCCAACAAATTCAACATTAATTAACACTCCAAGTCCAACATAGACACGCCTATTAAATTCATCAACAACAATAAATGATGGGTAATCCTAAATTTAACATTAAATAGCAAAGCACATAGTTAATTAAAAAAAAAAAAAAAAACCAACATGTTTTCCATAAACAAAATGACAAAATGACTGTAATTGTTTTAAAAACCTCTAATTGATAAATATAATACAAATATATATTTATTTCTACATAAAAATATAGCTTATTATTCATAAAAAATGTATTTTTTATTATTTAGACTGATCTTAAGTATTTGCATACATGTGTCTGCCCTTTAAAAATTTTACCCCACTTGACATTAAATCTTGAGTCTGCCGCTAATGTGAGTTATTAACCCATAACCATATGGTTGAATCTAACTGAAAGTTTTAAAATACATATCCTAAGCTACAAAGATAATAAATTTGGATTTAGAATAGGTGCTCTCAACTCAAACCTACAATTTTCTAAGTGCACAAAAATGGACCAAAGTGGATTAAAATGGACCAAATGAACCAAATTGGACCAAATAGAACTGAATGGGCCAAAGTGAACAAAATAGGATCAATATCACCAAAGTAGAGCCAATAAGACCGAAGTGGACCAAATGAATTGAATAGAATGGAATAGGACCAATGTGGACCGAATTGGACCAAATGGAACTTATAAGACTAAATAGGACCAAAATGGACCGAATTCAACCAAAGTAGACCGAATACAACCAAAGATGAATGAATATGACCGAATAGAACCCCCAAGTGAACCAAATAGGACCATTGTGGACAGAATATAACTAAAGTTGACTGAATATGACCAATCTAATCCAAAGTGGACTGAATAGGACCAAAGTAAACCAAAGTGGACCAAATAGGCTATTCTTGTATATTTTCTTTCTACATTTCTTTTCTTTTTCCATGTATATCATAATTAATAGGCTATTCTTTTTCATATGTCAAACTTCATTTGAAAAGGAGAATAAAATATTTCTTAGGAAAAAAATGTTAAAAATAATAAAGAAGTAAAGAAGTAAGAGTTTAAATTGACAGCAGAAAGGAAAAAAAAAAAAAAACACTACTATTACCTTTCAAAAGTGATCAAAAAATTATAAAAAAAATAAAGCAAAAATTCATAAGGTAATAAATCATTATTCTTATTCAAATTTGTGTTTAAGTAATTAAATAGAAGAATGATCACATGATAAAGTCCAATATTTAAATTGTTTTAAAGTGAAATATGAAATTTAAAGTACAATATATATTCACAATAAAGTTTTAAAAGTGTTACAATTTGATTTATTTTATTAGTCTAGATATTAATTAATATATTAGAATTCACATAACATAAGTTGCACTTGAGGTTTGTCCAACTGTTAACAACCTTTTTCATATAAGCAGTACATAAGTCGAATTTTGACTTTAAAAAATCACAAAATGACTTATAATTGTGTAAAAAAAAAAAAAAAAAAACCTCTATGTAATAAACACAATAAAAACATATTTTTTTCATAAAAATGTTTCTTAATATTCACATAAATTTTTTAATTATTTAGACTGGTCTCAAGCGTTTGTGTGCATATGCACTTAGAAATTTTGGCCCACCTGATATTAAATCTTGGGTAACCATATGGTTGAATTTAAATGAAAATTTTAAAATACATATCGTAAGCTATAACATGCATGTAAATAACTCGAGCTAATGCAGACAGTGCAGAATGAAGAGAACGTGAAGGCTATAATATTATCCATTCAGTTCTTCTCATTTGGCCTTTTGGATGTGAGGATTTGGAGTGCAACACCAACAACCGGAGAGCATGATTTTTTTTTTTTTTTTTGTTAAAATACTATTTTGAGTTTTGACCCTTAAACTTTACCAAAAGTTTATTTTTCGTCCCTAAATTTTAAAAAAGTTATTTTTTCATCTCTAAACTTTGTAAAGAATCTTTTCAATAGTTTAGAAACAAAAATAGGGATTAAAAAATAACTTTTTTTCAATAGTTTAGGGAAGAAAAACAAATTTTTGGTAAAGTTTAAGGACATAAATAAAACATTTTCAATAGTTTATGGACGAAAGATAAATTTTTTAATAGTTTAAGGGCAAAAAATGAACTTCTTAAAGTTTAGGGATGAAAACCAAACTTTTGATAAAATTTAGGGACCAAAATAGGTTTTTACCCTTTTTTTTTTCGTTTTTTTGAGAAACTTAGGGAGAGCATGACATTTCAAAAAAATTTTAGAGTCCAAGTTAGGTGATCATTAGGTTTAGAAATATACTCATATTCGATAAATTAGTTCGTTGTTAAAAACTTCACCTTTTTTTTTTTCTTTTTTTTTAATTCTGTTTGAAATCCCTACCAAAATACAATAACATTCCTTAGGCCACTCTTCATTCAAAATAGTTGATGAAATATATATATACTGTAATGCCCTAAATTTGCTTGGATATTAATTTAGTTTACGTTGTGTAGATGATGAGTCCTATATTGGACATATACTGCTTGGTTGATTTGAACTTAAAAATAAAAAAAATTATACAAAAGAAATGAATTTCATTTAAACGAGAATAAAAACTGTACACCTTTAATATTATAGTAACATTCTTTTTTGAACAGTAACATTCTCAATCATAAATGGTGTTTCTTCTATCCAAGTGACCAAATAGGCAATGCCTCTAACATGTTCAGCTAGTATTATGGTTTTCAGACCCAGACTGTTCAATGACTCGTAAAAAAAAAAGACTCAAAATTTTTGAGATTCGACCGAGGTTCGATTGAAGTTGGACCATGATGACATAATAATTATTTTAATAATTTATTAATATAAAAATAATAAAATACATATACAAAATTTAACAATTTTAATTAAAATAATATATAAAGAGGTTGAAATATATTTTAATTAAAGAAAAGATGATATTTTTTGTAATTTATTACAAAAATGATAAAATACCTCTTATATTATTTAAAAATTTTCAGAATTTTGGACAACATAATAAATTTTGTAACTTACTTTTATTTGTTTTCAATTTTCGTTCATTTTCTCTACCCGGCCCCATTCCCCAATACTTTTTCTTCTCATACACGTGTTCCCCTGTCTTGCCTTATTCTCTTTAGTTTTTATTTATTTATTTTTATAAACTGTTCTCTTTAGTCTTATCAATTTACAAATCCCAATATTCTCACATTCAGAACTTCATCCTCACCGTCAATTCAAAATGATATATTTAGCTTTCTATCTTCTTTCTTCTAACCTTCCTAATAGTCTGAGACTTTGTTCCTTTTTCTTCTCTTTCTTTGTTTTCGGTAGCTCCAAGAATGCCTACAAAACATCTCTTCAAAAATGCATGATTCAACTTCTAGTCAAGAAAATCTAATGCCAGCGTAAGTTTGCTCTCCATTTTCCATTACTATAATACTTCATTCTCTCTAATCTCTATTACTCTGGCCTTTTTCTCTCTCCCTCCCCCTCTCTTGGTCTCTCATTAAACAGTGAAATCCAGTGATGTAGTTGACAAGCGAGATGAAAGCCAGAGATTTTTAGCAAAATTATGTGGGGAAGAAAACCAAAAAACCCGTGTCTGGTTCCACAAACCAGACAGTTTGACTGGGGTTCGAACAGTTTGCTGCAAAATAGAGAGTTCCCGTTTTTTATCACCTGATGGCCAGTTTTCGGTTAATCCGGTCCGACCATATGGTTTGGTTCGGGTTTCAAAACCATGGCTAGTATGTGAGTTGCTTTGTTTTCTTCTCAGGCAATATAATAAAACTGAACATTATGGTACGAATTTGTTGTACCTGAGCCAATGCTCCTGAAATGTTATTCATGATGCTGAGTTAAGCGATCATGATACCCTGCAAAAAAAAAAAAAAACAAAATTAATAACGAGACGTGAATCACGGTTAATTATAGAATACGTCCAAAGTATTATAGATACGTGCTCATATCTCTCATATAATTATGAGTTTCACTAATTAAATTTAAAATGAAATTCACAATACATGTGAAAGTAAAAAAAAATACACAATTATAATACTTCTGAAGTATTCAATAATTAGCCATGAACCACCATCAAAAATCGCATAACAAACACCTTTAATACAATCATTTTATGACCCCATCAGACCTCATCATTGCCAAACACTAATAAAGTAATTCATGGCTTTAAGCCTCTAACACATTAACAATAGAAATTATGATATTAATGAAAAAAAAAGTAATAATGATAAAGCATTCACATCAGTTCGGCTATAATTTTTCGTCTATTTTATACTAAAAACTTACTTTTTCTATTTTACATACTCACTTTTCAAAATCCTTCACATCAATCCATCTATTCTACAATCTATTTTATTTAAATAATCAATTTTTTTAATTTTTTTATTATTTCTCTCAACTACCCTTTACATATGTGCACGCTCTCTCTCTACCTATTTTTCCTGATTTGTTGCTCTCTCTCTATACCCATCTCTCTACCCATCTCTATACCCATTTCTGAACACAGATCAACTCTCCTTCTCGGTCTAATCCACACCCTCTCGGTCAGATCTCCCTAGCTCCGATTAGGCAAGACCCATGAGCTCCGATCAAACTCGGTCAAGCACCGATCAAGCAAGACCCACGAGCTTCGATCAAGCAAGATCTACGAGCTTCGATTAAGCAAGACCCACAATCACCGATCGTTCCTGTCAAGCATCGATTTGTCTCTCTGTTGGTTTGTTCGTGTGGGTTTGTTTGTGTATGGGTATGTTCGTGTATCTCCGTGTTGATTTGTCTATGTGGATGTGTTTGTGTGTGGGTGTGTATGTGTGCATTTGAGGAAAAAGAAGATGAGGAGAGGAGAAGTTATTGAGTTCGTTGTGCACAGAGAAGAGAGAGAAAAATATGTGCGATCGTGAAATTAATAAAACAACAAGATACACATCTATATATGCACGGTTACTGTAGCAAATGTGTAAATATACACAGGTTTAGAAAGACTGATGTGGAAGATTTTTGGGGCAAAATGTGTAAAATTGGTTGATTTTTACATTTTACAAAGTTTTACATCCAAAGGTCATGATAATAACAAATAATAATTTTAAGAGAATAAGCGCGTCTTCTACTCTTCGTACGTTTCTCTTCGACTTGAATACGCATCATCCTATTGCCATCTCTCATTTTTCGTCTCACTAACTCATTCCATTTTTCATATCTTTCAATTGTCCTTTCCCATTGCTATTTAAGAAAATATTAGAAGTACTCTTTTAAAATTATATGTGAGTGATAATAATAAAATCAATTGTTTAATATCCTTCTCAAAAAAAAAAAAAAAAGTTTAATATAATATAGTTTGACCAAATTTTATTGACTTAAAATTTTGGATTATGTGATCTTTCTATGTGTTCAATTAACGTCTCCTTAAAGCATTCACATTAGTCTCACCAATTTAATATTTCAACAAAAAATTATCTAAACTCAACCGAAACAAGCGTGCATCAGCCTCACTAAATTAACTAAAGTTTTTAAAGAGGATAGTCTCATTGTAACATGTAGTCAGCCTTTATCCACACTACATTAAATTTCAATGTTGATAAAGTATTGAGACTAATGTATGTCTATGAAGACAATAGATAGCTAAACTAGCAAAAGTAGAGTTTTTTGGATTAGTTTACCTAAATATTTGAGAAAACTTATGTGAATGCTCTTATTTGGAGTTTCCCCAAGGTGTTCTACCCCCAACTATAATGTAGTGTGCAACAATATTATCAAAGTCCCCTTCACATGGAATAAAAGAATAAAAATAAGGATGAAATAATAACTTTGGTCACATTTAATAGAGAAATGATTCGATTTTTCTTTTGGTTGTTTTTGTTTTCCAAACAAAAGAAGGATTCCTTACTTCATCTTCCAAGCAAAAACTCTTTCCATTTTGCATGAATCATCATTTAGCCCTTATTTGGAGGCTTCTCATGGTGTTCTCTCCCCAACAAATAGTAAAAAAGCCCATGATACTGTGCAACAAGATTATCTAAGTCTTTTTTTCGCTTGGATAAAACAACAAAATTAGGGATGAAATAATAACTTTTGTCTCAATAAGAGAAACCATTCCATTTTTTCTTTGGTTGTTTTTTATTTCCAAACAAAAGAAATAATTCATTGCTTCATCCCCTAAGCAAAAACTCTTTTCATATTGCATGCATCATCGCAAATAGAATTGGAGTGATAACAAGTTACTTTTTTTTGTAAATTATTCGACATAATTGTGATGATGCACGCAAGCAAAATACAAATACGGATAAAAGAATAACTTTTGTCTCAATTAGAGTGGAGAAACCATTCCATTTTTCTTTTGGTTATTCTTGTGTTCCAAACAAAAGAAGGATTCCTTGCCTCAACCCCTAAGTGAAAACTCTTTCCATATTGCATGCATCATCAAAAACAGAAATTAAATGGAGTGATAACAAGTTACTTTTTTTTTTTTTTGGTAAATTATTCGAGATAATTGTGATGATGCACACAAGTAGAATACAAATACGGATAAAAGAATAACTTTTGTCTCAATTAACTTGGAGAAACCATTCCATTTTTCCTTTGGTTGTTTTTGTGTTCCAAACAACAAAAGGATTCCTTGCTTCAACCCCTAAGCAAAAACTCTTTCCATATTGCATGCATCATTAGAAATAGAAATTAAATGGAGTGATAACAAGTTACTTTTTTTTTGGTAAATTTGGGATGATGCACGCAAGCAGAACACAAATACAGATAAGAGAATAACTTTTGTCTCAATTAATGTGGAGAAACCATCCCATTTTTCCTTTGGTTGTTTATGTGTTCTAAACAAAAGATGGATTCCTTGCTTCATCTCCCAAAGTAGAAACTCTTTCCATATTGCGTGCATCATCACAAATAGAAAAGGAGTGATAACCAGTTACTTCTTTTCATAAATTATTTGAGATAATTGCGATGATGCATGAAAGCAGAATACAAATAGGGATAAAAGAATAACTTTTGTCTCAATTAACGTGGAGAAACCATTCCATTTTTCCTTTGGTTGTTTTTGTGTTCTAAACAAAAGAAGGATTCTTTACTTCTTTTCCCAAAGTAGAAACTTTTTCCATATTGTGTGCATCATCACAAATAGAAATGGAGTGATAACAAGTAACTATTTTTTTTTTCTTTTGTAAATTATTAGAAACTATTTCCATATTGCATGCATCATCGCAAATAGAAATGGAGTGATAACAAGTTACTTTTTTTTTCCATAAATTATTCGACATAATTGCAATAATGCATGCAAGCAAAATACAAATAGGGATAAAAGAAAAACTTTTGTCTCAATTAACCATTCCATTTTTCCACTGGTTGTTTTTGTGTTCTAAACAAAAGAAGGATTCTTTACTTCTTTTTCGAAAGTAGAAACTTTTTCCATATTGTATGCATCATCACAAATATAAATAGAGTGATAACAAGTAACTATTTCTTTTTTTTTTCTTTTGTAAATTATTAGAAACCATTTCAATATTGCGTGCATCATCGCAAATAGAAATAGAGTTATAACAAATTACTTTTTTTTTTTCCATAAATTATTTGACATAATTGCAATAATGCATGCAAGCAAAATACAAATAGGGATAAAAGAATAACTTTTGTCTCAATTAACCATTCCATTTTTCCTTTGGTTGTCTTTGTGTTCTAAACAAAAGAAGGATTCTTTACTTCTCTTCCGAAAGTAGAAACTTTTTCCATATTGTGTGCATCATCACAAATAGAAATGGAGTGATAACAAGTAACTATTTTTTTTTCTTTTGTAAATTATTAGAAACTATTTCCATATTGCGTGCATCATCGCAAACAAAAATGGAGTGACAACAAGTTACTTTTTTTTTTTCCATAAATTATTCGACGTAATTGCAATAATGCATGCAAGCAAAATACAAATAGGGATAAAAGAATAACTTTTGTCTTAATTAACCATTCCATTTTTCCTTTGGTTGTTTTTGTGTTCTAAACAAAAGAAGGATTCTTTACTTCTTTTTCGAAAGTAGAAACTTTTTCCATATTGTGTGAATCATGACAAATAGAAATGAAGTGATAACAAGTAAATATATTTTTTTCTTTTGTAAATAATTAGAAACTATTTCCATATTGCGTGCATCATCGCAAACTGAAATGGAGGTATAACAAATTACTTTTTTTTCCATAAATTATTCGACATAATTGCAATAATGCATGCAAGAAAAATACAAATAGGGATAAAAGAATAACTTATGTCTCAATTAACCATTCCATTTTTCCTTCGGTTGTTTCTGTGTTCTAAACAAAAGAAGGATTCTTTACTTCTTTTCCCAAAGTAGAAACTTTTTCCATATTGTGCGCATCATCACAAATAGAAATGGAGTGATAACAAGTTACTTTTTTTCTTTTGTAAATTATTCGATATAATTGCATAATTATAATTTGATGAAATCCTAATGGACATTTTTTTTAATCTTTGTAAAGTTACAGTTCAACAACATATAATAAATTAATAATGAAATTTCTTAAAACTTTTTGTTCAGTGTTTTAGCCTCAACTATATGGTAGTGTGTAACAATATTATCAAAGTCCCTTTCACGTGAAATAAAAGAATAAAAATAAGGATAAAATAATAGCTTTGGTCTCACTAAATGGAGAAATGAATTCATTTTTCCTTTAGTAGTTTTTGTTTTCCAAACAAAAGAAGGATTCCTTACTTAGTAGAAACTCTTTCCATGTTGCATGAATCATTGCAAATAAAACTAGAGTGATCAGGGGTAGACGGAGTGGGGGCCATGACCTCCTTTGACTTTTCAAAAATCCTCCATCCTTCTTGTATTTTTGGTATTAAAAAAAATTGGACATAATTTAAATAATGGCCCCACCTAAATTTGTATTAAAAACATGTAATGCATTTATATAGCTAACTAATGCATTTTTGTTCCTCTAATTACTTTTATGTAATGCATAGCTCATTAAATTAAAGTTTATTTAACGTATATCATATGTAATTTAATTATTTTTTATTTTTATTAAATTTACTTGTATATTTTTAGACATATCAAGACTTACTTTTTTTATTGCAAAGACGTAAGGACTCTTACTTGATGTAAATATTTTTATTTATGCAATAAAATATAATATGTTAAATCAAAATTACAAACACTCGTCATGTATAAGCAACAAATATATATATTTTTTTAAATAATGGCCCCCACCTAAATTTTTATTAATAACATGTAATGCATTTATATAGTTGACTAATGCATTTTTGTTCCTCCAATTACTTTTATGTACCCCCTCAAAAAAAAAAAAAAAAACCTTTTATGTAATATATAGCTCATTAAATTAAAGTTTATTTAATGTATATCATATGTAATTTAATTATGATTTATTTTTATTAAATTGACTTATATATTTTTAGACATATCAAGACTTTCTTTTTTCCCATAAAAAAAAAGACTTACTTTTTTTAATTGCAAAGATGTTAAGACTTACTTGATGTAAATATTTTTATTTATGCAAGAAAATATAAAATGTTCAATCAAAATTACAAACATTTTTCATGTATAAGCAACAAATATATATATATTAGGTTGACCCCCTTGAAAAAATTTTCTGGTTCTGCCAATGGGAGTAATAACAAGTATCTATTCCTTTCTTTTTTCTTTTAATAAATTATTCGACATAATTGCCATCTCAAGCTAAAATAGGGATAAAAGAATAACTTTGTCTTAATTAACGGGGATAAAGCATTTCATTTTTCCTTTGATTGTTTTTGTTTTCCAAACAAAAGAAGGAAATGACCATGATATTAATAAAATAAAAAATTCATATAAGAATAATTTTAAAAGAATGAGCACATCTTCATATGTTTCTGAGCTCCTTACATGAATAGACATCCTATTCCTATCGCCACCTCTCATCTCATTTCGCTTAATTTTTGTATCTTTTGATTATCCTTTCTCATTTCTCACTAAGCAAATACCAGTACTATGCTCTAGTTGTCGACCTTTTACTCAATGTCAACCAGCCAATACACCCATGTCTTGGAATAGTTTCAGCCCGGGAACCATATGATCAACTTCTACCATGGAACTTCATTTTCTTTATGTCTGAGTTGCTCCGATGCAGGGATGGAGGGAGACTTGGACTAGGGGGGGCAATGGCCCCCCTATTTTTTTTTTAAAAAATTAATATATACATAGGCACCAATTTTACCAATTTTGTTCTATAATATCACACTTTGCCCTCCTTAATATTATCATTGATTCTTTTAAGAATATTACTCTAGCCACAAACTTTTCTATAACATTTAAAATAAAATTAATATATACATAGGCACCAATTTTAGCAATTTTGTTCTATAAAATCGCACTTTGTCCCCCTTAACATTATCATTGATTCTTTTAAAAGCACTACTCTAGCCACGAACTTTTCTATAACATTTTTACAAACTGTTAAAGTAATAAAATTTTATTAGTTTGCATATCACTTACATCACATTTTTACTTACTAATAACCACTCACCACATCAATAATTTGTAAAAAAAAGTTTGTAATTCTAGCATTTTCCTTCTTTTAAAGGCTAGATCTAAAATATAAAGCAGAATAAACAAGCCCAAAAAAATCATTCAACAACAAAAATTACGAATAGTAAAGCTAAAAACAATTAAACTCAATTAACCAATTTAACCCAAAATAAACAACCTGATTCTTTAAAAAATTTTAAACAAAATAATTTTGTCCATACCTGGATGCACACATAAAAAAAAAAACAAAAAAAAAAACCATTAGCTGTTAAGCAACCTAGCTAGAAGCTAGAGTCGTTGCACGCAACTAACAGTAAAGCTACCCCCTAACTTCAAGTCTTGGCTCCATCCCTGCTCCCATGTTGCAAAAGTACAGTTGAATTTCCCTGAAGGGGATGAAATCCAAACAAGCCTGTCTTGTTCCCCCAACTTAATGAGGCTAAGTTTAGTTTGAACAATGACCAATTCATCAAATTAAGCTGGAGACCAAGCCCACTGCCCATTAATTAGCACCTACGATGCATGGACGTGGCGCGACGCACGAGGGACACTGCTGCCCGCGCGTCAGTGCCGCGTCGGGCTGCATTTGCCACTTGTTTACTTTTTTTTTTTTTTTTTTTCCAACTCGCGCCGCCGCGGCTGGGACTCGGGCCGTATCGGGTGATATGGGCAAAATTGCCGAAAATTTAGGTCGAAATTCAAGCCAATTCAGGCTGAAATTCAGCCCTCTCACTCACTTCAAGACTCAGGTGTTGCAAAGTGTTCTGAGTGTATATATATTGTAGTCTGTGGGTTGTGCTTGAGCTTGTGTGATGTTTGTTCTGGCCAAGGTTTTTGAGTTTCCTTGTTTCCTATATTTTGTGGTAATACAATTTTTTTTTTTTTTTGAACTATCAAAATAAGATTTTAGTTTTGTATTCCGAAACAATGTTTGAAAACTATTGAGACATTTTCTTAAACACTTGGTAAGCACTTGTTAATGTACCTGAAATTTCATCTCATAGCCACTTTCATTCACTTCAAAAATCATGGTATTCATTTGAAGTTACACTAGCTGTTTCTAAGCATCTTTCTTATTCATAGACAGATTGAGACCTTTAGTTCAAGTTTGAGTTCTTTGCCTCTCTCTCACGCTGTGCACTCCCTTCTCAGTTCATACATTTATTTATATTATTAATATATTATCTAGTATTGCTCTTAAATTTGGTATATGTTTATATAATGTGAAAAAGTATGCTTAGCAATATATTAAAAATATAAATAAAAATATTTTTAATAATTTTTTAATCGCCGAGTCCCGCCACACCCGCACCTACCTTTTTCAAAAATTGCCGAATCCCACACCTACACCCGCACCCGAGTCCCGAAGCGCACCCGTGCTTCATAGATTAGCACATTCTAATTTTGCCTCAATGGAGCTTGCTGCATCATACACCATCCCCAAGTGCTTTGTTGTGGTATATTAACATTCCAAAAGCACTTTCCCTTCAAAAGAGCTTCATGGACCCATGCAACCCAAAGCCAAAGAGAACCAGCTTTAGCAAAGAGGTTCCAAATTTGGTTTCATAATAGCAGCCTTATTCCATTCTCCAACCCTTTTTAGTCCCAATCCAACTTCCTTTTACGGAGTACATGCCTGAGCCCAAGAAACTTTAATATTTCCGTTCCCCTCCTCAGTCCCCTTCCACAAGAAGCGGTTAAATTTCTGCTCTATACTTGCAATACCCTTTTTAGTACAGAACTGATTGATGGAGAAGTAATCTACCAGAGAATGAGTGATGCCTTGCTGTGATCTTGTCTATGACTATGAGAGGAGTGCAGTCCCTTTTCCTGAAATAAGAGGTATCCTAGGATATTTGACCGGAAGAGTTCCTAATTCCTTTCTTTTCTATTTCATTACTCATTAATTTGTTCGTTCATTCCCACTCCTTTATCAAGCTATATAGATTATACTTTAAATAGTCAAAATAGAAGTGGAGCTTTAAATATAAATCTACTCAACCTAAATTAATATTCATGCAACCAAACGGATCAACGAAATTTTGAAGCCGAGTCCAAGCTCTTGTTATTGCGTGAGTATGTCTTGCTTCTTCTTTTTTCCCCCAAAAATTTTTTTTAAAGTAGCTTGTATTGTATTGTAAAAGTGAAATGCAACAAAATTTTGTTGCTATTTTGCCATTTGAATTTATGATGAGTTAAGAGAGCCTTTTTACTTTACTTTTACTGCAATTTCTTTCAGATAATTAAAAGATCCAAACTTATTTTCTTTTGAAGATGATCTTCCCTTTTTAGTGCAAGGAGTGACTAAAGGGTATGTTCTGTTGAAGTGCACGGAAAGTTGTGCTTACTCAAAGTCTTCAATTCCCAAGTGAGTATCTAAGATAATCATTTAATACGTATTCACATAAAAGCATAACACCCACCACAATCAAGTGCAAAGTACCCCACAACTTTCAAGTCCGGTAAACAAATTAGTTGTATGTGTGTTTGGCAGGGAGACAACTGAGAGAGATGGAACTTGAACACTTCCTCCATGAGCATCCTCTGATAATCAATGAATTTCCTGGAGACTTCATGTCCTATGTGGAAAGCTATAAAATAGATTATTTGAAAACTATGCCCCCCTGTACTGGGTGTGGTGAAGCAATTGTGGGTTCATGTGTCTGTTGTATGCAATGTCAGTTTCATCTTCATAATTCATGCGCCAAACTACCCCATGAGTTGCAACTCCCAATACATGACAAACACCCTTTAGTTCTCCAGAAAAATACAGAGCACGATAAGGGCCCTTACAAATGCAATCATTGCAATTTAGTTTGCAAATATTTCTTTTACCATTGTCCCCTTTGCAAATTTGTCCTTGATGTCAAATGTGCTTCTTCGCTACAATCCATCCTTGAAGTTGAAATTCACGACCACACATTGGTCCTCGTCCAGGGTTCAAACTCATTCACTTGTGATTTTTGTGGTAAAAAAGGTGAGGGCATGTCTTGCCTATGTGCCTTATGTGGAATGTGGTTTCACCGCAAATGTGCTTCCTTACCACACATGGTCAAACATATGCGGCACAAGCACCCTCTCATCCTCAACAAATATCTCAAGACTGATCAATCTGAGCACCAACTTTGTCAATTTTGTGTAAAAAAGTTGGACACAAACTATGGGATTTATTATTGCTCAAGTTGCAATTGTTATGCTGTCCATCTTGATTGTGCTATGGACAAGGTTGGTAGGGAGCTAACATTTAAGTGGGAATCAAAAGATGAGGGGCTTATTGAGTCAACAATCAGGGTAGGTAAGCTTCAAGTCATGCTCAAACATTTTAGTCATGAGCATGACTTGAAGCTTACGGATGAGCTTGAGAATCATGAAATTTGCTACGGGTGTATACGGCCCATCTTCCCTCCATTTTACAAGTGTGCTCAGTGTTCTTTCTTTCTACACAAATCTTGTGTAGAATTACCCCATGAAAAGCAATTCCCACTTCACAGCCACATGCTCACCTTGAAATCAAGGAGACCTATGCTTGCTCGTTGTGATGTTTGTGAACTTTTTACTAATGGCTTTACCTATGATTGTAAACAATGCCAGTTTGAACTTGATGTATCATGTAGTTTGATCCCAGAAAGGCTTACTCATTTCGGTCATGAGCATTCCCTCATTCTCTCCAGTACAACATTGGATGAGAAGTGTAGTGCTTGTAATTATAAAATGATAATATTTCGTTGTACTAAATGTGAATTTACTCTAGATTTTGGATGTGCTACGCTGCCACTCACAGTAAAACATAGACAACACGAGCATCTTTTTACCTTGCGATATACTGTTGAAGATAATTCAGGTGAATATTATTGTGATATTTGTGAGGAAGAACGAGATTCAAAGTTTTGGTTCTATTACTGTGATGAATGTAGTTTTCCTACTCATCCCAAATGTATATTTGGAGAGTTCTTAAATAGCAAGTATAGAGACGGCCGAAACATCAAGTTTGGAAGCACTTACATATCCGACATCCACCAACATCCCCTCACTCTTGCTCGTAAGACTATGGACCATGCATCATGTGACAAGTGTGGTAAATTTTGCAATGAAGTGGCCTATGAATGTGCCACTTGTAATTCCATTATTCAGGTGGAGGGTCTGCCGAATTGTAAAACCTCTCTGATGGACTTCGCCGTGAACAAAATACAAGTAAGAAAATGTTTGAGTTTATTTTTTAAGGGAAAATTTATGAGGATAAAAATTAGAATTGAAGCTCATGTTCCGCATTCATTAATTTTGTTTTTATTTCCTTTACTTAGCAATTGCCTGTATAATCTAAGATACTTTAACTTTGCTCGTGGTAACCTCCCTTGTATAAATCATATGTTCAAATGCAATGCGGAGTTTGCAGTTTTCTAAGTTTCACTTGGTATCAGAGCATAGCAATCTCTTGGAAAATTTTAGCATTTTTTTTTTTTTTGGGGTCTGAAGTTTCTGGTAGGACAACCAGATTCGGGTTCATTTAACCCCTTTTTCTTGCACCACTCCAATAATAATTCTGGTTTGGCACTTGTTTCTTATTGGTGAGAGTTACAAAACATAAGAGTCAATCCATGATAATGACGCTCACAGCCAAGAACAAGATTAGTTTCATCAACGAGTCCATTATTCCAAAACCTGTTAACAGTTTAGACCCAAATTTCCTTGCTTGGAAACGACGCAATACCATGATTCTTTCCTGGCTTCTCAATTATATATATTTCCAAGGGAGGTTTGAATACTTGACAAACATTAAACAATTTTATATAGTGAATTAACAACTTTATGACATTATTTGGGATTTTTCTATCGATTTGCCAAAAAATAAAATGTTGCGCAAAGTTAGGTTGAGTAGAACACCATACTTGTTATTAACGGTAATAAGTCAACTAATAACATCTGTTTATAAATATTTTTTTTTCTAAGGTTGAAGCTGAATTAGAGCGCAGAAATCGGATGACTGAATTAGAGCGCAGAAATCGGATGACTGAATTAGAGCGCAGAAGAAATGTGTTGGCTGAATTAGAACTTAGAAATGAGATGGCTGAATTAGAGCGCAGACATCAGATGCTTGAGTCACGTTTGAAAGAAATGATGAAGAAGTCACGTTTGAAAGAAATGATGAAGAAGTCACGTGATCAACATGAGCTGAACCAGAATCAAGTTTCTAGCAGCAGCAGCAGCAGGGCTGAGATGCAGAATTGACACCATCCTCGTCGCTCTCTTCACCATCTCACTCGCTCCTTTGATGTGATCGTCGACGACGATGACAACAACAACAACAAAAACGACAACTTTGTCATTGTCGATGTCGTTGATATCTGCCCTCACGATTACGCTGCTGATTTAAACGTCACGAATTTCGATGCCGTTCTTAGAGACACACCCCTGCCACCTTTGCTGTCGTCGAATTCTTCTCCCACTGGTCATTATTTTATAGCTTTACTACCATTTTGTTAGATCTATGCTTTGTTAATGGATATTGGGATTTTTAAGGAAATGACTAGCTTTGAAATTGTTGTTTTAGCTAATATATATGTATTTGTGGGGATCTGGGTGACTTGTGGAGTTGGCAATCCAAATAATTATATATGTTGTTTGATAACTTTCAATAATTCTTAAGGGGATGCTGTCTTATTATTTGTCGTCATAATGATTGAAAATAAATTTATGCAGACCATTACGAAAGAATTGTAAGGCTTTTTAATGGACCGGATATAGTTCATCCTGGGCATGGGCGGCGCCATGAATAGTTCAGGGAGTTCAAATGAACCCCCTGAGCTAGCATTTATATATATATATATATATATATATATATATATATAATATTTTGTTTTTTTTTATTTGACCTTCCTAAATAAAAATTTGAATACGCTGTCTCTAAATTTTTTTAAGACCCACTTGAAATAAGTTTAATTATGATTATCTTAACAATATTTTGATCTTTTTAAATACAAAAAACGCCTAACAACAATCCAATTTTATCTAAAATCTAGGAGAATTAGTAAGCCCAACAACAAAGTAAATTTTTTTTCATCTAAAATTGTTTTAAAAAGCCCATTTAGATCTTAATAAATTTGAAATAAACTAATGGAAAATTCATAGTTTACATTATACTATCATTGTAATATTTACATTGTTTCTAAATAAATGTGTACAATATTGTATAGTTTTTGCAAATGTGTATAGTATAATTATCTATAATATAAATCTTATATTGATAGTACAATGTAAACATATAATCGTCATAAACTAATAAATAAAAGCATTTTAAGCCGTAATAATTAAAATTCACTTAACAACAACAATTAACATGCTCATTATATTAAGAAAAAATATGTCAAATGAACCTATAGTTTATTTTTTATTCTATTACTAGTACGTATTATACACAAATTTGTAATAAAAAAGCCATTTAGATCATAAGATTCATATTTTACCTAAGATGTATCTTCTTATTGACCCCTCTAGAAAAAAATCCTAAAGCCGCCACTGATCCTGGGACCATATTAATGACCAGAGGGACTGTGCATTGAAGGTATTTATGCTGCCATATTTCTTGATTACTTTCTTCGAAGTAGTGGGAATTACTTTCCTGATATTTTCTTTCTATGGAAGATGTTGGTTCCTTTTTCCTCTCCTGAGAATGACTACTGAATTTTATGGACACAATCATAGAAATCCAACTAACAACACTAATGTGGTTCTTGTATTTTATTGTTTTCTTCTCCACATTGGAATTGATTTCATCCATTAATCATTAACTCCAATCTGATCCCCCAATTACATGGAGTTGATGGATCATAAATCAAAAAAGGATCCTGTTTTATAGGGTGCTGAACTATCTTTTATAAGGGCAAGGCTAATTAAACTCAAACAAGTCCTGATTAAGTTTTTTTCTCCATATACTGGCTTAACTTCAATAGTACTCCTTTGACTTTTGCTACCTCTGCTCCTTGGATTTTAGTGTGATCTTTTCGATTGTCCTAATGTGTCTGAAAGTCTGTCAACTGATTGATTGGAACAGGGAAGCCTATTTGATTGATGGTTATGGCAAGTTATTTGGACTTCTTTTTTTTGGTAAAAATTTGGACTTCTTTGCATGCTCATATTAGTAAAGCACCATGACGTAGGATAACCTAGGCTTCCCACCTAGATTAGCCCTACAATAGACCTTAGGCTTCCCACCTAAGGTGTTTGGATTCACCACCAAACAAACACAATGTAATCTTTGCAAATAATCTCAATAATAATAAGAATAATTTATCTATACAAAACAAATCATCTGGAGCTTTATATGCAGCTTCTAGAAATCACGAAAATAAGGATAAATTCTCCTAAACAATTTCAAATACTAATCTGATAATCCTAAACAAAGGATAATAATGAACTACTAATCCTAAACAACTCAGATTTCAATCCAAACTAAACAAATAACTACATTACAATCTAAAATTATCTACTGAAAATCTAAAATGAAATATTGAAATAACTTTTGGCTATGCTCCTACATTACACCAAAGGAACAGAATAACCCTGTCTCAAATTACAGTTGTTTTAATCTAAACCATCTGATTACAAGACACAGCTAAACTGTAAACTAGAGAACATGGATTGAAGCTCTTCTAGCAAATAGGCAACTAAGGATGATTTGCAGTGATACATTTTCGATAGGGTGAAATATATCCTGCTGAAAATTTATAATACTTTCAACAGGGTCTATTAGAAGTATAGGGCTTTTGAGGAAGAAACTTTGTGGCTTGACTAGGCTTCTGTCACGCTTAAATGCATGGGTAAATTTTTTAGGGTGTGATTTTTGTGAGAAGCATGGAAATGATTTTTCTACTAAATAAGCTCCTGTTTTTTTTTTTTTCTTGTAAGTGTTGAATTTTAGAACCATTCCCCCCCACCCCCCTGCCCTTTTTGGGTTCTTCTTTTGTCTATGAATCATGTAGTTGAATTTTGTCTTCACTCTACAATACCGTTACTTAATCAAAAAAATAAGTGAGTACAATGTTAGAGCACCCAATCTAGACGCCTAAGCCAGCAGTAGGAGTGGCCTAACTAGGTAATAACCATATCAAGTCCCAAACACAACCATTCCTTAATACCCCTGGTCCAACCAAAACCTAAATCAAGACAAACGGGCCCGATGGCCTAACCAAAGCTGAAACAAAGCCGAACAAGCATGGCAAGTCAGGTCCAAGAACAAACAAATCGGATTTTGATTTTGATTATTATTATTTTTTTTTTGGATAAGTTACCGGATTTTAATATTATGTTCGAGTATTCAACTTAAAAGTTTAAGTAAATAGGTGGAGATGTTCAGCTTGTACATGAACGCCCATATCTAAGTCTCAAATAAACCAACATGGGAATGTGATGTCCTAACATGTCCTTCACTTTAATGTGTGGTATCAAAGCCAAAGGTTGGCAGAGTAGTGTGACTAAGAGCATGTAGGTCACTTGATGGACCAGACTTGTAGTCACAGATTCACTGGTTGATTAACCATGGGGGGTCCAAAGTCACTAACTTAAAATTTGGTTTGTATGCTCTAACATAAAGAAGAAGACAAAAACAATGTGATTTTGGACCTTGGGAAAAATTGCAATCTGGACCAGGAAGAAGTGGGTTGGCAACAATACCTAATGGGACCAATGAGCACGTCATTCTTGGACAGACTCATTTTTATGACGAGGCAATGGGAGTTGACGAACTTACCATCACTAACGAAGTTAACCGTCCTAGCGACAGAAGTAAAGGCAATATTCAATATGGTTAAATGACAAGCCTGAGCGGTTACAAAGATAGCTGTACAGACCGTTGGAAGCACAATCAAGACCGACATAAATAGGAGTGAGGCGTTACACATTAAAGTGGCCATAATAGCTGCAACGGCTAGAATGGCAAGCACATATATATAAATACGATCTCTTCAGCGCCAAAGAGGTACACACAAAAAAAACATATATTCTTTCTTCCTTTCATTTTTTAGCCAAGAAGATTCTTTCACTGACTTGAGCATCGGAGCTGTTGTGGCAGGCACCACACCGGTGACCACCTAGAGCCTTGGTTTATCGTTCCACACCGGAAGGCGACTACCGAGGACGACGACTCCACCCGGACACAACAATTGACGAATTAGCGCCTCAATAGTTTGGCGCCGTCTGTGGGAACGAAAGGGTCTATTCTGATATCCCGCCAACTTGTGCATTCGGATGGAGCCCAGCCAGGATTCAACAGCCCTAGCTCAACAAGTCCAAGCCCTGGCAGCCACAGTTGAAGAACTTACCAGGCAGAATCAAGAGATGAGGCTGTAGCTTCAACGAGAGGAAAATCGGACCAGAACTAATCAGGAAGGTGAGGAAACCAGTAACCGCCAAGAGCAAGCCGCGTCGGATGGGCGGAGTTCCGATCTCCTCCGAGAGATGAGGAGGGAGATGGACAAGCTTAGGAACGCAATTAGAGGCAGAACGGACCAGAGCTTGGACAGGATGGTCAGAGCAACGGACTCGCCATTCACTACGGCGGTTCTGGGATGCCCGGTTCCGTCGAAATTTAGGTTGCCCCAGCTGGAACCTTTCGACGGCCTCAAGGATCCCCAAGACCACCTCAACACCTTCAAAACTACTTTGGGCCTTCAGCAACCTCCTGACGAGATATTATGTCGCTCCTTCCCTACTACACTCAAAGGGGCTGCAAGGGAGTGGTTCACAAAATTACCAGCATTGTCCATCGATACCTTCGAGCAATTGAGTAACGTATTTTTGCGTCACTTCGTCGGCGGACAGCGTCCCAAGAGGCCAACAGACTACTTGCTTACCGTTAGACAAGGGGAGAAGGAGACCCTGAGATCATCTGTGAAGCAATTCACTCGGGAGACCCTGGAGGTGGACGAGGCAGATGATAAGGTACAGTTGACTACCTTTAAGGCAGGTCTGAAGTCTAGAGAATTTGTGGTTTCGCTCGCAAAAAACCCTCCCCAGACGATGGCAGAAATGCTTTTGAAGGCTCAAAAATATATGAATGCAGAGGACGCGCTAGCCGCCATAAGAGATGTGGGACAGACAGGGGATCCAAAAAAAGGGGAAGACGATCGTAGGGGAAGGAAGAGAGACCAGCAAGATCGTCGAAGCATAGACGGGAGCAGAAGGAGGGACGACAAAGTCCAACGCACGGTGAAATTCACCCCACTGATTATGCCTGTTGACAAGATCTTAGCAGAGATTAAAAGCGAGCATTACCTCAAGTGGCCGAGGCCGTTACATTCGTCACCACACGTCCGGGACAAGAAAAAGTACTGCCAATTCCACAAAGATCATGACCATTACACAGAAGAGTGCAGAGACCTAAAAGAGCAAATAGAAGAACTCATTAGGAGGGGGAAGTTGCAGAAGTACGTCAAGAAGGGAGAGCCCAGCAAGCCCAGGGGCGACAATAAGAACCAGCACGGGAATGCACTTAAGGACGAGGGTAACACCTCGCAGCACCCACCAAGCATCCGAGGGGAAATAAAAATGATCGTGGGCGATCCATCCACAAGTGAATCGTTTAAATCCCTTAGGAAAGCGCATCAGAGACAGGTGAACAGCATTTATAAGGTGCCTCCGTTCAAGCATAGACGGACAAACCAGGACATGTATTTCTCAGAAGAAGATGCTAGGGGAGTGAAGCAGCCTCATGACGACCCCCTGGTGATTATGCTCGTGATCGAAGGGTTCAACACCAGGAGAGTCCTTGTAGATAACGGCAGTTCAGCGGACATCATCTACCTCTCAGCCTTCCAGCAGTTGAACCTGGACCCAAAAAGACTGCGACCATTTGAATCTGCGCTTGACAGTTTTAGCGGGGACAGGGTATATACTAAAGGCATAGTGACGTTAACAGTTACAGTCGGGACCCATCCCAAACAGTTGACTCGTCAGTCAGACTTCTTGGTAGTAGATTGCCCCTCATCCTACAATGTAATCGTCGGTAAACCCACGCTCAACCATTGGAAAGCGGCCACATCCACATATTGTCTGAAGGTAAAATTCCCAACGGAAGACGGCGTGGGCGAGGCAAAAGGTGATCAGGTATTAGCCAGGGAATGCTACCAAACCGTGCTAGCCTCTAAAGAAAACCACATCTGGATCATCGAGGAAAAAGAGGAAGAAAAAGTGGAACCCCTGGAGACAATTGGATTGGTTGATGGTGAAACCACGTTTACAACCCGGATAGGGACGACGCTGACTCCCGAGATGAAAGCTAAACTCGTCCAGTTACTCAAGGAGAACTTAGACGTGTTCGCTTGGAACCACGAGGACATGCCT
This sequence comes from Lithocarpus polystachyus, assembly GCA_033629205.1. Classification (NCBI taxonomy): domain Eukaryota; kingdom Viridiplantae; phylum Streptophyta; class Magnoliopsida; order Fagales; family Fagaceae; genus Lithocarpus; species Lithocarpus polystachyus. The sequence goes on along the minus strand of CM066162.1, from coordinate 2,933,416 downwards.
GGCATATCAGAGGAAATCATTCAGCACAGACTCAATGTGGATCAGAGGGTAAAACCCGTCCATCAAAAACGATGAGTATTCGCACCTGAACGAAACCAAGCGGTCACAGACGAAGTCAGCAAGTTGTTGCATGCAGGATTCATCCGGGAAGTTCACTATCCAGAGTGGCTAGCCAACGTCGTCTTAGTAAAGAAGGCTAGTGGAAAATGGAGAATGTGTGTGGACTTCACAGATCTAAACAAAGCTTGCCCGAAAGACAGCTTTCCCTTGCCACGAATAGACCAGTTGGTGGATTCCACTGCTGGGCACAGGCTGTTAACGTTCATGGATGCATTCTCGGGGTATAACCAGATAAAGATGGCTGAGGAAGATCAGGAAAAGACCGCCTTCATTACTAGTCAAGGGTTGTATTGCTATAAAGTAATGCCTTTCGGATTGAAGAACGCAGGGGCAACCTACCAGAGATTAGTAAACAAGATGTTCAGTAAGCAAATTGGCAGGAATATGGAGGTATACGTAGACGATATGCTCGTCAAGAGTAAAGAAGAATTTGCCCATCTGGACGACCTCAAGGAGACGTTTACCACCCTCAGAGAATATCAGATGAAGTTGAATCCTGACAAATGTGTTTTCGGAGTAGCTTCGGGGAAGCTTTTGGGGTTCATGGTGTCCTAGAGGGGGATAGAAGCAAACCCAGAAAACGTACAGGCTATTCTCAACATGACATCCCCAAGAACAGTCAAAGAAGTCCAAAAACTCATAGGGAGTATCGCAGCCCTCAACAGGTTCGTCTCTAAAGCAACAGACAGATGCCAGCCCTTCTTCAAGACGTTGAAACAGGCCTTTGTCTGGACTGATGAATGCGAAGCAGCGTTTCGAGAACTCAAAGCTTATCTGAGCAACCCTCCTCTACTGAGTCCATCCAAAGAAGGAGAAAGCTTGTATTTGTATCTAGCAGCGTCAAGCACAGCCGTCAGTGCAGCACTAATCAGGGACGAGGACAAGAAACAGCTTCCAGTCTACTACGTCAGTCAGGCTTTCCAAGGAGCTGAAGCCAAGTATCCCAGGATTGAAAAGATTGCCTTCGCCCTTATAGTGGCATCGCGAAAGCTGCGACCATACTTCGAAGCACACCCCATCGTGGTGATGACGGACCAAACCATCAGAAAGTCTATGAACAAGCCGGAGGCAACCGGGAGGATGGTTCAGTGGGCAATTGAGCTAAGCCAATTCGACATTAAGTATCGTCCTAGGACAACCATTAAAGCCCAAGCTCTAGCAGACTTTATCGTCGAATTCACCAGTGATGACGAAAATGGGAACACGGACGACTTGAAGCTATGGATGGTGCAAACTGACGGGTCGTCATCTCAAAAGAAAGGGGGTGTAGGAGTCATCATCATTAGCCCCGAAGGAGAAACGCTGAAGTATGGAGTGCAATTAGGATTTCCAGCCACCAACAATGAAGCTAAGTATGAAGGAATACTCACTGGGCTCAGGGTCGCGAAAGCTTTAGGGGTGAAAAACATACTTCTCCAAAGCAACTCAAAGCTGGTGGTAGGGCAGATAAAGGGAGAGTATGAAGCAAGGGAGGAAAGGATGCAGAAGTACCTCAGATTGACGAAGTGTCTAGCACAGGGGTTCAAGGGAGTGGAATTTGAGCAAGTCCCAAGGAACCAGAACATGAGGGCTGACGAAATCGCGAAACAGGCCTCTTCAGAGAAAAACCCCGCAAGCACTAGCGTATACATGGAGGTCCAAAAACATCCCAGCATAGAAGAAGCCTCCCTGTTGATGATTCATGGTACTCACAGCTGGATGACGCCAATAATATCTTACCTTCAAGACGGACACCTCCCGCGAGACGTCAAGGAGGCCAAAAGAATAAAGAGAAGAGCGGCTAGATTCACAATTCTGAATGACACCCTGTACAAAAGGGGGTTCTCCATGCCTTACCTGAAATGTGTAGACGAAGAAGAAGCACTCTACATCCTGAAAGAAACTCATGACGGAGTATGTGGAGACCACGCAGGCCCCAGATCCTTGGTAAGTAAGATTATCAGAACTGGTTACTTTTGGCCTACAATGCAGGTTGACGCACGGGAACTCGTCAAAAGATGCGACAAGTGTCAGAGGTTCGGGAATGTTCAACGCCTTCCAGCCGAGAGATTGACGGCAGTAACGTCGTCGTGGCCCTTCGCGCAATGGGGAATCGACATCGTTGGACCGCTACCCCAGGGGAAAGGACAGGTAAGGTTCCTGCTTGTCGCCATTGATTACTTCACCAAGTGGGTCGAGGCAGAGGCACTAGCAACCATCACCGAGGCAAAAGTCCAAAATTTCATGTGGAAGAACATAGTCTGCCAGTTCGGGATTCCACACACGATCATATCGGACAATGGACGTCAGTTCGACAACCAGACCTTCAAAGACTTTTGCTCGTCGCTAGGGATTAAGAACCAATTCTCATCCCCAGGACACCCACAAGGGAATGGACAGACGGAGGTAACCAACCGAACACTACTAAAAATCATCAAAGTTAAGCTGGACGAGGCTAAAGGGGCATGGCCTGAAGAGTTGCCCAATGTCCTGTGGGCCTACAGGACTACAGCAAGAACTCCAATGGGAGAAACCCCATTCAAGCTCACTTATGGCACCGAAGCAGTAATCCCGGTCGAGGTCGGAGTAACGAGTACCAGACGAGAAATATTCCAGGGATAGAACAATGACGAGGAATTGATGATCAACCTGGATTGCATCGACAAAGTCAGAGATAGAGCCTTCGACAAGATGACGAGGTACCACTAGAAGATGGCCGAATATTACAACAAGAGGGTAAAACTTAGACGACTCGACATCGGGGATCTGGTCCTACGAAAGGTCACCCTGGCAACCAAGGATCCTACCCAGGGGAAGCTCGGCCCTACATGGGAAGGCCCCTATAGGGTTGTGCACTGTTAGGTTCTAAAAGCTTAGAACAATTGGCAAATCGTGAGCACACAAGAACATACAAGCTGCAGAAAGAAGATTTCAGAATTTGTCTGGTTCGATCGATCGAAAAACAGGCTCGATCGATCGAAAGTCGTATCTGCAGAATTTTAATTAAGCCCAAACAGCAGTTCTAGCCCATTAAGGATTAGGGTTTCAGATCTATTTCTCCCATTATATAAAGGAAACCCTAAGCATGTTTTTTTACAAGGTTTTTAGAGAGAGAAGAGTGTGCCTCTTTTGTATTTAGGGTTTTGTTCCTAAAACCTCTCTTATAACTTCTACCGGGGTTGTTCCTTGAAGAATCTCAAGATCCGGTATTGCTGAAGTTGCTGCCTTCTCTAATCATCAAAAGTGCTGATGATCTAAACCTTCAAGGGTGGTCTTGGAGTCACAAACAGGAGATTTTGTATTGCTAAACCTTTGAGTGGAGTCTCAAAGTCACAAACGGTGGTGTTTGTGTTTTGCAAAGATTAAAGAAAGAAGGAGTCCGTGGTCTCGGAGCTATCATGGGGTCGTGGTAGTAAGTTTCCTACACTTGGGTAGCAATAGGATGTTAGTGGTCTAAGTCTTATTGTGTAAACTTCAATTCTTTCTAGTGGATTTGCTATTTTACCTTGAGGATAGCTAGGTTAAATCCTCCCCAGGTTTTTTACCGGTTTGGTTTTCCTGGGTCATCAGATCTTTGTGTTCTTTATTTTCCGCTACTTTACTTGATATGATTGTTATTATTTTAACCTAGATCTGAATAATAAACCTAAGTATTCACTTGGTTAATTAATTAGGTTAAACAAGGTTAATCTGTTGGGTTTAAGGGGTCTAAACGAACTGACATGCATTACTCCAGACAAGGCAGCTACCATCTGGAAACACTAGACGGCCAGAAGCTTCCCCGACCTTGGAACATCGAGCATTTGAAGAAATACCATCCTTAGATGTAAGAAGATGTTGTATTCACTACCTTCAAAAGCAATAAAAGTATGATTCAGGGAATGAATGACTAGCCAAAAAAAAAAGGGCCAACAAAAATTTGGCTAAGTAACAAGATTTCGCCATGACGGATGTAAATTACTGACGAAACCTCAAGGTTATAATGCGCCAAAAATTTGGCGAAGTAACAAGATTTCGCCCTGACGGATGTAAGTTACTAACGAAACCTCAAGGTTATAATGCGCCAAAAATTTGGCAAAGTAACAAGATTCTGCCGTGACAGATGTAAGTCACTGACGACACCTCAAGGTTGTGATGCCCAAAAAAAAAAAAGGCTAAAACTTGGAAAAACAGAAATTAGCGGGAAACCCAAGAGCCATATAATTAGAACATTGATCAGAGCAAGCCACGTGGCCACGGTGTGTGTGGCGCCGCCACTTAGCAATTAATGTGGAGTAAGATCCCAAGAGTCACTGACAGCTCACAGACCTCTCACCTTCTAAGGTCGTCAAGATGACCTCAGAATCCGGGGGCAACTGATGGGACCAACGAGCACGTCATTCTTGGACGGACTCATTTTTATGACGAGGCAATGGGAGTTGACGAACTTACCATCACTGACGAAGTTAACCGTTCTAGCGACAGAAGTAAAGGCAATATTCAATACGGTTAAATGACAAGCCTGGGCAGTTACAAAGATAGTTGTACAGACCGTTGGAAGCACAATCAAGACCAACATAAATAGGAGTGAGGCGTTACACATTAAAGTGGCCATAATAGCTGCAACGGCTAGAATGGCAAGCACATATATATAAATACGATCTTTTCAGCGCCAAAGAGGTACACACAAAAAAAAACATATATTCTTTCTTCCTTTCATTTTTTAGCCAAGAAGATTTTTTCACTGACTTGAGCATCGGAGCCGCTGTGGCAGGCACCACTGGAGCCTTGGTTTATCGTTCCACACCGGAAGGCGACTACCGAGGACGACGACTCCACCCGGACACAACGATTGACGAATTAGCACCTCATCAATACCTATTGTAATGCCTCCCATCTTCTCAACTGTCATTTTTATTTCATTTATTTTGGAAAGATACTTTCCTCATTCATTTTGACAATTGGATAAAATTCATTAATATCAGTTGACAAACATTAGAGAGAGAGAGAGAGAGAGAGAGAGAGAGAGAGAGAGAGAGAGAGAGAGAGAGAGAGAGAGAGACCGCGGGGGGGGGGGGGTTAAGGAAGAAATTTAATACATTCAATGCAGTGCTAATGAAATAACCAAACCATTAAAAAGGGTAACTGAACTTCAGACAAGTAATCCATAAGGACCATAACCGTGATTAACCTCCATCAGTACACTTTTTTATGTTTGATTTATTGCATCTCTCTTATTCCTTTTTGGGAAATGCTAACGAGTGCCCTTAGGGCACTCATTAAGAATCCATTTAAAGAAAGTTTGTATGGGAAATGAAAAAAAAGTAATTAATATTTTAACAGCTTTTTTCATTTCCCATAAAAGTAGAATAAAAACTTTCTTTAAATGGATTCTTAACGAATGCCCTAAGGGCACTCGTTAGCATTTTCCTTCATTTTTTACATGACACTTGATCCTATTTATTTTGAATTGATGGTTGGTCATTTTCCTTTCATTTTTTTGGCAGCACAGATAAACAGTAAACTTTGTGATAAGTTTTCTGCGGATCATTATCCTATGCTCTTTTTGGCCCCTTCTTCTAAATTTGTATCAGGTGGTTGGGAACCTAAACAAGAGAAAAATGATGGACAGCTAATCGATTGATTAATTGGATCAACAAGAAAATAGTAAGGTATGGGGTATTTACATCTATTTCTTGTTTGAAGGTAATAATTCTATTGCACCATATGTTTTACTTGAAACAAGTATGATGTAAGAATTTACTATTTCAATGTTTGATTTATGACATATACATTTAACCTGTTTATGGTCATCATATCCTGTGTTTTTGAAAGTTTTCTCATACTTAGTATCTTTTCATTGGTAAGTTACACACGCACCTAGTGGGTGCTAAACTCATGACCTCACCCTTCATCTCAATATTATAGGAGGAAGTATCAGTTGAGCTACTCATTGGTCTCATACTTTGCATATTTGCGGTGAATACATTCCATGCATACAAATCTATCCTTTAACTAATGCCTCCCGCACAAAGATGAAGGCCTTATTTTGCCCTTTAGAGAAGTTTAAAATTGGAAAGTTTAAAATTAATGGAACTTTAATAAGAGATGCTCAATATTATCAACCTTTTATTATTATTTTCTTTCTTTACCGACACGTCTATGGGCCTGTTTGGTACGTGTGTTTAAACAATGGTTTTCAGTTTTTTGAAAAATATGTGTGAGTGAAAAAGTGTGTGAAAATACGTGTATTCTATATCTATATATTACTAAAAGCTGAAGCGTGACATTTATTGCTACTGAACTCTCGTTGCGTTACCTCATCGTCACGTCATTCACCACATAATTATTATTTATTATTTATTTCTTTTTAAATATATATATATATATATAAATAGATTATTGACTTTACATATTTATCTTTATCGGTTTTAACATCTATAAATATTTCTATTTTATTTCCAATTTTCCTATAATTTTTTTTTACATTCACTTATTTTTTTAAATATTTACACTTTCTTCAACCTTTCTTCTTCCCTTATCTTTTCATCTCCCCAGTCCACTACCCTCTACTTTAATATTGCTATATATTCACCTTTCCTTTCATCTTCCTTTATTTGCCTCTTCTTATCCCTTCTCTCTTACTATAAATTTGTCACTCTTTTCCATTATTTACATAGTTTTCTCTCACATAAAGGCTCTCTCTCTCTCTCTCTCTCTCTCTCTCTCTCTCTCTCTCTCTCTCTCTCAATGTTTTGGTAGATTTTTATTTTTTATTGCATCTCCACTTTAGGTTGATAAATTTTTGTGTTTTTAAGAACTCTAATTTAGGTTAATACGAATTTAGTTTTGTTATTTTTGCGTTTTCTCTCATAGGAAGCATGTGGAGTTTTCTACGGTCTAAACCATTTCTTGGAATCATCTGCGTTGTATACTTGTACACCTCTCAATGCCTACTGTTTTCAACATCAAAGACATATCTAGGATTTTTCTAATTCTAATTTTAGCCTCCTTTGTTTAGATGTAATCTGCATAATATGTCGTGCATGAACATTCTTGACATTTCTGAAGCATCTAATTTGAGATTTAAATTTTTGGACAAGGTAATAAATATATTGCAAAAGTGAGAAATAGATTTGATGTTATTAGTGAACACTATTGTTTTGAAGGTTGAAATTCTGCAATCTTATTCAGCAATGAAACATTTGATCCTCAGCCTTACTGAACCTGATTTGAGTTACTTGCCAGTGATGTCCAGAACACTTAACTCGTCCACTCTCCCACAACACACGCACACACAAAGACCTGCTAGAACTGTGTGGTAACTAAGCTTTCATCTCTCTGACCTTTAACCTTTAAGGGTGGGCATCTATTTAGAAATACTTTACTTGCTGTATAGTATCAAAATTAAACCTACCCAAGAGAAGACACCTGATTGTTCATTCATCATAGGTGATTTGACATAATTGAAGTTAATGACTGATGAATAAAAAGGCTAGCCTCTTCTTGTGGAGAAAAAGAAGAAATGAGATTCACACTTGTCACTGCAGTTGACCCTGTGTTCCTTTCACATTGTGCTTAATTTGTTGTTTCTCCAACTATAATGCCTATACTGTTTCTTTTTCTCACATTGTGTTTAATTTTTTTTTTCCTTACATTATAAAAAATTGAAGATAGTAGATAAAAATAAAATAGTATTCCATTACATAGCATAATCTATATAAAAACAAAAATTATGAAAGGACTCAAAAAAAAAAAAAAAAAAACCAATGAAAAAAAGAGACTCGCGTTGAAAATAGGACTCATAAAAAAATAAAAATAAAAATAAAAAGAGGCTCACGTTGAAAAAAAAAAAAAAAAAAGACTCACGTACGTTAGATTAAGAAAAAGAGAAAAAGGGAGAAAGACAGAGAGACCTCCTCAAAGTCCTAACGATTAATACCTCAAAACCCTAACTTAACTTCACTTTAGGAATAAAAAAAAAAACAAAAAAACAAAACAAAACAAAAGAGGAGTGACTCACGAAACCAAAAAAAAAGAAGTTAGGGTTAAGAAAAAAAAAGAGAGAAAGACTCCTATTAGGGGTCTCTTTTCCCTCCTCAAAACCTTAGCAATTACCATCTCAAAACCCTAAACTTAACTTCACTTTAGGATTAAAAAAAAAAATGCAAGCAATCTGATTCAAATTTCTTCTTTGATTAATGAATTTTATGTCAAATTTGTTTATATTGTTATTATCAATAAAATTTCAATTCAACATGTGTGATATTTGTTTATATTGTTATCAATGAATTTTATCTTTTATGTCGAATTTTTTATTTGCTTTCATATGTGTCTGAGATTTTTTTTTTCTATTTTATTCTTTTGTTACGTTTAGAATTGATTTTTTTTTTTTTTGAGTATTTGGGTTAATCTCCATATTTATATTGACACTGTTTTCGTGGGTTTGGTTTTTGGGTTGAAATTTCTACTAATTATTATTATTTTTTATAGTACATGGCATATAAATCATCTCTATGATTTTGGAGAAAAATCACAGTTGCAACCTGTGTCTTCCAGCCTAGGAAACGATAAATTTTTATTTGGTATGTTATGTATAAATTTGTTAAATTTGGTTTGGTTTTGAAGTAGAATTTGGGGATTCTATAAATTTTGAAGTTTTATGTCTTGGGGTTTTTGGTATTTGCATTTTAGGTTCATGTGATTTTTTGTTTTCTTATTAAAAGCTATGATTTTTGGTTGATTAATTATTTGTTTGGATTCAACACAAAAGATAATGGAATTAGGTATTATTTTTTGATATTGTTCCATGTTTTGAATTGTCTATATTGATATTACTACGAGAAAGTCATATTACTACTCAAATTTGAAACTTGGTGTGTCTTCCTCATATTATGGTCTTTGTTTATATATTTGCAATTTATATTAGTTTTGAGTGTGTGTGTGTGTGTGTGTGTGTGTGTGTGTGTGTGTGTTAGGATTAGTGCCCTTAAATCCTATTGTATAATGCTATGCATGACATTATGTATGACTTAATGTATGACTTTATGTTGTAATTAATAAAGTTGTTTTTATTATTATCTAAAAAAATAGTAACATGAATATTCGGACATTATCATATAGTCCATGAGATGCATAGTATGTGATTTATTTGATTTAGTCATAGAAGATATAAGTCACAAATTCTTTGTAAACTCAGAATTTGAATTCGTAGTCGGTAATGAAATTGGGTGTTTCATTTGCGAAGACTATAACATATCAACTAAGATGATTTGTCTTAATCATGGAAATGGAGACTTCTAGTTGATATGTTGATATGTTTTAAGAGTTAAGACATATTGAACTAGACCGCTGTGAGATTTATTATTTTCCTTAACGACTGTTAATTGAATAATAAATTTCACGACTTCTATTTACATAAACTCTTAATCCTGAGAGGATAATGAACATGATCATGAAATGTAGGTTACTTTGATATATCAAGAGTGAGATCTAAAGTAACGGTTAAAACCTCAGTATGTTGGGCAGCCACATTTAGTGTTGATGGAACATATATTCTCAAGATGGAATGCATAATCTCTTAACGGAGATATAAAATATTCCTTTGAGATAAGTTTAATGAGTTCAGTTATTCAGAGAGTTAGGCCTAACCACTTTAGTAAGAAATTAGTAAAGTATATATATTTATGAAATTAGATTTTATAAATATATGATGAATAATTCAAAGATTTAAACCGAGTATTCAAGGATTAAGATGTAGTAATCTACAAAGTGGCAATCTATATTCATGACTTTGTATTACTACGAATATTTTATGAAGGGGTTGCATGTACAATAAAGTCTAGGGATATAATTTATTAATAAGACCTAGAGTGCAATTATATCTATATAGTGGTATTAAATATAATTAATGGTAACTTTGGACTTGTCAAGAGTTGACTAGAAAAGTCCTTGACCTATTGGAGCTAGTGTCTTGTTTGTTCCCTTTTGGTCCCACTCCAAGCTACATATTAAGCCCAATTGGAAAGGCCCAAAAGACTAGCCCAATTAGATAATTAGTTATAAGGTGAGAAACATACAGAATTTAATAAGTTACATGAAATGGTTTGTATGTGTGTGTTGGACACTTTCTAATTCTCCCTTGAAAAAATTCATATAACTGATTGAGAGACCACACTTCTTGGGCGTTAGTGAATCGGAGTGAAGATTAAAAGTGTTCCCGAGTACTTCTAATCTTTGGTTTTGAAATTCACCACACCAAGGTACACTCTCTTAATCTTAAATTCTGAAATTTACATAGTACATGTTATCAATTGCGAATGAAGTAGATCCATTAATTTTCCGCTGCGTATGTTTTGTATGCGATACAAACATAAATTTTTCCTTCAATGTGTGTGTGTATGTGTGTGTGTACAATTATTGGGAGGTTTGCTTTATTAATTTAAGAATTGTAAATTACTTTGTAGATTTCGGTAATTATGCACTTGCAACTCAAAATGTTCAGTGTTAGACAAAACTTCTAAACTATAGAAAAGTATAGAAGTTAAATATTTTTTCATCTTTGAAAAAAAATACTAACTAGCAAAATGTCTATTTACTCATTGTTGGATTTTTTTCCCAGAGTCAATGGCTTTTCTATGCATCACACGGGTTAGCAACTAGTAATGTTAGAATGACTATGATCATGAATCATGATAATGACAAATAATATCTCAAGTCTCATCTCACTAACTTACTTATCAAAAAAAAAAAAAAAAAAAGTCTTATCTCACTAACTCATTCCACTTTTCATATCTTTCAATTCTCCTTTTCCCATTGCTGTTTAAGAAAATATTAGTAGTACTCTTTTAAAAGTACATGTGAGTGATAATAACAAAAGCAATTGTTTAATATAATATATAGTTTGGCCACAAATTTTAGTGACTTAAAATTTTGGATTAATGGATCTTTCAATATGTTAAATTAACGTTCTCTTAGAATATTCACATCAGTCTCACCAATTTAATATTTCAGCAAAAATTTATCTAAACTCAACCAAAATAAGCGTGCATCAGCCTCACTAAATTAACTAAAGTTTTTAAAGAGAATAGTCTCATCACTACATGTAGTGAGCTTCTTTCCTCACTACATTAAATTTCAATGTTGATAAAATATTGAGGATGATGTATGTGTATGAAAATAATAGACAGCTAAACTAGCAAAAATAGAGTTTCTTTTTTTTTGGATTACTTTAGTTAAATATTTGAGGAAACTAATGTGAATGCTCTTATTTACCCCCAACTATAATGTAGTGTGCAACAATATTATCAAAGTCCCCTTTACATGGAATAAAAGAATAAAAATAAGTATGAAATAATAACTTTGGTCACACTTAATAGAGAAACGATTTGATTTTTCTTTTGGTTGTTTTTGTTTTCCAAACAAAAGAAGGATTCCTTCCTTCATCTTCCAAGCAAAAACTCTTTCCATATTGCATAAATCATCATAGAAACTCTTGCTATATTAAGCCCTTATTTGGAGACTTCTCAAGGTGTTCTCTCCCCAACAAATAGTAAAAAAGCCCACGGTGTTGTGCAACAAGATTATCTAAGTTCTTTTTTTGCTTGGATAAAACAACAAAATTAGGGATGAAATAATAACTTTTGTCTCAATAAGAGAAACCATTCCATTTTTTCTTTGGTTGTTTTTGTTTTCCAAACAAAAGAAATAATTCATTGCTTCATCCCCTAAGCAAAAACTCTTTTCATATTGCATGTATCATCACAAATAGAAATGGAGTGATGACAAGTTACTTTTTTTTTTGTAAATTATTTGACATAATTGTGATGATGCCAAGTAGAATACAAATACAGATAAAAGAATAACTTTTGTCTTAGTTAACATGGAGAAACCATTCCATTTTTTCTTTGGTTGTTTTGTGTTCCAAAAAAAAGAAGGATTCATTGCTTCAACCTCTAGGCAAAAAGTCTTTCCATATTGCATGCATCATTAGAAATAGAAATTAAATAGAGTGATAACAAGTTACTTTTTTCTTTTTTGTAAATTATTCGACATAATTGCAACTATGCACGCAAGCAAAATACAAATATGGATAAAAGAATAACTTTTGTCTCAATTAACATGGAGAAACCATTCCATTTTTCCTTTGGTTGTTTTTGTGTTCCAAACAAAAGAATAATTCCTTGCCTTAACCCCTAAGCAAAAACTCTTTCCATATGGCATGCATCATCATAAATAGAAATTTAAAGGAGTGATAACAAGTTACTTTTTTTTTGTAAATTATTTGACATAATTGTGATGATGCATGCAAGTAGAGTACAAATATATATATATATATATATATATATATATGGAGAAAAGAATAACTTTTGTCTCAATTAATGTGGAGAAACTATTCCATTTTTCCTTTGGTTGTTTTTGTGTTCCCAACAAAAGAATGATTCCTTGCTTCAATCCCTACGCAAAAACTTTTTCCATATTGCATGCATCACCAGAAAATAGAAATTAAATGCAGTGATAACAAGTTACTTTTTTTTTTTTTTTTTGTAAATTATTTGACATAATTGTGATGATGCACACAAGTAGAATACAAATACGGATGAGAGAGTAACTCTTGTCTCAATTAACGTGGAGAAACCAATCCATTTTTCCTTTGGTTGTTTATGTGTTCTAAACAAAAGATGGATTCCTTACTTCATCTCCCAAAGTAAGAACTCTTTCCATATTACGTGCATCATCACAAATAGAAATGGAGTGATAACAAGTTACTTTTTTTTCCACAAATTATTTGACATAATTGCGATGGTGCATGCAAGCAGAATACAAATAGGAATAAAAGAATAACTTTTGTCTCAATTAACATGGAGAAACCATTCGGTTTTTCCTTTACTTGTTTTCGTGTTCTAAACAAAAGAAGGATTTTTTATCTTTTCTCAAAGTATCTTTCCATATTGCATGCATCATCACAAATAGAAATGGAGTGATAACAAGTAATTATTTCTTTTTTTTCTTTTGTAAATTATTAGACATAATTGCATAATTATAATTTGATGAAATCCTAATGGACTTTTTTTTTTTAATCTTTGCAAAGTTATAGTTCAACAACATATAATAAATTAATAATGAAATTTCATAAATACCTTTTGTTTAGTGTTTTACCCCCAACTATAGGGTAGTTTGCAACAATATTATCAAAGCCCCTTCATATGGAATAAAAGAATAAAAATAAGGATAAAATAATAATTTTGGTCTCACTTAATGGAAAAATGATTTCATTTTTCCTTTTGGTTGTTTTTGTTTTCCAAACAAAAGAAGGATTCTTTGTTTCATCTTCCAAACAAAAACTCTTTTCATATTGCATGAATCATTGCAAATAAAATTGGAGTGATTAGGAGTAGAGGAAGGGGGGTCATGACCTCCCTTGACTTTTCAAAAATCCTCCATCCTTCTCGTATTTTTTTATTAAAAAAAATTGGACATAATTTAAATAATGGCCCCACCTAAATTTTTATTAAAAACATGTAATGCATTTATATAGTTGACTAATGTATTTTTGTTCCTCTAATTGCTTTTATGTAATACATGGCTCATTAAATTAAAGTTTATTCAATGTATATCATATGAAATTTAATTATGTTTTATTTTTATCAAATTGACTTGTATATTTTTAGACATATCAGGAATTACTTTTTTTATTATTTCAAAGATGTAAAGACTTACTTGATGTAAATATTTTTATTTACGCAATAAAATGTAATATGTTAAATCAAATTTACAAACACTTTTCATGTATATGCAACAAATATATATACATATATATATATTTTAATAATCGCCCCACCTAAATTTCTATTAAAAACATGTAATACATTTACATAATTGACTAATGCATTTTTGTTCCTCTAATTATTTTTATGTAATACATATGTTAAATTTTTAGATCCCTTAAAGCATAAGTTGTATAACCTAGTTATTTAACCAAGTAATTACTTAGGTAAATTATTCAAATCTAGGTTATAACAAAACAATTATATCATGTACAGCAGTGCGGAAATAAAAAGAACACACGATATGATAACCTAGGAAAACCAAACCGATAAAAAACCTGGGAATGATTTAACCTAGCTATCCTCAAGGTAAAATAGATCCACAATAAAAGAATTGAAGTTTTTCAATAGCGACTTAGACCACTAACATCCTATTACTACCTCGACCACGTGACAGCTCCGAGTCCATGGACTACTTCTTTCCTTGATCCACAGCAACCACAAGTACTCCCACTTGTGTTTTTTTTAAGCTTTTTGAAATAGCAACTGAAGCGATCACCAAGCTCTCAACATCAATTTTGATCTTGATAACCCTAATTATGTATGAAGGTAAACACCTCTAGATCTCACAAGAGATTCACACACACAGCATATCAACAACTTGTAAAACATGGCTAGGGTTTTTCTTTTTATACTTGAAGCAAAACATAAAACCCTACACGTCATATGGGCTTGGGCTGAGTTGAAAAATTCTGCAGAAAAATAATCTGCACGAGCTTGATCGATCGAGTCTAATTTTCAATCGATCAAGCCTTGTAGAAATTGAATAGTAATTTCCTACAATTACTCGATTTCAACTTTACACATAACCACACTTTGAGTAACATAAATCTAGACTAAAATGTTTTGATCATGGTTTGCCAACATTATACATTGAAGTTCTAATATATTAAGATCCTAAAGTCTTAGAACTTAATAACATAGCTCATTAAATTAAAGTATATATAATGTATATCATATGTAATTTAATTATGTTTTATTTTTATTAAATTGACTTGTATATTTTTAGACATATCAAGACTTAATTCTTTAATTGCAAAGATGTAAAGACTTACTTCGTGTAAATATTTTTGTTTATGCAAGAAAATATAATATGTTGAATCAAAATTACAAACATTTTTCATGTATAAGCAACAATGGGAGTAACAACAAGTAGCTATTCCTTTCTTTCTTCTTTTAATAAATTGTTCGACATAATTGCAATCTCAAGCAGAATAAAAATAGGGAGAAAAGAATAACTTTGTCTTAATTAATGGGGAGAAAACATTTCATTTTTCCTTTGATTTTTTTTTTTTTTTCCAAAAGAAGGATTCCTTACTTCATACCCTAATCAGAAAGTCTTTCCATATTGCGTTTATCATCGCAAATAGAATTGGAGTGATAACAAGTTACTATTGTTTTCTCTTCTTTAGTAAATTATTCGACATAATTGTGATGATGCACGCAAGCAGAATAAAAATAGAAACAAAAGAATAACTTTGGTCTCAATTAATGGAGAGAAACAATTCCATTTTTTCCTTGGTTGTTTTCTTTTCCAAACAAGAAAAGGATTTCTTGCTTTTGCCCCTATGCAAAAACTCTTTCCACATTATGTGCATCATCGCAAATAGATATTGAGTAATAACAAGTTACTATTTCTTCTTCTTCTTCTTTTTTGTAAATTATTCGACATAATTCCATAATCATGATTTGATGAAACACTAATGGACATTTTTTTTTAATCTTTGTAAATTAAGTTATAGTTCATTGAGTTCAACAACATATAATAATAAATATTTTTTTTTTTTTTTGTTATAGTGTTTTTAAATGTCAAGACATCAGATTTTGGACGAAACACTAATTATTAATTGAGTCCAATTAGATTTTTTTCCCATTCAATTAATAACAAATAAAAATCAAGGAATATATAATTATTATAAAGTTATATATATATATATATATATTATTCTTCCATTTTTTTTATTCCTTTCTTTTACATTTAACATCCAAAAAAAGAAAGAGATCATACAAAAGAAAAAAGAAACCATTAGAATTTGATTCCTTTCTTTTCTATGTCATTATACATTTATTTGGTCATTCCTTACCACTCCTTCAAGCCATATAGATTCTACTTTTACAAAATCCAAACAGAAGTGAGCTTACAAATCTATAAAAAGATAGCTTGTGTTGTATTATAGAAGTGAAATGCAGTAAGACTTTGTCGCAACTTTTTCCATTTGAATTTATGATGAGTTAGGAAGTGTTTTTACTTTGATTCTACTACAATTTACTTTAGTTAATTAAGAGATCCAAACTTATTTTCATTTGGTGATGATCTTCCCTTTTAGTGCAAGGAGTGACTAAAGGGTTCATTCTGTTGAAGTGCACAGAAAGTTGTACTTATTCAAAGCGTTCAATTTCGAGGTGAGTATCTAATATAATCCCTTAATACTTTTTAAGAAAAAAAAAATTATGATTCAATAGTTGGAATAAGAGGATTTGAACCCTAATAGTTTCCATTGGAAATATTAGAAAGTAACAATTGAATAAGACTTTAATATTTATACATACATACATACATACATACATACATATATATATATATATAGAACATCCGATAAGTTAAAAGCATAACATCCACCACAATCAAGTCCAACAACTAAAAGCAAAGCACCCACCACGTTCAAGTCATGTAGACAAATTAGTTGTATGTGTGCTTGACTGGAAGAGTTCCCGATTCCTTTCTTTTCTATTTTATTACACATTAATTTATTCATTCATTCCCACTCTTTTATCAAGCTATCTAGATTATACTTTTAAAAATCCAAATAGAAGTGGAGCTTTAAATATAAATCTACTCAACCTAAATTAATATTCATGCAACCAAATGGATCAACGAAGTTTTGAAGCCGAGTCCAAGTTCTTGTTATTGCGTGAGTATGTCTTGCTTCTTCTCTTTTTCTTTTTTCTTTTTTTTTCCAAAAAAAAAAAAAGTAGCTTGTGTTGTATTTTAAAAGTGAAATGCGATAAGATTTTGTTGCCATTTTGCCATTTGAATTTATGATGAGTTAGAGGCCTTTTTACTTTACTTAAACTGCAATTTCTTTCAGATAATTAAGAGATCCAAACTTATTTTCACTTGAAGATGATCTTCCCTTTCTCGTGCATGGAGTGACTAAAGTATATTTTCTGTTGAAGTGCACAGAAAGTTGTGCTTACTCAAAGTCTTCAATTCCCAGGTGAGTATCTAAGACAATCATTTAATACGTATTCACATAAAAGCATAACACCCACCACAATCACGGGAAAATTAAGTACCCACCATTTTCAGGTCCTGTAGACAAATTAGTTGTATGTGTGTTTGACACTACAGGGTGACAACTGAGGGAGATGATACTTCAACACTTCATCCATGAGCATCCTTTGATAATCAATGAATTTCCTGGAAAATCAATGTCCAAGTTTGAAAGATTTATGTTTGATAATGCAAAAGAGATGCCTTCCTGTACTGGGTGTGGTGAAGCAATTGAGGGTTCATGCGTCTGTTGTGGGCAATGTAGCTTTCGTCTTCATAATTCATGCGCCGTACTACCCCGTGTGTTGCAACTCCCAATACATGACAAACACCTTTTGGTTCTCCAAATAACTGAAAATGATGAGGGCACTTACAAATGCAACTATTGCAATTTAGTTTGCAAACATTTCTTTTACCATTGTCACCTTTGCAAATTTGTCCTTGATGTCAAATGTGCTTCTTCGCTACAATCCATCCTTGATGTTGAAATTCATGACCACCAATTGGTCCTCGTCCAAGGGTCAAACTCATTCACTTGTGATTTTTGTGGTAAAAAAGGTGAGGGCATGCCTTGCCTATGTGCCTTATGTGGAATTTGGTTCCACCGCAAATGTGCTTTCTTACCACACATGGTCAAACATAGGCAGCATAAGCACCCTCTCAAACTCACCAAATCTCTCAACAGTGATCAATCTGAGCACCGATTTTGTCGATTTTGTGTAAATAAGTTGGACACAAACTATGGGATTTATTATTGCTCAAGTTGCGATTATGTTGTCCATCTTGATTGTGCTATGGACAAGGTTGGTAGGGTGCTAACACTTACGTGGGAATCAGAAGTTGAGCAGCTTATTGGGTCAACAAGAAGGGTGGGGAAGGACAAAATTAAAATACCCATAGAAATCAAGCATTTCAGTCATGGGCATGACTTGAAGCTTATCGATGAGCTTGAGGATTATGAAATATGTGACGGGTGTTTACGGACTATCTTCCCTCCATTTTACAAGTGTGCTCAGTGTTCTTTCTTTCTACACAAATCTTGTGTAGAATTACCCGATAAAATGCAACACCCACTTCACCTACACACGCTCACCTTGACATCAAAGAGAACAATGCTTGTTATTTGTGATGCTTGCAAACTTTTTACTAATGGCTTTACCTATGAGTGTGGCAAATGCAAATTTGAACTTGATGTTTCATGTAGTTTGATCAGAGAAAATTTTACTCATGTTGGCCACAAGCATTCCCTCATTCTCTCTAGTACAGCATTGGATGAGAATTGCAGTGCTTGTAATTATAAAATGAAAATCCTTCATTGTACTAAATGTGATCAGTTTACTCTAGATTTTGGATGTGCTACACTGCCACTCATGGCAAAACATAGACAACACGAGCATCTTTTTACCTTACATTATACTGCTGAAGATGATTCAGGTGAATATTATTGTAATATTTGTGAGGAAGAACGATATCCAATGTTTTGGTATTATTACTGTGCTGAATGTAATTTTCCTACTCATCCCAAATGTATATTTGGAGAGTTCTTAAATGGCAAGTATCGAGACTGCCGAAACATCAAGTTTGGAAGCACTTACACCTCTGACATCCACGAACATCCCCTCACTCTTGCTCGTAAGATTATGGACCATGATTCATGTGACAAGTGTGGTAAATTTTGCAATGAAGTGACATATGAATGTGCCACTTGTAATTCCATTATTCAGGTGGAGGGTCTGCCGAATTGTAAAACCTCTCTGATGGACTTCGCCGTGAAAAAAAAAGTAAGAAAATGTTTTTGTTTATTTTTTAAGGGAAAATTTATGAGGATAAAAATTAGAATTGAAGCTCATGTACCGCATTCATTAATTTTGTTTTTATTTCTGTTACTTAGCAATTGCCTGTATAATCTAATTCATGGTAACCTCCATTATAAAAATCATATGTTCAAATGCAATGCGGAGTTTGCAGTTTTCTAAGTCTCACTTGGTATCAGAGCATCACAATCTCTGGAAAATTTTAGCATCTTTTATTTTTTGGTCTGAAGTTTCGGGTCCATTTAACCCCTTTTTCTTGCACCACTCCAATAATAATTCTGGTTTGGCACTTGTTTCTCATTGGTGAGAATAACAAAACATAAGAGTCAATCCATGATAATGACGCTCACAAGTCATAGCCAAGAACAAGATTAGTTTCATCAACGAGTCCATTATTCCAAAACCTGTTAACAGTTTAGACCCAAATTTCCTTGCTTGGAAACGATGCAATACCATGATTCTTTCATGGCTTCTCAATTATATATGTTTCCAAGGGAGGTTTGAATACTTGACCAACATTAAACTATTTTATATAGTGAATTAACAACTTTTTGACATTATTTAGGATTTTTCTATCGATTTGCCAAAAAATAAAATGTTGCGCAAAGTTAGGTTGAGTAGAACACCATACTTGTTATTAACGGTAATAAGTCAACTAATAACATCTTTTATGGTGTTGTTTATAATTTTTTTTTTCTAAGGTTGAAGCTGAGTTAGAGCGCAGACATCAGATGGCTGAATTAGAGTGCAGAAGAAATAAGATGGCTGAATCAGAGCTTAGAAATGAGATGGCTGAAGTAGAGCGCAGACTTCAGATGCTTGGGTCACGTTTGAAAGAAATGAACCAGAATCAAGTTTCTGGCAGCAGCAGCAGGGCTGAGATGCAGAATTGACATCATCCTCATCGTTCTCTTTACCATCTCACTCGCTCCTTCGATGCGATCGTCATCGACGACGACGACAACAACAACAACAACCGAAACGACAACGTTGTCGTTGTCGTGTCATTGATATCTGCCCTCACGAATACGCTACTGATTTAAACGTCACGAATTTCGATGCTGTTCTTAGAGACACCCCTGCCACCTTTGCTATCGTCGAATTCTTCGCCCACTGGTCACTCTTTTATAGCTTTACTACCATTTTGTTAGATCTATGCTTTGTTAATGGATATTGGGATTTTTAAGGAAATGACTAGCTATGGAATTGTTGTTTTAGCTGATATATATGTATTTGTGGAGATCTGGGTGACTTGTGGTATTGGCAATCCAAATAATTATATACGTTGTTTCATAATTTTCAAATGATTTTTTTTTTATAATTATATTAGATTGCAACTAACACATGGTTTACTACTTTGGCTATTGGCTAAATGGATCAGCAGGTTTGGTACTTCGGTAAATTTATTGGATTTAGATTTAGATTTATGGTAGAATGAATTCTGATGATTATTGAAATTTGAGAGAATACATTTTTGTCTTGCAATTAAGAAATGGTTTGCTACTTAGCGATTACTATTTTTTTTTTTTTTTGGTTTCTTATCAGTATGAACTTTTTTATTATTATTATTAAGTATGTGAATGACCCCCAATTAGTCCGTTGAAGATCAAAAGCTGACCAACCCAGCCCCATGATTTTGGGAAGAAGGCTTTGTTGTTGTTGTAAACACACGCATTTGAAGAAGTCAAAACAAATTTGGATAGTTGTATGTCATGTGAAGTTAATGACTACTGAATTTTATGGACACAATCATAGAAATCCAATTAACGACACTAATGTGGTTCTTGTATTTTATTGTTTTCTTCTCCACATTGGAATTGATTTCATCTATTAATCATTAACTCCAATCTGATCCCCCAATTACATGGAATTGATGGATCATAAATCAAAAAAGGATCCTGTTTTACAGGGGGCTTAAATTCAGTAGTACTCCTTTGACTTTTGCTGCCTCTACTTCTTGGATTTTAGCGTGATCTTTTCGTTTGTCCTAATGTGTCTGAAAGTCTGTCAAATCTGCTGATTGATTGGAACAGAGAAGCCTATTTGATTGATGGTTATGGCAAGTTATTTGGACGTATTTGCATACTCATATCAGTAAAGCACAAGGAGCAGAATAACCCTGTCTCACATTACAGTTGTTTTAATCTAAAACATCTGATTACAAGACACGACTAAACTGTAAACTAGAGATCATGGATTGAAGCTCTTCTAGCAAATAGCCAATTAAGGATGATCTGCAGTGATACATTTTCGATAGGGTGAAATATATCCTGCTGAAAATTTATAATACTTTCAACAGGGTCTATTAGAAGTACAGGGCTTTTGAGGAAGAAACTTTGTGGCTTGACTAGCAGTTGGAGTGGCCCAACTAGGTAATAACCATATCAAGTCCCAAACACAACCATTGTTCGATTCCTTAAATACCCCTGGTCCAACCAAAACCTAAATCAAGACAAACCAGCCTGATGGCCTTACCAAAGCTGAAACAAAGCCGAACAAGCATGGCAAGTCGGGTCCAAGAACAAACAAACCGGATTTTGATTTTGATTATTATTATTACTAGTCGCAGACCCGCGCAATGCGCGAGATAATTTTGATGTCATATTATTTTTTGTTAAGTAAAGAATGAGAATAATAGTTGAGATTGATTAATAATAGTCCCAAACTCATCTCACAATAATGTGATTACATTGTAATATATAATTCTATGTAAGTAAAGAAGTCTTTATCTTGATTTTGTGTGTGTGTGTGTGTGTGTGTGTGTGTATTGGCAAGGAAACATGTTGCATTTTACTTTCAACTATTATATATGTTAGGTTCTAAGAGCTTAGAACAATTGGCAAATCGTGAGCACACAAGAACATGTAAGCTGCAGAAAGAAGATTTCAGAATCTGCCTGGTTCGATCGATCGAAAAACAGGCTCGATCGATCGAAAGTCGTATCTGCAGAATTTTATTAAGCCCAAACAGCAGTTCTAGCCCATTAAGGATTAGGGTTTCAGATCTACTTCTCCCACTATATAAAGGAAACCCTAAGCACGTTTTTTACAAGGCTTTTTAGAGAGAGAAGAGTGTGCCTCTTTGTTATTTAGGGTTTTGTTCCTAAAACCTCTCTTATTACTTCTACCGGTGTTGTTCCTTGAAGAATCTCAAGATCTGGTATTGCTAAAGTTGCTGCCTTCTCTAGTCATCAAAGGAGCTGATGATCTAAACCTTCAAGGGTGGTCTTGGAGTCACAAACAGGAGAGTTTGTGTTGCTAAACCTTTGAGTGGAGTCTCAAAGTCACAAACGGTGGTGTTTGTGTTTTGCAAAGATTAAAGAAAGAAGGAGTCCGTGGATCTCGGAGCTATCATGGGGTCATGGTAGTAAGTTTCCTACACTTGGGTAGCAATAGGATGTTAGTGGTCTAAGTCGCTATTGTGTAAACTTCAATTCTTTCTAGTGGATTTGCTATTTTACCTTGAGGATAGCTAGGTTAAATCCTCCCCAGGTTTTTTACCGGTTTGGTTTTCCTGGGTCATCATATCGTTGTGTTCTTTATTTTTCCGCTGCTTTACTTGATATGATTGTCATTGTTTTAACCTAGATCTGAATAATAAACCTAAGTATTCACTTGGTTAATTAATTAGGTTAAACAATCTAAGTTTACAGAGGTCTAAACGAACTGACAAGTGGTATCAGAGCGGGTAGCTCTTTTGTTGTTAGATCTTTTGATCTAAGAGCTGATCCTTGATCCCTGTTATCATGGATAATTTGAAGTGTCTTACTGTTTTTGATTGTGATGATTTGAATAAAAAGGACACTGTTGTTTCTGTTGATTTTATTGATGCCTTTGAAACTCTTCGTAAGGAATTATCTAAGTCTTTGAAAATTGCTAAGAAATTTAAAGAAGAGTTAAAATTGGTTAATCTTGAAAAAGAGGAATTGATTGTTAGATTAAATGAATCTAATAAGAAGAATGAATTTTTGAGAAATCAAATTTCCTCTCAAGATGAGAAGATGAAAAGCTTGGAACAAGAGTTAGCTGAGTCTAAAGCTAAAATTGACAATTTGACCAGTACCAAGCTTGCTGTTGTTAACAGAAGTGTTTCTGTTTCTCTTAAGCCTAAAGCTGAAAAACTTTATATCCCTCCTTTCAAGAGGAATAATAAAGAAAATGCTTATTTTGCTAGGTTAGACAAAGGTAAAAGTTCTGATATAGATGCTGAAGTTTCTACACCCAAGTCTAAACCTACTGTTAGAGAGCATAAGAAATCTGTTTTTGTGCCTACTTGTCACCTTTGTGGTGTTGTTGGTCATATTAGACCAAATTGTTCTTTGTTGAGGCAAAAACCAAAATCTGAGACTAGATTTGCTGTTAGGAATACTGATGTTCCTAAATTTGTTCCTGTTTGTCACTTTTGTGGAGTTTCTGGTCACATTCGTCCTAATTGTCATAAATTGAAATTTAAGCATTCTGTGTTTCAGTCTAGGACGTGTGATGATATTTCTCCTGCCATAAGTCCAAATAAATTGTTTCATATGCTTTTGAAAAATTTAAGCTTGTTGGCTTGTGAAAGGAAATTGCAGGATTTTAGTCTTTCTCAGAGGATTGATGTAATCCCTCAAATACACTCTGCTTCACATGGATTTTCACCTACAAAGCCGAAGACTCGTGCTATATGGGTGAGAAAAGATTCTCTAAGGTGAGTGTTGCTGACTTGTCCCTAATTTAATTCTTTCAAGTATTTGTGGACATGTTTTGTTTCTGTTTTTGGTTGTTTTGTTTTTTTTTTAGGTTGTTTTTTGTTATTTTTCTTGAGGATTACATGAATTATGATATCTCTCTTGATTTAGAACATGCTTGACATTGTGGAGAAACTTGAATAGTATGTGTTATATAAGTGCTAAGCTTTTTCTGATTTTGTGTGAGTATGTACTAGTATGTACATGTACTCAAGGGTTAATTAAGAAATTAATATTTCTTGTTTGTGTACCCTCTATAGCTTGGTCAAGCACTGTCATGCATTGCATTTACATTTTTTTAAATCATTTAGCATAATGTGTGCTTTTTGTTTTTGGTCATAAAATTTCTTTTAAACCAAAAATACTTTTGTGTTTTGCATTAATTTTTCTTGGATTTGAAATCAAGGATTGGCCATATTATCTTATACATAATATGTTTATGTATTTTGTTTAGCTTGGATGAACTTATTTTATTGCACTTTACTAGTTTAAGCTTTGTAGTGCATGTTGTGTGGGAAGATGTTTATAGTTTTTGATCACTTTGTCTTGATCTTGAAGTCACATGCCTTGTTTGTCGGACTTGAACTTAATGAGAAAGGCATAAATAACCATCTCACCACTGTTTATTAGCCAATCATGAACACCTTAGTGCATATCATAAGATTTTGTGCTCGAGAAAGTGTAGCACATGCACAAAAAGAACATAAGGTGTAGCCTCGGATTAAATTGTTA
This sequence comes from Lithocarpus polystachyus, assembly GCA_033629205.1. Classification (NCBI taxonomy): domain Eukaryota; kingdom Viridiplantae; phylum Streptophyta; class Magnoliopsida; order Fagales; family Fagaceae; genus Lithocarpus; species Lithocarpus polystachyus. The sequence goes on along the minus strand of CM066162.1, from coordinate 2,908,966 downwards.
AAATTGGTGTGTACATTATTGGGATATAATAAGTTTCTAATCAATTAAAATTGGTGTGTATATTATGAGGCAAATCAAGAAACTTACATAATTGCAAGCTTTTAATCTAGGAGATGTGAGAGTTATATGATGTAACTCTTTAGGTGATAGTCTCTTTCAAATTTATGTGATGAATTTTGTAGACTTTGTGATTGATTACTATTCACATATCACCTCACATGTCTCTCAAGCTTTTGCTAGTTGCACACACTACACAAGTTACTCTTTGCTAAACTTGGTACATTATATTGTGTGTGATCTTGTTGTGGCCATCCAAGATTATATGTTCCTTGATTTTGATGCAAAATTTGAGTTTTAAGGACAAATTGATTGAAAACCTTAATTTTGAAAGATCTGGGTTGAATTTAAGTGTTTTTGAAAAACTTTTAGTCTCATACTCATGCATTTCATACATGAATTACTATGCTTTGAGGAGGTACTGCATTAAATTGCCCTGTTTTTCAAAAATTTGAGTTTTCCAGAATTTCGACCGATCGAGGGTGTTTTTCGACCGATCGAAATTCCGATTAAAATTTTTGGTTTGATTCTGTCTGACTCGATTGGTATTCGATCGATACTCGATCGATCGAAACTGAAAAATTTTCAGTTTTTAGAGTTTTTGACCAAATTTTTTTATGCATCATTTATGTTTAGGATTCACATGAGTTGCATTGTTTTCTATATCCATCTTGCAGTTTTGCAGTCATATCTCTCATTGTTTTCACACATAACATGCATACACTTTGCTAAATTGGGTACTCAACTTGATTTAAAAATTGATTGATTAATTTTTGAGTCCTTTGTACGTTTTAGTATATGCTATTTTTCTTGATGTGTGAAATGCAGAAAATATTTTTCTTAAGAGATATGATGGATAATAATGTGCAAATATTTTCGTTACTCATGCAACTGTTTATGGGTCACATAGTGTCAAGTTTGCATTTATTGAAAGAGAGAATATTTTTCTTCATGTGTATCCTCAACTCAATTTTTTTTGGGTTTGTGTGTTTTTATTTATCCCCACCTCCTAAATTTTCCCCAAAACTGTTTTTCCCAAAACTTGTTTTATTTTTCCTATTTTTATAGGGGGAGAAGAGTTTTTTTTAACCTTTGTTGTTCATAGGGGGAGTTGTTGCTCTTTATAGGGGGAGTTATCTCTTTTTTCTATAGAGCTAATATGTTTTATGTTCCCTTGGTTCTCTTTTTTCTCTCATGTTTACTCTTTGTTTGAGTTGTATTTGTCAATACGTGACAAAAAGGGGGAGAAATAGATGAAATGTTGGGAAGCCTATTTGTCTTGTTTAGGGGGAGTTGAAATTGTTTTCGAAAGGGGGAGAATATAAAAACTTTTTGTTGTATCTAACTTAGGGGGAGAGTTAGAATTTATTTTTGTGTTTATATTCTGTTTCATATTATTGTTTATATGTCTTTCTTTCCACACATGCGTTGATGTGTTTGTTGAGTGTTTCAGGAAAGACAGGTGCATTCTGATCAAGACCTTCTACCTCTTCTTGGCAACTTCTAGGTTAAGAGTCTTAGATTGGGATTTGTGATGTAATTGGGCATTTTATTGTATTGGGTTGTTCTTGTATTTTAACATTTCATTTTGTATGAAAGTTTTGTCACGAATTGCCAAAGGGGGAGATTGTTAGGTTCTAAGAGCTTAGAACAATTGGCAAATCGTGAGCACACAAGAACATGTAAGCTGCAGAAAGAAGATTTCAGAATCTGCCTGGTTCGATCGATCGAAAAACAGGCTCGATTGATCGAAAGTCGTATCTGCAAAATTTTAATTAAGCCCAAACAGCAGTTCTAGCCCATTAAGGATTAGGGTTTCAGATCTACTTCTCCCACTATATAAAGGAAACCCTAAGCACGTTTTTTACAAGGCTTTTTAGAGAGAGAAGAGTGTGCCTCTTTGTTATTTAGGGTTTTGTTCCTAAAACCTTTCTTATTACTTCTACCGGTGTTGTTCCTTGAAGAATCTCAAGATCCGGTATTGCTAAAGTTGCTGCCTTCTCTAGTCATCAAAGGAGCTGATGATCTAAACCTTCAAGGGTGGTCTTGGAGTCACAAACAGGAGAGTTTGTGTTGCTAAACCTTTGAGTGGAGTCTCAAAGTCACAAACGGTGGTGTTTGTGTTTTGCAAAGATTAAAGAAAGAAGGAGTCCGTGGATCTCGGAGCTATCATGGGGTCATGGTAGTAAGTTTCCTACACTTGGGTAGCAATAGGATGTTAGTGGTCTAAGTCGCTATTGTGTAAACTTCAATTCTTTCTAGTGGATTTGCTATTTTACCTTGAGGATAGCTAGGTTAAATCCTCCCCAGGTTTTTTACCGGTTTGGTTTTCCTGGGTCATCATATTGTTGTGTTCTTTATTTTTCCGCTGCTTTACTTGATATGATTGTCATTGTTTTAACCTAGATCTGAATAATAAACCTAAGTATTCACTTGGTTAATTAATTAGGTTAAACAATCTAAGTTTACAGGGGTCTAAACGAACTGACAATATATGACAAAATATTTTGTAATACGTTATAGTGTGAGATATGTATCAAAACACAACACAATTAAAAAAATGAAAAATGTATAATTTTTATTAGAACATGAAAATGAATCTTGTTGGTTTCATATGAAAGCTAACATTATTTTGAATTTTTGGATAAGTCATTGAGCAATTTATCCAAACTTTGTTCCCATTTTATCACATAAGAGCTATTAAACAAAATTATAATAGTTTCTATTTTGATAATCACTAAACTCATGCATGAGAATCAACTATTACAAAAACTTTTATCCCCAAAACATATATTGATTTCTATTATTCCTTTCCATACAATTTAAAAAATGTGAAAAACTGAGGAAGCTAAATGTTTAGTTGATCGTTTCTCCAAAAATAAAAATGTGTAGTTGATCTTAGTCAATCAATAAATAGCATAAAAGGGGTAGGGGAAAGCAAACGTATTCACAGTATAATTGTTTATATATGTCCATATTTGTTTTAGTATAATAATACTCTTGCTTTCTAAAATATTCATGTAGCAACTGTATCTTGTTTGATCTCTCCAAGTTCTGCAACTTTAACCCAACTCGTAGCATATAAACCAATGATCATGAAAAAGAACCTAACAAAATGAAGCCAAACACAATTTCTAAATTTTAGTGATAATTAATAGAGAGATTAAAAGATTTCACAAATATATGTGTATGTGTATGTGTGTGTGTGTGTGTGTAGGAGAATGAAAAAATGTATATACGATACATAAGTGTTAAGGAAGGGGAAAGGTTGGGGAAGAGGAAGAGACTTTGTATATTTTGGTAATTGAAAAATGTATTTATAACTGCTTAGTTGCATGGTTAATGTTATATATACATATATATATATATATATATATATATATTTATATTTATATATATATAGTAACATAATAGTAAGCCTGAATAAAGGACTTTTGAACTACCATTTAGGTTTATGAAAAATTTAAGACTTTCCATATTCATTATTTTTTTCCCAAAAATTTTGATCAAAGAAAATAATTTCCTTCATAAATGAGAATTTTTTGGATATTTTTTTTTTCAATTAGATAGAAGAAATATATACGAAGGCAAAAAAAAAAAAAAAAAGATTGTTTTTCTAAAAGAGCTAATAGTGAATATTTTTTTTTTTTTGAGAAACACACACACACACACACACACACACACACACACACATATATAGAGGAAGGGGGATGAGATAAGGGAATACACTCACACGCTAATACCAAAACTGCATGCAATAGTGAATATTTAAGTACATATTATTTAAGAATTATAATAGTGAAATTTGTAGTACAAAAGAAATGCCTAGTTAATTTCTTGTTGTATTTATCTATTATATTTCTTATGTTATTTATATTATATTTTTGAATATTTAAAGAGTATGATGGATTGAAGTGCAACATATCATAGCCAAATTGAACAATAAGATATAAGATATAAGTTTAAGGTTTTTTTTTTTTTTTTTCTTGTGAATTAGATAAGCTTAATTAAGCTAATTACTAAGGCAATATGATTTAATTCATTATGGACTATACTAAATCATTCTATTTATATATATATATATATATATATATTTGGTTAGCATGATTTGAATTAAGTTGCAGGATTTCCTAAGAATGAGATCACGTCAAGGTATATGCTTCAATTGAGAGAATTTTTTAATTTAAAAGTAATGGACATTAGCATTACCATGGAAACATAAAGAAATATTACATGCATTTCCACAATAATAAAATGGATGCAATAGTTGTAAATTGTAAGATTTTTTTTTTTTTTTTTTTTGTTGAGAAGATAAATGGTACCCAAATACAAAGAAAAAGAGGAACACCTTACGGTCAATACCTATCAATCATAATATTTTGTTTCCTCTTCCAAGGTGTCCTAAGAAGTTATAAATTAGCATCGATTTAGATGAGATTAAAAGAAAATTAGCAAAGATTTATGCAGTATTTAATTTTAAAAATTACAAAGCTCTTTAGAAAATAAAATAAACAAATGAGAGGCAAATGATCATCTACTAAATCAATAAAACGTATTCCAATTCTTTAAACACAAAAAATTTTAATGGGTAAAAAGCAATTATGTAAAAAAAAAATTTGTAAATATGAATACAAAAAAATAGAATATCAATTGAAAAAAAAAGAAACATGGTATTTAGAACCCTGGAAAAGAAAATCCAATACAAACCATTACATCGTAATTTGTGAAAAAATTAATGAAAATAACCATACTAAACTAAGTTATAATCCCAAATACAAAGAAAAAGAGGAATAACATATGGTCCATACCTATCAATCATAATATTTTGTTTTCTATTCCAAGTTATCCAGAGAAGTTAAAAATTAGCATAGATTTAGATGAGATTAAAAGAAAAGTAGCAAGAATTTATGTAGTATTTAGTTTAAAAATTACAAAACCATTCAGAAAATAAAATAAACAAATGGGAGGCAAATGATCATGCACTAAATCAATAAAATGCATTCCAATTATTTAGACACTAACAATTTTAATGGGTAAAACATAATAATATAAAGAAAAATTATAAACATGAATAAAAAGAGATAGACTATCAATTGAAAATTGGAAAAAGGAAAAAAAGAGAAACATGGTATTTACAACCCTTGAAAAGAAAATCCAGTACAAAACATAAAAAAAAAATGCGGCAAAAAAGCAAAGAAGTTCAAGGGAAGAAAAAAAAATTGACCTCAAATGGACCTTCCAATTCTAGTTGTAATTTGGTGACTGATGGGGTGGAAAGAAAGCAATTCAAAACCTATATATAAAGAAATTAAATCAGTGGGCTTTAAATCCAAAAGGAGGCAATTGAATGTTTTGATGGGGGAAAGAAGCTGTTTTTTTGATAAGGAGATGATAAGTCCAAGAGAGAGAATAATTGATTGCTGAATTTAAGGGAATTTGGATTCAATGGGAAAGTCATTAATAGCATAAATATTAGCCGTTTGTTTGATGGGAAGATGATGAGTTGAGAGAGAGAATGTGATTGATTAAATAGAATATAGGAAATGGAAACCCAAAAAAAAAAAAGGAAAATAAAAACTTTGTGATGTGGCGATGATGTGGCTCAACTGGAGCGTAGCAACAATAAATGCTACGCTTCAGCTTTTAGATATAATATATATAGATATAGATTATTATTATTATTTGTTCAGTTACAGGATTGTAATATTATGTTAGAGTATCCAACTTAAAAGTTTAAGTTAATAGGTGGAGATGTTCAACTTGTACATGAACCCCCATATCAATGTACATATAATAATAAAATTTCTAAATAATTTTTTGTTTTAGTGTTTTTAATTGTTAAGACATCAGATTTTGGACAAAACAATAATTATTAATTGAGTCCAATTAGATTTTTTTTTCCCATTCAATTAACCACAAATAAAAATCAAGGAATATATAATGACTATAAAGTTATATATATTATTCTTCCCAACATCCAAAAAAATAAAAGAAAAAGATCATTCTGCTACAAAAGAAAAAGAAACCATTTGAATTTGATTCCCTTCTTTTCTATTTCATTATACATTTATTTGGTCCTTCCTTCCCTCTCCGTCAAGCTATATAGATTCTACTTTTACAAAATCCAGATAGAAGTGAGCGTATAAATCTACGCAACCTAAATTCATGCAACCAAGTTGACTAAATAACTTTTGAAGCCAAATAAGAGTTCTTGTTCGAGTGTGAGTATCTTTATATGTGTGTGTGTGTGTGTGTGTGTGTGTGTGTGTGTGCAGGGAGTGACTAAAGAGTGCGTTATGTTGAAGTGCATGAAAAGTTGTGCTTACTCAAAGCGTTCAATTTCGAGGTGAGTATCTAAGATAATCCTTTAATACTTTTTTAGAAAAAAAATATAATTCAATAATTAGAGTAAGGGGATATGAATCTTAATAGTTTTTGTTGGAAATATTAGGTCACAATTGAATAAGCCCTTAATATTTATATTCATATATAGAACATCTGCTAAGTTAAAAGCAGAGGACCCACCACTTTCAAATCATGTAGACAAATTAGTTACAATGTGTGTTTGATAAGAAGAGTTCTTGATTCCTTTCTTTTCTATTTCATTACATATTAATTTGTTCATTCATTCACACTCCTTCGTCAAGCTATCTAGATTACACTTTAAAAAATCCAAATAGAAGTGGAGCTTTAAATATAAATCTACTCAAAGTCAACATAAATTAATATTCATGCAACCAAACAGATCAATGAAGTTTTGAAGCCAAGTCCAAGTTCTTGTTATTGCGTGAGTTTTTTTTTTTTTTTTTTTTTTTTTTTTTTTTTTTTTTTTTGAGGGAGATTATAGCGTGAAAATGTCTTGCTTCTTCTCTTCTTCTTCTTCTTTTTTCCCCCAAAAAACTAAAAAAAAAAAAAAAAAAGTAGCTTGTGTTGTATTATAAAAGTGAAATGCAATAAGATTTTGTTGCTATTTTGCCATTTGAATTTATGATGAGTTAGAGATAGGAGTGTGCAAACTATCACCGGCGCCGACAACACCGACCGGCACCGACACTCCCGCACCGCCATTGGCACCGACCGACGGAGCCGATGTCGGCGATCGGAACGCGAACGGAGCTCCGATGCCGGTGCGGTGAGAACATCGGAGACGCAATGCAGGCACCGAGTAATGCTGAACCGAACCGATACAAACAGGTAGAAAAAAATTTTCAGTTCAGATCAGGGGACGGCGTCGTTTAGGAATGTATCTGTTTTAAATTTTTTTTAGTAAAACACTAAAACGTCGTCGAATTAGGTTATGATTAAAAAAAAAAAAACACAAAACACAAAACGGCACCGTTTCATGTAGGTTTTCAGACATACCTCAGTGACCACTATAAATACATTCTATTCACCTGCTGGGACCCTTAACTCTCTCTCTCGCCCTCACCCCAGCCGCCTCGCCTCTCTAGCTCGCGGTCTCGCCGGCCTGAGTCGCGCCTCGTAGCAGCAGCAGCAGCAGCTCCCCACGGCAAACCACGGTAAGCCTCTTCCTTTTAGTTTTAATGGAAACGGAGTGAGAGAGATTGTGTTGGACTGGACATGGAGTGAGAGAGATTGGTTTTAATGGAAACGGACCGGAGTGAGAGAGAGTTGTTGACTTGTTGAGTTGTTGTTGTTCAGTACTCACTACTCAGTACTGTAGGGAAGTGAGTTAGAGACTTAGAGATGGAGAATGGACAAAGGACTCAAAGGAAAGTAGTGCGTGGTGTGAGTCTGTGATTGTGTCTGTGTGAGTGTGTAACGTGTGTTGCTCAATTAATATTTAATAACTTATTTATGATGCGTGTGAGTTGTGCGTGTGACTGGTGTGAGTGTGAGCTGTGACTTATGCGTGTGAGTGTGTGACTGGTGTGAGTGTGAGTTGTGCGTGTTATTAATATTTATTTATTGAGTTTTTGTTTAGTTAGTTTTTAGTTAGTTAGTTATTTATTTAATTTAGTTTTTAGTGTGTCTGTTAGTTAGTTATTTTGTGCGTGTTATTAATATTTATTTAAGTTAGTTATTTGTAGTCAACAGACTTAGTTAAGTTAATTTATTTAGTTATTTATTTATTTAGACAGTTGACTAAGTTTAGTTAATTGTGTTGTTTTATGTTTGACTAAGTTGTCATAGGTTTCATGAATTATTTGGCACAAAGTTTTTTTATCAGGTTGATATATTAGTATTGGGCTTGAAAGTCTAATTTTTTTATTATTAAAAAAATAATTTTTTTTTAATATTTCAAACCGACTAAACCGACTAAACCACACCGCAAAACCTATAGGTCGGAAAACCGACCTTAGGCGGTGTGCATCGGTTTCAATTATGAAAAAACTAATCTCTATCAGTTCGGTAGTAAATTTGGAAATAAACCGCCCTTACCGAACTGGGCACACCCCTAGTTAGAGAGCCTTTTTACTTTACTTTTACTGCAATTTCTTTCAAATAATATTTAAGAGATCCAAACTTATTTTCATATGAAGATGATCTTCCCTTTTTAGTGCAAGGAGTGACTAATAGATATGTTCTATTGAAGTGGACCAAAAGTTGTGCTTACTCAAAGTCTTCAATTCCCAGGTGAGTATCTAAGATAATCATTTAATACAAATCTATATCTATATAATAGCAGAAGCCTTTTAACCAGGTGCTGCCACGTTAGGAAAAAAGGCCACTTAAAAAGGTGACACATGTACAGTAAAACTTTAAAAAATCGCACGGTGCGATGGGTGAGCCACCTTTTCAGACACCAACCCGCCTGTCCAAAAAAAAAAAAAAAAAACAAAAGAAAAACGCAGCCCCTTATAAAACACCAAGCCGCTTATCCACAGAACAAAGAAGAGAGAAAAAAAAAAAAACACCAAAAACAAAGCAAACCCTAAAACCCAAACCGTATTTCCGATCAAGTTTCAGATTCAAAATTGCGATTCCTTGCTGCGCCTTCATATACACGCAGATCGGACTGGCGTGTTCCAACCCATCAAAAAAGAAAAAAAAAACCTGCAACAGTGAAGACAACTATTCGTTCTCTGCAATCGTGAAAACTGGAATCCTCTGTCCCTCCTCTGCAACAACAGGCGATTTAGAAGCTATCCCGTCTCTGCTCTTCAACAATAAACAATTCATAAGGTACGCATTTTATCCGTTTTCAAAAAAAAAAAAAGGGTTTTGAAGAAGGAAGGCTTTCCCCCCCCCCCCCTTTTTCCATTCAATTAGCGTTTTAAACAGATAGAATAACAAAGATTTTGTTAGATACTGTTTAGCCGCACTGCTCAATTTTGCTAAATACAATTTCTTGAGTCCTGTTTATTTCCATTGTAGTATTGATTGAATTTAGTTTTAGATTGGCAGATTTTAGTTTGGTTTGTACTTTTTTTGGTTTTCCCCTAAAATTTTGTTTTCTATTAAGTTACCGTTTCTAGGGTAAATTACTATAGAGTGTAGATTTATTGATGATTTCTCTCAAACTAAAATCGATTTTGTGCTGGAGAACATAGATTTATATGTTGCCAAAAAAAAAAAAAGGTCTGTCAAGTTGTTTTAAATTTTTTGCTGAAATATTTTCCCCTTTTAATATTTTTGTTTCCCCATGTCTCTTCTCTACCATTTTTGTAAAGGTTTTTGTGGTACATATTTAAAGTTTTTCGTTTGTATTTGCTCTGATTTTAAAAAATAAACCCTGGAACATAGAGAAAAGGTATTGAACTTTAAAATGCCTTTCTGTCTCCATTGATGCAAATCTGCTACCTTTTTTTCCTTAATTTCCAATTTATTTTTATAATTTCTTGATTTCTGTTTGTTCGGTTGTTGTATTGATTAAATTTTGTTTTTGTTCAATTTAATATTTCCACTTTTGTTATTATTATGTTCCATTTTTTGTTTTGGGCCTTTTTGATTTCGTTTTTCCGGTGATGAATGTGTTGTATATTCTGTTATGCATGTTCAATTTTTGGCTTTTTTGGTTAGTTTCTGTTATGTTCTCATGGTGAGGTTTAAGTTTTGTTGTAATTGGTTTTAAAAAAAAAAAGGGGGTTTAATGTGTTGTTAAATCCATAAATTAGATTAATAAGGCTTTGGTTCTATGCCCTCTAATTTGCAAATGTTGGGTTCTTGATGCTTGAGTTTAAATTGGTGAATGGTCATTGCTTAATATTGCTAAAAAAAAGGGGGTTTAATGTGTTGTTAAATCCATAAATAAGATTAATAAGGCTTTGGTTCTATGCCCTCTAATTTGCAAATGTTGGGTTCTTGATGCTTGAGTTTAAATTGGTGAATGGTCATTGCTTAATACTGCCAAGCAAAACAGATTTTGAACTTAAGTTTTTGCTATAGTGAATTTCAGATTTTGGTTAATGTTATTTAACCTGGCTTATGGTCATTTTTTTCCTATATCTTACAAATGGCATATTCATATTCCTGCATATTTCAGTTCTGCATTTTCATACTTTAATAATTACACTCATTTTTAGGTATTGTATTTCATATTCTTCACTTGATTATTTGTTGCCTTAGTGTACTGTTCAATCAAAATGTAGAATTTAAGTTTTGGGGCCATCAAAAATGTTCTTTTGGTGTTAGATTATATATGTTAGATGAAATTCCATTAAAATTTGATATGTAATCTTCTCATTATATTTTTTCCCTCATCATGATAAAAAGCTGAGCAATTATACTGTGGCTGTTTGAAATCAAATTTTAATAGAAATGAAAATTTTGGTTATAAATATGGAGATTAACCTAAATACTCAAAAGAAAACTAATTTTAAACAGAACACAAGAAGAGAAAGAAGATTAAACCAAATCTAGGCAGAATTTAATTTTGTTTAGGTTTGTTTGTTTTGGTAGTAGAGATTGAAACAGTGTCACTTCGCAATAAACTCTTCATCTTCTCCTATACAATAAAAGGTTCTTTACAAATACAATTTCTTTGTTATAGTCGTCTAAAATATTTGAATTGCTGAATTTTTAATACCAAAGTAAGAGATTGTATTAAGTATCTAGAGTTAGTGCATCAAATTAAATATAAACTATAATTTTTTAGTAAAATAATTTGTAAATGACTGGCATAGCAATTTAAAATGTGAATATTTGATGTGAGATTCAATTTGATGTATATTTTGTTGTTAGTTCTATTATGTGTGTTTTATTTTTGGTTTTTTGGTTATGTAAAGGACTCAGTGATGAGATTTGCCTTTCTTATTGTCGGTTCTTTTATGGTTTTGTATGGAGCTCTAATTTTTGGTGTTTTTGGTTCTATAAATCAGATTCAGAAAACTTTGGTTTTGTTCCTCTTAAATTGAATGATTGAGTTTTGATCTCATGGTGGGTTAAAATTATATGAAAAACTTAGCCAACAGTTTTAGAAGTTCTAGGAAGTGAACTGCTCAAATGTATTTTTTAATTGATATTCATGGAGAAGTGAATCAACTGTAGGTTTCATAATAGTAACTCTTTGAAATACAGTTCCTATAATTTTGAATCCTACCTAAATTTTAATGGTTGGTTATCTTTTAAACTTAATAATATCATTATAATTTTTTGGTTATTTGCAAGGGGGAGTGAAATTGAGAAATTTTGAATGTTTGCTCAATGTTATTTTTTGTTTTCGATGAAGAGGTGGTTAATGACCATACTTATGTGACAGATTCTTTAAGTGACATGAATGGTTTATGTGAAGGGAGTATTTTCCTGCAATTGCATTCTTCATATCTGTTTGGTTCTTTAATATGCTTCTTCAATTGTTTTTTTGAAATTATAATTATATTTAGGGATTCTAATCATAGTATACTTTTGACAGTTTTGTTATTGTTATAAACTTTATTATGTGTCTAACAAACTTGATCCTATTTTTTGGTTCCTAAGTTATTTAATCTCATTTTTATTTTCTTTTTAAAAAAATTAAAAATTCAGTGTAGCCCCTATCCTACTTCTTTACATTATTTTCCTCAACTTTTTATTCCCAAATTCTATAATCAAATATTTTCTTTTATTCCCTTCTAAGTCTTAATGGCTTTTTGTACTAAAAAAAAGGCAGCTTTCAGTGTTTGTTTGCTTTTTTGAATCTATAATTTTGTTTGTTTGTTTCCATCTCATAATAGTAAAAGAGAAAATGGAAAATGCAAGATTAGCACAACAGCAAAGACAGAAATAAAAAGACTTCCACAACTCTTCAAAGCTCACTGCTCGCCCTCTGTTTTCTCTCTGTGTTTTGTATTTTGACCACATTCTCACAGTTTTATTTTAACCCCTTTTACCACTTTCAGGTTTTCTCTTCAAGGATTTTGCCTTTTATATTCTCTTCTCTGCCTCTGCTTTGACACCCAAAACCAAAAGAAAAGCCTCTTTCCATTGTCACTATCACAAAAGCATATAGTTTCTTATTCTTTCCCAGAGCAAAAGCTACCTCCTTCAAATTATTAAGCATCAAATTCCAAAAACACCCATAAAGGTAAAAATCTCTTTATACCCACATATTTATAATTATTACATATATATGCATTTGTGAGAGCTTATTCTCTGATTTTAAAACACTCTTGCATTTTTTTCCCCTGACAAAAAATGAGCACTGCAAGCTTCACTTCTAACTTCTTTGGTACTGGGTGCTTTTGGAAGGTTTGTATTTGTATAGCTTTCTGTATGTTTTTTGAGAAAATGTAGTAAAAGAAACAAATTCAAATTTCTAAGTTTTGAAAATTGAAATACAATGAAGTCAGCCTGATGCAAATATGCTGCTTAATTGAGTTGATTTTTATTTCCAGAGCCCAGTAAGGAGAAAAAGAAACTGGAATTTTTGTTCTTTTTCTTTTGTCAATTTTCTTAGCCACCAAACTGGGAGGAAAAAAAAAACGTAGTTATGTTTTTTACTTTCTGGGTTTTTGCATGGTATTTGGAAAGTTCATATCTTTGACTAAGTATGGAGTTTGAACGTTGGGAATTAGTGGGGGTTTTGACTTTGCTTGAAATTGTGTTCTTTTTAAAGTTATGTAACTAAAATGCAGGACGAATCAAGGATTTCAACGGTTAAGAAGCAAAATGAAGGCAAGGTGTTTGTTAAATGTACTGTGAATACCAAAACCCAGAAGACAGAAAAGGCAGTTCGGATTGGTGTTCTTGGAGCCAGTGGTTACACTGGTTCTGAGGTATAGTTCCTCACTTACAATCTCTTTCTAAACAAATATATGCTGTTTCTTTTGGTCTATTTCGGGTGTGTGTATGTGTGTGGGTTGGCAGGAAGAAGCTATTTGAAGCTAAAGCAGTCAACTTTGAAATTTTGCTATTGGAGTAGGAGAGAACATCACCTGAGAACTAGCTCTTACTTTTTATTTCTTATTTCAGTTGGTCTTCAATATTTTTTACTAATGTATGCTAGGCAAGTACATAGAAGCTCTAGGAAGAAGACGTTCATTTATGTTGAAACAAATTAATAAACCACAATCTTTTGTGCTAACACAAAAAGTTGCTGTTAGGTTCTAAAGATTAGGAACTAATGTATTTAGAACTTCAATTTGTATGTTGGCAAACCATGATCAAAACAATGTTGAGTCGTGTGTTAGACTTGCTCAAAGTATGGGTTTAATTGTAAAGTTGGAATCGAGTTTTTATGCAGAAGTACTGTTCACTTTCTGTATGACTCGATCGATCGAAAATTAGACTCGATCGATCGAAAATCGTGCAGAACGTTTTTCTGCAGAAAATTCCAACTCAGCCCAAGCCCGTTTTAATGTATAGGGTTTTATGTTTTGCCCTAAGTATAAAAGGGAAAACCCTAGCCACGTTTTTAGTATTCTGTTTAGTTCTGTTTTGCTGTGTTTGTGAATCTTTCTTTGAGATCTAGAGGTGTTTACCTTCACATACACTTAGGGTTTACAAACTTGAGATTTATGTCAAGAGTTGTGTAGATCGTTACAGTTGCAGAATCAAGAGAACACAAAGATATACAAGCAGGTGCGCTTGTGGATTTGTTGAAGAATTCCGGAAAGAAGGAGTCCGTGGATCTCGGAGCTATCATGGGGTCATGGTAGTAAGTTTCCTACACTCGGGTAGCAATAAGACGTTAGTGGTCTAAGTCTATTGTGTAAACTTCGATTCTTTCATAGTGGATTCAGTTTACCTTGAGGATAGCTAGGTCAAATCCTCCCCAGGTTTTTACCGGTGTGGTTTCCTGGGTCATCAGATCTTTGTGTTATTTATTTTCCGCTGCTTTGTTATTTTTGCTTAATTGTGTTAACCTAGTTTTAATTAAATTACCTAAGTTAATAACTTGGCTAATTCTCTAGGTTAATCTGTTGGGTTTAAGGGGTCTAAACGAACTGACAAGTGGTATCAAAGCGGGTAGCTTTTTGTTTGATCCTTTGAGCTGATCCTTGACCCCTGTTGTCATGGAACACGGACACTCTCTTGTTGTTCCACCTCACTTTGATGGAAACAACTATGCTTATTGGAAAGTAAGGATGAAAGCCTTCCTGAAATCCATAGATGAGAGAGTTTGGAATTCCGTTGAATACGGATGGGAGAAGCCCACTACTCCTGTGAGTGAGTAGCAAACTTCTCAAAAGGAGGCAGCCGCTTTTAATAGCAAAGCCATGAATGCTATTTTTAATGCTGTTTCCATGGAGGAACTTAAGAGAATCTCTAATGTTGAGGTTGCTCATACTGCTTGGAAAATCCTCCAGACTGTGCATGAAGGCACGAAGGCAGTTAAAATTAATAAGTTGCAGCAATTAACTTCTAGATTTGAAAGCATAAGAATGAATGATGATGAATCTTTTGATGAGTTCTATGCTAAATTGAATGATATTGTTAATTCTGCTTATAATTTGGGTGAAATCTATGATCAACCTAAAATTGTTAGGAAGATTCTTAGATCTTTGACTGAAGATTTTAGACCCAAAGTGACTGCCATCACTGAGAGTAAGGATGTGGACTCCATCCCTGTGGATGAGCTTGTAGGATCTCTTCAGTCCTATGAGTTAGACCTCCCCAAGACCAACAAATCCAAATCAATGGCTCTTAAGTCTGTTGATGATGTTGATGATGGTGGATTTGATGATGATCTCTCTGCTACAGAGATTGCCTATCTTGCCAAGAACTTTAGAAACTTTCTGAGAAATAGTAACAGAAGGGCAAGAGGCAAGAACACTATTGAACCTAAAAATTTTAGGAAGAATGAACCCACTAAGGTTAATAACTTTGAGAAACCTAAGGAGAAAGTAGGTCAATCTTCTAATAATTCTTTGGGACAACAATGTTATGGTTGTCAAGGGTATGGTCATTTAAAGTCTGAATGTCCTACTTATTTGAGGTCTAAGGGTAAGGCTATGGCTGTAACCCTTAGTGATGACGAAGTTTCTGACAATGAATCCGCCAGTGATGAGGATGGAAACTTCATTGCTTTCACTGCTACCACTGTAGTCAATGAAAGCATATCTGTTGAAGAGAACCCTTCTGATGGGGAACTCTCTGAGGATGCAGATTTACAGGAAACCTACAATAAACTTTGCAAAGTTGCTACAAAGGATGCCATGAATGTTGAGTTAGGCTTGAAGAAATTGCATCTCTTGAACTTGAAAAGAAAAATTTACTTGTTAAATTGTTTGATGCAAATGAGCTTTTGAATAATGTGAAAACTGAGAACATGCTCTTACTTGATAAAGTCAAATGTTTGGAACTTGATTTATCTGTTGCTAAAGAACAAACTAATAGGTCTGCAAGCTCCAAACTTGATCACATGTTGAGTATTCAAAAGTCTCCTTCTGATAAAACTGGTTTAGGTTATGAGGAAAGTATTTCTGTGCTTAAACCTTCTTCCACTAAATTTGTTCCTTCTTCTGAACCTCCTAAGAGTGAGATTGTTAAACCCTCGGTGAGTGAACCTGTCAAACCTGTTAATGTTCCTCCACCTAGAAAGATTAGGGTTGATCTTCATGCTTCTCATTCTAGAGCGTCTACTTCGACTAAGGGCAAATTGCATGATAAGCCTGCATGGGTTTGTCATTTTTGTGGAAAACCTGGACACATACGTCCAAATTGTTTTAAGTTGCAAGCTGCGAAGCGAGCAAATAAAACTAAAGTACCTGTGCCTCAAGCACATGATCCTATGGTACTTATTGGTGAATTGGTAAAGGCGTTAAACCTTTATTCCAATCCTGGAGTTGCTCAGAATTCTGATGTGAATCATAACTCCAATGCAAGAGTTGCATCTAAGAAGTCTTGGATGCAAAAGGCTCAATCTAATTGAGTCTGTTTGACATGGTCCTTATGCTTCATTGCTCAATCTTTTGTGACCTTTGTTTCTAGGATGTGCATTGCATCACATTCATGCATTTCATTCTAGGATGTTTGTTTCTTTGTTTAATAAAAAAAAATAAAAAAAAAATTTTTTGCAAATTGTGTTTTGCTATTTTTCCTTGAATTTGTAGACAAGGTTGGTCAATCAAAATTACATATCTTATGTATGTACCTTGTTTAGCTTTGATGCACTTATTTTTATTGCACTTTACTAGCTAAAGTCTTGTTGTGCATGTTGTGTGGGAAGATGCTATATTTGTTGATCACATGATCTTGATCTTGAAGTCTTATGTCTTTGATTGTTGGACTTGAACTTATTGAGAAAGGCGTAAATAACCATCTCACCACTGTTTATTAGCCAATCATGAACACCTTAGTGCATATCATAAGATTTTGTGCTCGAGAAAGTGTAGCACATGCACAAAAAGAACATAAGGTGCAGCCTCTGTTAAAATTGGTGTGTACATTATTGGACTATAATAATCTCACAAATTCTAAATAAAATTGGTGTGTACATTATCCCGACTATTATTAAGTTTCTAATTAATAAATTTGAATAATGAGGCAAATCAAGAAACTTACATGATTGCAAGCTCTTATTCTAGGAGATGTGGGAGTTATAGGATGTAACTCTTTAAGGGATAGTCTCTTTCAAATTCATGTGATGGATTTTGTAGATATTGTGATTGATCTCTATGTGTATATCACCTCACATGTTTCTCAAGCTTTTACTAGTTGCACACACTACACAAGCTATTCTTTGCTAGAATTGTGTACATGATATAGTGTGTGTTTTTGGCCTGACCAACCAAGTTTGAGAATTTTTGGAATTTGATGCAACACATGTTTGCTTGTTTGTTGTTTGTTTTTGGGTATATTGAGAGAAAATTATGCTTTGGAAAATCTGGAATGAATACATGTGTTTTTGGAAAACATCTCATCTCATACTCATGCATTTGAGTTTTCAAATCTATTGCTTTGAGGAGTTTTTGATCTAAAATGTTTGGTTTTTCAAAAATCTGATTTTTCCAGAATTTCGATCGATCGAAACTGATTTTCGACCGATCGAAAATGTTTTAAATTGCTCACAAATCTCTCTGGTTGGTTCGATCGATCCAAGATGTTTTTGGATCAATCGAATAAGTTTTCGACCGATCGAATGTAAGATTCGATCGATCGAAAATCGAGCCGGTTATTTTTAAAAAGGGAGTTCCTCAAGTGTCTTTTCATTGCTCAAAACGTTTCAAACCTCCTTTTTTATCTCCTACCAACCGTTCAAAGAGTTTTTTGAGAGTTTTTGTCGTTTTCCTCCGAATCTTTTGCTCATTCTCTCTCTCCCTCAGCTGGTAAGTCCCTTATACCCTTCCTTTTGCATTTATTTTCTATTTTCATGCATTTTTTCATGCATATTTGGGTAATTTTGGCATTTAGGAATTTTCTATTTTTGGGTTTGTTTTTGAATGATTCTTTCTCAAAATCTTTATGGGTTTTTGTGGGGACACCTTGTCTAAACACATCATATGGTTTAATTGGATTATTGTGTTGGTTTGAAGGAAATTTGAAATTCTAGGGCTTGAATTTGAGCAAATTTGGGGTTTTTGTTTAATTGGATTGAAATTGATGAAATTGGCTTGTTGGATTGATTAATTTGATCATTATATTGAGTTAATTGAATATTGTGTTGATCAATTTATCAATTTGTTGTGTTTTGAAAATTAGGGTTTTTCAAATTGGGTATTTTTGATGAATATCGAATGCTCAAGCCAATTTTGTTAATTTGGATCAAAATTGAACATGTCACTGCATTAGTACATGCATCATTTAATGTTTATGTTCATGCATCATATAGAATTGTTATATTCTATTATTTTTTTTCTAACTTGCAGTCTGCCCTTGGTATTGTTTTTGCTCTTTTCTTTCTGTGTCTGTCTTTTCCTTAGCACTATGCCTAGGAAAACTAGAGCCCATAGGACTTCTGATCCTTCTCCTTCCTTTGACACTGAGAGGTTCCCTAGTGAGTCAAACCAAGTCACTTATGAGACTTTGAACCTTAGGCGTCAGATTTGGGCTGAGCGTAGGGTTATCTTAGATGAGCTGGATCCTGAGGTGCGTCGTAATTTTGTGCGTCGAGGTTGGTTACCTTTGCTCGAGTATGAGCATTCTCCTCCTCCTGCCACCTTGATTAGAGAATTCTATTCGAATCTCTCTATTCATGTCTATGATAACGACACCTTGGTTAAGGTGTGGTTACGTGGTGTGGAGTATCGCATTACCCCTTCGGTAGTGTCTGATGCTCTTGGGGTGCCCATTGTGGACCATCCCGTTTTTCCTTACGAGGAGTCGCCTCCCATTGATGACGTCTTGTCATACATCACTGGGTCTTCTATCCAGTGGGGTACTGATCCTCGGATCACTTCTGCTGAGCTGTCCGAGCTGCACTATCTTTTCTTTAGGATAGCGTGTCATTCATTGTGGCCTATTTCGCATGTCCACACCATTCCTCTTGAGAGGTGTGTCTTTTTGTATGCTTTAGTCACTGATGCTCCTATCAGTTTTCCGCATCTGTTCCTTCGTTCTTTGAACGAGGTTCATCGGTCTAGTTCTACGGCTCATGCTTTGTTTTTTCCTGTTTTCATTCATAGGATTCTCCTTTTTCTTGGTTTTGGTGAGTATCCTGCTTCTGAGCCTGTTCATGTTGTCGCTCCTATTGGTGCTACCTTTTTGAGGCAAAGGGCTGCTCAACTTCGAGCTAGCTCTAAGCGTGCTAGGGTAGAGCCTTCCGATGTCACTCCACCCCCTTCTTCTTCTACAGATACTCATGCAGCTGGGACTTCTTCTGATCCTGCTGTTGCTGCTGCTGCTGCTGATGTTCCTCCACCGTTTGATGAGGTTTCTGACCTTCGTCGGACGCTTGACACTGTCGTGACCGTTCAGGCGGCTCATGGTCAGCTTTTGGTGGACATCCTTGATGAGCTACGTGCGTTACGAGCGGATTTGGCGAGCTCTCGTCGATCTCCTCCTCCACCTTTTGATGATGAGTGAGTGCCCTTTGGCAATTCGTCACAAAAAGGGGGAGTACATAGTTCATTGTATCTAGGAGATTTTTTTGTGGAGCTTTACATTTTAGGGGGAGTTTTTGTTTACTTGGTAGTGATACTGCGGAGCTTGTGGAGTTATTAGATTGTATCTAGATGCTTCACTGTGTATTCTCATTTTTAGCTCTTGTTTAGGAGATTTATTTTGTTGAGATACATTTGTGTGTATATGTTTCTTATTTCACTATGCTACTACTCTGCTTATTGATTTATATTGATGATGTTATTCATGATATATGTCTTTATTTTGTGTCATGTGAAATTAAGAAATTTTTTATTTATGTATTTCCTGTTTTTTTTCCACACATGCGTTTATGTGTTTGTTAAGTGTTACAGGAATATACAGGTTGCTTTCAGTCGAGCTGCTGTCTACTTTGCAACTGTTAGATAGTAGTTTAGGTTGAATTGTTGAGTGGCTATTTTATTGTAATGGGCTATTTCAATTTGTAACTTTGAACTTTTTGTTAAGTCTGTGTTTTGTCACGGATTGCCAAAGGGGGAGTTTGTTAGGTTCTAAAGATTAGGAACTAATGTATTTAGAACTTCAATTTGTATGTTGGCAAACCATGATCAAAACAATGTTGAGTCGTGTGTTAGACTTGCTCAAAGTATGGGTTTAATTGTAAAGTTGGAATCGAGTTTTTATGCAGAAGTACTGTTCACTTTCTGTATGACTCGATCGATCGAAAATTAGACTCGATCGATCGAAAAT
Organism: Lithocarpus polystachyus; assembly: GCA_033629205.1. NCBI lineage: Eukaryota > Viridiplantae > Streptophyta > Magnoliopsida > Fagales > Fagaceae > Lithocarpus > Lithocarpus polystachyus. The sequence continues at coordinate 2,888,797 of CM066162.1, read as the reverse complement.
CGTGCAGAACGTTTTTCTGCAGAAAATTCCAACTCAGTCCAAGCCCGTTTTAATGTATAGGGTTTTATGTTTTGCCCTAAGTATAAAAGGGAAAACCCTAGCCACGTTTTTAGTATTCTGTTTAGTTCTGTTTTGCTGTGTTTGTGAATCTTTCTTTGAGATCTAGAGGTGTTTACCTTCACATATACTTAGGGTTTACAAACTTGAGATTTATGTCAAGAGTTGTGTAGATCGTTACAGTTGCAGAATCAAGAGAACACAAAGATATACAAGCAGGTGCGCTTGTGGATTTGTTGAAGAATTCCGGAAAGAAGGAGTCCGTGGATCTCGGAGCTATCATGGGGTCATGGTAGTAAGTTTCCTACACTCGGGTAGCAATAAGACGTTAGTGGTCTAAGTCTATTGTGTAAACTTCGATTCTTTCATAGTGGATTCAGTTTACCTTGAGGATAGCTAGGTCAAATCCTCCCCAGGTTTTTACCGGTGTGGTTTCCTGGGTCATCAGATCTTTGTGTTATTTATTTTCCGCTGCTTTGTTATTTTTGCTTAATTGTGTTAACCTAGTTTTAATTAAATTACTTAAGTTAATAACTTGGCTAATTCTCTAGGTTAATCTGTTGGGTTTAAGGGGTCTAAACGAACTGACAGTTGCCATAAACGCACTTTTGAGTTTTTTAAAAAAGATCTTACATAAGTTTGAAAGGATTTTTTTTTCTAAAGTTCCCAACTTCACCCAATCATTTGGATGTCTGTGTTTGGAATGGGTTAAACAATTTAATACTGTAAATTTAGCCATCTCCTTTATTTTGTTTTCTGATAAGTTATGATAAATTTTTAAATATCTCCTATGGTATCATTGCACTTGGTAGTTTTGAAGGTCTCAATTTAATAATTGAGGTTCAACATAATTTGATGATAGTGTGTGCTTTGACAGCATGGTTTTCAATACTTCGTTACGAAAGTATAATGCTTGACTTCCTCTATATATGCAGGATTTGCCAGATATGGTTGCAATCAAGGATGCAAACTTTTCTGATGTGGATGCTATATTTTGTTGTTTCAATACTTTGTTAGAAACCTATATTTATATCAGATTTCTATGCACAATTTGATTTTTATGTTGGCATTAACAATTCTTAGTTTATGCTCTATTTACATAATATTAGACTTTTTTAAAAAAAAATTGTATTTAGATTTAATTTAAGTTTCTGGGTTATCCCAAACTTGGTTTTATATTTAGTTTAATTGTTTCATATTGTGGTTTATATTAGTGGAGAGAAAATCCATCTAGGATTTTAGAGTTTTTTTTTTTTTTTTTTTTTGAAGAGTCCAATAATAGTGCCCTGTTCCATTATTAATAACATAGTTATATGTTGTGTAAGGAGTTTTGCACAAAGAAAAAGGGTGATGGCTGGAATGAATAATACAAGTTAAGGTTTCTACTATACTTGATGCTTATCCTTTAGGATAGTAAGGATATTTCATGTCCTTATATTAGATGTACATCCTTGACATGCCCTTGATGAATTTGTGAGATTGCTTGAATGTCTTTTCAAGAATAAAAGGAGCTGTTTATGCTACTCAATAGTGCTATAACTTAACAGCCAAAAATACTCTTTTATTTTACCTTGGTTATTTTGGAAATATCTTAGGTCTCATTCTTTTAATGTGTTGTGGTTATTTGACTACATATAACATTTTCTTTTATAGATGAAAGCATACACGCAAAAATCTTCTAGCAACCAAGAAGAAAAATTGATGTAAGAGAAGAAATGGTGGTGGCAGAGTTGCGTTCTTGTCCAAAAATCTTGAATTATTGGTATTATATTATAAATGATCCTAATTTTGTACGCTGCTTCCCTTCTTTTGTTTTATTAGCTGATAATTAGGGAGTTGCAACTCATGGTATTTCTTCTTAATTTGTTGCTGACTAAGTAGTTCAAATTTCAAACCCCTTTTAGAAACCTCTATGCACCCAATATGTGGGGAGGTACCATCCCGCCTACAAAGGCAACGACTTTAACAGAGATGGTGATGAAATGGTGCCTTTAACAGAGATGGTGATGAAATGGTGCCTTTGGGATGAGGTGAGACATTATATTGAAGAAGATGAGAAGTTGACAATTTACATGAAGTGGTAAGGCATTAGAAATTGGAGCTAGATGCCAAAACTTGCTGGTAGGAAATGTGTATATATAAAAAGCTTTATTCATATGAAAACCATTGTATTAAATTTAGTCGGTCGAATTCTGATTTAGATGAAAGGATAATTCAAAACACTCTGTAAATTTGTGTGTAATCTTTCTGTCTGTTTGTCTGTTTATCTATATATATATATATATATATATATTTTTTTTTTTTTTCCTTATGCTCCCTTTAGATGTTGTTACACTATATATATTGGTTACTGCATCATTATACACCATAGAAGTCTTGCCGATTGAAAACTTAGTACTTTCTTTATCACATAACAAAAAATAAAAAATAAAAAAGAAAAAATGCAAGTTCTTTATGATATGTGAGATATCTTCTTCAAAAAGTTTGACTAATTGTCTTAGGTGAAACATTATCATGTAGTGTCATAGCTGTCATTTAAAGAATTAAATTCAGTGCAAAATAATACAAAGAATAATAGGACATATTCAAGGGAATTAGAAGTCAAAATTTTTTTTAGACATCATTTCCAATTCCTTTGCTGTATGATCATGGGCTTACGGTTTTTTAAATCAGATTTCTTTAATGAAAGCCTGCGCTATTACCCCAATCCATTAAAAATAATTACCATTCCTACTAGAAGTTTGTGTTTTTGGTTGATTTATAATATTTTCGAGGGAGAGTTTATTATGGTACTTTCCAGCTAAAATATAATGAAATGGAGATTTAAAATAATCTCTTAAACTACCCTATGGCATTCAATGATCAAAATGAAGTTCATGTTTTCAACTTGAAAGATAGTAGCTTTGGAGATTTATAGAATATCTATCTAGCCTGGCTTCTCTCAATTTTATTATATTTTTTCTTTGACACTTGATTTACTGTCATCTATAACAACATGATTAAATAATTAAAATAAATACATTTTCTTCTTTGTTCTGATGCTATATTGAGTCATTTTGGTGAATAGGTCCAATTTTGCTGCTGGCAAAATGTATCCATCTGAGTCTTCAACACCAGTTGATGGTATTTACTCTGTTTCACCTGCGCTGTTTCGATCAAAATCTGCCATTTTAAGATCTTAAGGGAGTCTATTACCTCCACAAGTAGCATTTTCTATAGTTGAAATTGAATGTTATAGGGTTTTGATAATGAACCCCAGCCTTTCTACGGCATTTCTCCATATTCTTTTTGAATAATGACTCCTAACTTGGCAAGCTCATCATTAGTTAGGAAAATATTCTGTGTGGGCTGAACCTTGGGGTCTTTGTGAACCCAACAACCTCCCAAAGTCCTAAAATAGCTTAGGAAGACTTCAATTAGAGGAAAACCACTATGTTATATGGAGCTTATAAGTTTGGGTTCAATAATGTTATAATAATTCCTCGATTTTTTTATACTTTTTCTTCACATGGCCTTCCACTTACACATGTATACTTAAAAAGGTATGTTTGTTTTATTTCAATGTAATTTGTCAGGATCCCGCGCATTGCGCGGGTTAAATGCTAGTTCACATAAAAGCATAACATGCACCCACCACAATCAAGTGCAAGTACCCACAACTGTCAAGTCCGATAAACAAATTAGTTGTATGTGGGTTTGATAGGGAGACAACTGAGAGAGAAAAAACTTCAACACTTCCTCCACGAGCATCCTCTGATAATCAATGAATTTCCTGGAAACTTCATGTCCGATTATGCAAGATTTAAATTAGAACATAGTGGAGATGGATACAAATGCGCTGGGTGTGGCGAAGCAATTGAGGGTTCTTGCGTCTGTTGTAGACAAAGACAATGCAACTTTTTTCTTCATAATTCATGCGCCAAACTACCCCATGAGTTGCATCTCCCAATACATGGCAAACACCTTTTAGTTATCCAAAAAACAACACAGCATTATGAGGGCACTTACAAATGCAATCATTGCAATTTAGTTTGCAAACATTTCTTTTACCATTGTACCCTCCGCAAATTTGTCCTTGATGTCAAATGTGCTTCTTTGCTACAATCCATCCTTGAAGTCAAAATTCATGACCACCCATTGGCCCTCTTCCAGGGGTCAGTCTCATTCACTTGTGATTTTTGTGGTAAAAAAGTTGAGGACATGCCTTGCTAATGTACCTTATGTGGAATTTGGTTCCATGATCTCCATTTTCTGGATTTCAAAGTTGAACATGTGACGTGGTCACCGTAAAGACTATCTAGCAGGACTGCCAATTTCTCATTTAGCAGAACAAGAATCAAGTTTCTAGCAGTAGTAGGACTGTGAGATGCGGAATTGACATCATCCTCGTCGTTCTCTTCACCATCTCGCTCGCGCCTTCGTGCGATCATCAACAACGACGAGGACAACAACAACAACAACAACAACAAAAACGACAACGTTGTCGTTGTCGTTGATATCTGCCCTCGCGAAGCATGATTAATTTAAACGTCATGAATTTCGATGCCGTTCTCAGAGACACCCCTGCCACCTTTGCTATCGTCGAATTCTTCACCCACTGGTGATTATTTTATAGCTTTACTGCCATTTTGTTAGATCTATGCTTTGTTAACGTATATTGGGTTCTTTAAGGAAATGACTAGCTGTGGAATTGTTGTTTTAGCTGAAATATTTATATATTTGTGGAGATCTTGCCCATCTGGGTGACTTGTGGAATTGGCAATCCAAATAATTATATAGGTTATTTTCTCCATCTATTGGCTTAAATTCAATAGTACTCCTTCGAATTTTGCTGCCTGTGCTTCTTGGATTTTAGTGTGATCTTTTCATTTGTCCTAATGTGCCTGGAAGTCTGTTAAATCTGCTAATCGTTTGGAACAGATAAGCCTATTGATTGATGGTTATAGCAAGTTATTTGGACTTCTTTGCATACTCATATCAGTAATGCCAAAGGAACAGAATAACTCTGTCTCAAATTACAGTGGTTTTAGTCTAAACCATCTGATTACAAGACACAGCTGAACTGTAGTGTAAGCTAGAGAATTATTTTTCTGGATATGCTGCTTTTGTGGGATTCTATCTTGCCTCCTCTGCTACATAAGCTTCTGTTTAATTTTTTAACAACTCCTCCTCCCAACCACACACACCCCCCCCCCCCCCCCCCCCCCCCCCCGGCGGTACTTCTTTTATCTGACTCCTGTAGTTGAATTTTGTCTTTGCTCTACAATACCATTACTTAGATCAAAATAATAGGTGAGTACAATGTTAGAGCGCCCAATCTAGATGCCTAAGCTACCAGTTGGAGTGGCCCAACTAGGGGATAACCATATCAAGTCCCAAACACAAACTGGGATAACTTAATACCCCTGGTCCAGCCAAAACCTAAATCGAGATAAATGGGCCTGATGGCCTAACCAAAGATGAAACAAAGCCTAACAAGCATGGCATGGTGGGTCCAAAATCCCTAGCATAAAATTTGGTTTGTATGCTCTAACATGAAGAAAAAGACAAAAACAATGTGATTTTGGACCTTGGGAAAAGTCGCAATCTGGACCAGAAAGAAGTGGGCTGGCAACACAACCTATTGTAATGCCTCCCATCTTCTCAACTATCATTTTTATTTTATTTTATTTTGGAAAGATACTTTCCTCAGTCATTTTGACAATTGGATAAAATTCATTAATATCAGCTGACAAATATTAGAGAGAGAGAGGGAAAGAGGGGGGGGGTAAGGAAGAAATTTAATACATGCAATGCAGTGCTAATGAAGTAACCAAACCATTAAAGAGGGTAACTGAACTTCAGCCAAGTAATCCATAACCGTGATTAACCTCCAACAGTACACTTTTCTATGTTTGATTTATCGAATCTCTCTTATTCGGTTTTTTACATGACACTTGATCCTATTTATTTTGAATTGGTGGTTGGTCATTCTCCTTTCACTTCTTTGGCAGCACAGATAAACACTAAACTTTGTGATAAGTTTTCTGTGAATTATTATCCTGTGCTCTTTTGGGCCTCTTCTTCTAAATTTGTATCGGGTGGTTGGGAACCTAAACAAGAGAAAAATGAAATATGTGTTATTGATGATGCACGGACAGCTGATTGATTGATTAATTGGATCAACAAGCAAACAGTAAGGTATGGATATTTACATCTATTTCTTGTTTGAAGTTAAAAATTCTATTGCACTATATGTTTTACTTGAAACAAGTATGATGTAAGAATTTACTATTTCAATGTTTGATTTATGACATATACATTTAACCTGTTTATGGTCATCATATCCTGTGTTTTTTAAATTTTTCTCATACTTCGTATCTTTTCATTGGTAAGTTACACATGCATCTAGTAGGTGCTAAACTCATGACCTCACCCTTCATCTCAATATTATAGGAGGAAGTATCAGTTGAACTATAGCTCATTGGTCTCATACTTTGCATATCTGCGATGCATACATTCCATGCATACAAAACTGTCCTTTAACTAATGCCGCCTGCACAAAGATGAAGGCCTTATTTTGCCCCTATTTAGAGAAGTTTCTCATGTGCTGTTTGACACTAAATATGGAAAGTTTAAAATTAATGGAACTTCAATAAGAGATCCTCAATATTATCAACCTTTTATTATTATTTTCTTTCTTTGCTGACATATCTTGATGCTTCACAATGTGGCTAAGTAGGTCTTGGTTTTTACTGAGGGGAGTCAAAATTCATTTAAGGTCTGTTCGGTTGGAGGAGTGAAAAAGTGAGAGGATGGAAAATTGTAAGAGGATGGAAAAGTGGGAGGATGGAAAATATTTAGTTTTCTCTCTTGTGTGTTCGGTTGGGGGAGTGAAAAAGTGAGAGGATGGAAAACTCTTGTATTCGATTGGAGAGAAAAAGAAAAGGATGGAAAATGTAATTTATATAAATTGACTATTATACCCTTATTATATAATAGGTAAGAAATAGATTTATTTTTAATCATTAAATAATATAAAATTTATCACATCATATATATAAATTTATATTATTATAATGTAAAAATTAGATCAAGTCACGTTGAAAAAAAAAATTTAGTAATGTTGAAAGGAAAAAAAAAACAACATTTTTCAGTAAAGTTGAAAAGAAAAGAAAAAAAATTGAAAAAAAATTGAAAAGAACAACATTTTTCAGTCAAGTCACGTTGAAAAAAAAATTTTAGTAATGTTGAAAAGAAAAAAAAAACATCATTGTTCAGTAACATTGAAAAAAAAAAAAAAAAAGACCAACGTTGTTCAGTAAAAAGAAAAAAAAACCAATGTTAACAACAATGTTGTTGTTGTTAATGTTGAAAAGAAAAAAAAAAAAAAACTTTTAGGTCAACATTGAAAGAAAAAGAAAAAAAAAATAAAAACGTTGAAAAAAATAGGTAAAAAGAGAGTATTTTTGTAAAAGTACTACTATAGAACTTTTCTCTATAGATTTTCCTTCCGATTTGGAAGGAAAAAAAAAAAAAAAGTGGCTCTGGAGAGAAAACTTTCTCTCGAGTTTTCCATCCTTCCTATTTTCCTTCCCCAAACAAACAGTAGAAAACAACATTTTCCACTCTATTTTTCATCTTCTATTTTCCATCCTCCCTGTTTTCCTTCCAAACGAATGCACCCTTAAGTAAAAGAAAAAGAAGAATGTGATATCCAGAATAACTGATAAGGCTCATTTATAGCCAGATACTTTAAAAAAGGAAATTGAAGTAAGTGATTTGTCTTTCTTAGCCATGGACTTCAATTGTTGAATAGGAGTGGGGTAACACATTTGAGAATTGATTACATAGAGAGGGTTTGCTTGCAGAATTTAAAAGGGTTACCTCCCAGGTAGTGAAAATCATTCAAAAGTATGCACTTTGAATTGTTTAAATTCATTTGGTGTAGACCATTTCAGTGGGGTGGCCAAAGTTATCAACAATGTTTTGGGACTTCCACTTTGTTTCAATTTTCATTTATAGTTTATTAGAAAAATGCTCTTATCACAACAAATTACAAACCAAGTGCTGGGGAAATAATTAGGGGCACTTAACATTTTGTTATATAGTAGTGTGAAATTTAGCTTCAAGTGTTATTCTTTCTACTGATTCTAATGTGCTTTAAACTGTGCAGCTCCTTTGGCTTGGATGATGAGAAATTTGAAAATCAGCATCTTTCATCAAATGTATCAGACCCTCTACAGGTCGTTTAGGGAGCATTAGAAATAAATTTGTCTGCTTCTATTACAAATTAAGATATTGACTCTTGCAACTTGTAAATCTTGTAAGATTGCGCAAGCTTTGTATGATGTTGAGGAGGCACAAGGTAATAACCTTTTGCTTTCTGAAATATATGTATTTGAGGTCCAGATCGTGTCTGTTACTAAGACTGTTTGAAGGAGAAAGCATCCAACAGTTATATTATGTGCTTGCTTGTACTTGGCTTTATCTTCTTGTTTGATTCATCAACTTCTTTTTACTTTTATTTATGGGATAGATATTGCAGCTTTTTATCATTAGCACAGGATCAGTATTCCAATTAGTTCAGCTAAAATTTTGCCAACTAACCCAGAAAGGTAAACCAGTATTGAACTATCTAGCACCAAACTAAATGCGAGCTATAACGTGTAAACAAATCTGATTAGCACTTTATATTAGCAAAAAGAACTTTATTTTTTCAACTGTCTCTCATTGTCTCTTCCTCATTAGTTTCTCACTCTCATCCTTGATGCTAATTTGGGTTGTGACTTGTGAAGGTCATGGAGGTGTGAATGGTGATGTGGTGCCCTAAGGCTTAGGGGTGTGGCCGTTTCATAGCAAAGATCCTGAGTCCCTGACGAGTTTGTAGTTAGGAATAATATATTTTTGGCTATGCAGTGATTTTGTTTTGAGATTTGTAATGATTTGTTCCTTGGTCTTTCTCATTTCCAATTGCAGTAAGGATGTAGGTTTTTGGCCAAGGAATAGAGAGAAATAAAATAAGGATGTAGGTTTTTGGCCAAGGAATAGAGAGAAATAAAATAAGGGAATATTTTTATTTTAAAGTAAAAACTATCGATCCCAAAGAGCCATGACTCTTGAAAACTACCAATGGTAAATTGCTTCTTATATGTGGAGATGTGCGTGGTTTGAGTTAGTTGGATTTAGTTTAGGATATTTTTTCATCATAACTCATTTACCTCGGATTGAGTAATCTCCAATCCAATCTAATATCTCTAAAAATCAATCCAACCTTACTTGTAGAGGTTAGGATCATTTTGTTAAGAATAATAAAAACTTTAATTTTTATTTGATTATTTAAGCACATTTCCTAATTGATAACATCTTTATCGATTTGGGCCTAATATTCCAATTCCATCTAAACTTTTTTTTTTTTTGGAGAAAAAATTCTATCTAAACTAAATATCTCAACATACCAAAAAAAAAAAAAATATATATATATATATATATATCCAAGTAACAACATAATTTAAAACTATTAACATTTGTGGGTTGGTAAAAAGTTTAATTTTCGTGTCCGTTTAGGAATAGTTTATTTAGCTGAAACTAAATTTTTTTTTCCTGAAAATAATGTAAATAAAGTTAAAAAGTAGCTGAAATAGTATAGTAAGACCCATAAATAGTACCAAAAAGTGCAATAAGACCTATGAATAATAGCAAAAATAAACTAAATAGTAAAAAAAATCTGGCTTTTTAAGCCAATGCCAAACACACATTTAAACTCATTTCCTAATTTGATAACAATTTTAGAGCTTTGAGCCAAATATTTCAATTCTAACTAAACTAAAAATTTCAACATACCAAAATATATCCAAGTAACAACATATAATTTTAAACTATTAACATTGTGGGTTGGGTTGGGTTGAATCACGTGAATTACACATTTTTCCAACTAGAATGTCTTGACCCAACCCAAGCTTTACAAAAATTTACATCCCAACCTTATCCATCAATCCACCCAAAAAAAAAAAAAACACTCAAGGCATTATGCTTACAAGTCTCAATTTTATTTTTGAGTTACAATTTTAATCGAGCAATGTTAGAAACACAAAAAAGTTCACAATTTTTGCTACAATTTGCCACGTGATTGGTTGTAAGTGGTGGATATAAAATAGTGAGTTCACACTTTTACCACTTACAGCTCACTATGTGGCAAATTGTAGATTTTTTTTTTTGTCTCTCTATCATTTTTTTTTTCTCTAAAAATATACCTTAACAATTATGGATTAAGGACAAAATATAGATTTTCAAGAGGCTTGTGGATCCATTGATTTTTATTAACCAAAACAACCACTTGATTTGAGAAGGATTGTATGTATTAATGATTTCAAATGGCATTTTTAATTTTCAGTTTTTTTTTTTTTCCACAAGTATAATTTTTTCAAACAGCTGAAAATAAATTATATCAAACGAGCATTGAATAAAATTGAAAAAACACTTTTGAGTTACAAACTTTTTTTTTTTTGAGAAACTTTTGAGTTACAAACTTATCCTTAAATTTTGTCCCAAAAAAAAAAAAAAAACGCTCATGCTATATATAATTTCTAAAGTACCCTTATATATATATACCCTTACAAACCCTAAAATTGCTATTCTCTCATTTCTTTTCAGCTCACAGTGCACGCCTCTCTCATCTCTATTCTCTTCAGCTCACAGCCTCACACAACTCGCCTCATCTCTAGTCTCTCACCCATAAATCTGAAATCACAATCTCACTCACTCACTCGCCAATCAAAATCTCACTCACTCACTCCGGTCCAGCTCTCGCCGCAGCCACAGCCACAGCCACACGGCCACAACCTCACCGCCGGCCTCACAGCCTCACCGCCTAATATGTTCTTCTCTTCTTCTTTTTTTTTTTTGAGATTCCTGTTTGGGTTCGTTAGGATTTGGGACCTTTGGGATCGTTAGGGTTTGGGTTCTTTTTTTTTGAGAATCTGGTTTGGGCTCCTTCTGTGTTTGCGTAACGTGTTTGTGATTTTGAAAGGGGAAAGTATAAATCTAAAAGTTTTGTGTTTGTGTTTGTGTTTGTGATTTTGAAAAGGAAAATAAAAAATCTGAAATTTTTGAGTTTGTGTTTGGGGTTTTGGTGGCTGGCTACTCTGCCGATTGAAGAACATGATCTTAGGATTTTTGTTTTTGGGTTTCTGATCTAGTTTGATGAACACGATTTCGGGTTTTTGTTTTTGGGTTTCTGATCTAGGTCCGTTTAGGGAGGTTTATGGCTTCAGGAAATTTTTTTTTTTGATTGGGCCCTGAAGTGGCATGGGCTAGGCGGGGCCCGTGGGCCCGATGGGGCGGGTCTGGGCCCTGCATAAAAAACCTCGTCGTTTTTGTCGTCGCTGTCTCGGTCGCTCCTTCGTTCGATCGAAGACAACAATAAAAACGACAACGTCGTCGCTGATCTCCACCCGCATGATTACGCTGTCGACATAAACGTCACGAATTTCGATGCTGTTCTCAGAGACACCCCTGCCACCTTTGCTGTCGTCGAATTCTTCGCTCACTGGTCTGTTGTGTTTTAGATCTATGCATTTTTAAATGATTTGTATAAGGTTTGTTTGATAATTTCAAATGTTATTTGTTTATTTTTAATACTAGATTGCAACTAAGACATGGTTTTGTTAGATTTTGAATTATGGTATAGAATGAATTCTGATGAGGTGAATTCTGAGGGAATGCTTTTTTTTTTTTCCTGAATGGAATTGCGTTATCTAGGTAGCTTATGAAATCGGCAATCCATATAAATATATTAGTTGATTAAATAATTTCAAATGGGTTTTTCTTAAATTAAGAAATGGTTTACTACTTTTCCAATAAGTCTGTTGAAGATCCATAGCCGAGCTGGCCCCATGGTTTTGGGAATAAGGCTTTGTTGTTGTAATTACGTGCATTTGTTAAAATAGTTAAAACGAATTTGGATATATGCATGTCGTGTGGAGTTCAATTTTTATTTAACATGGTTGAATTGGTCTGGCAGGTGTCCTGCTTGCAGAAATTATAAGGTATGATATGCTAAAATTTGTGATGATAATTCATAACGAGACGCTGTATTATTATTTGTTGTTGTGTTGATTGAAAAGAAATTTGTGCAGCCCCATTACGAAAGAGTTGCAAGGCTTTTTAATGGACCTGATGCAGTGCATCCTGGTATCATATTGATGACGAGAGTGGACTGTGCATTGAAGGTATTTATGCTGCCACTTTACTTTATTACTTTCTTTGCAGGGTGTCATATTTTTTATGTGTGGGAAATGGGAATTACTTTCTTGGTATTTTCTTTCTGTAGAAGATATTAGTGCCTTTTTCCTATGCTGAGAATGACTACTGAATTTCTTGGAGTACAAAATCATAGAAATCCTCCATTTCTAAGTAAACCCTTGATATATTTTATTATGTATCTAAGTATCCCATAATTTCTTCAGATTTGGAACTGATCCTGCCCATCTACAATTTCATGTCACTTCGAAATCCTATAAATTGCAAGTATGAATTATACAGTTATACTATTGTTTGATTGCTAGAGAAACAATAGAATATTTTCTTTTGTTGCTTTGACCAGGAAATGGGTTTAATTCTTTTTGTGCCCATTGTCAGTTTTGTACTTATCTCTCCTTTTAAAATCCAATTACCGACACTATTGTGGTTATTGGATTTTATTGTTTTTTCTCCATGTTGGAATTGACTTCATCCATTAATCATTAACTGCAATCTGATTCCCCAATTACATGGAGTTGATGAATCATAAATAAAAAATGGATCCTGTTTTACAGGGTGCTAAACTATCTTTTATAAATGCAAGGCTAATTAAACTCAAACAAGTCCAGATTAAGTCATTTTCTCTATGCACTGGCTTCAATTCAATAGTACTCCTTTGACTTTTGCAGCCTGTGCTTATTGGACTTTAGTGTGATCTTTTCATTTGTCCTAATGTGTCTGAAAGTCTGTCAAATCTGCTGATTGTTTGGAACGGATAAGCTTATTGATTGATGGTTATGACAAGTTATTCAGACTTCTTTGCATACTCATATGCATATTAGTAAAGCCACCAAAGGAACAGAATAACCCTGTCTCAAATTACAGTTGTTTTAATCCAGTTCTATTAGAAAAGCTGTAAATAACCCTTTAGAGGGTTAAGATTGGTTGATAATCCTGTGCTAATAACTAAACCATCTGATAGACACAGCTCAATTGTAAACTAGAGAACATGGAGTGGAGCTCTTCTAGCAAATAGTCAACGAAGGATGATCTGCAGTGATATATTTTCAACAGGCAAAAATATATCCTGCTGTAAATTTATAATACTCTCAACAGGGTTTGTCATGATTATAAAGAAATTTTAGATTGAAATTAGGGATAAACTCCTAGGTCTATTAGAAGGAAAAACAAGTGGTATGGGGCTTTTGAGGAAGAAACTTTGTGGCTTCTGTCACGCTTAATGGATGGTGGGATTTTTTAGGGGTGATTTTTGTGAGAAACATGAGAATGATTTTTATGAATATGCTAGTTTTGTAGGATTCTATCTTGCCTCCTATGCTACATAAGCTCCTGTTTAATATTTTCCTAAAAGTTGTGAATTTCAGAACTGTTTTTTTCCCATTAGGAATTTCTTTTGTCTATGACTCCTGTAGTTGAATTTTGTCTTTGCTCTTAAATACCATTACTTGGACCAAAATAATAGATGAGTACAATGTTAGAGCACCCAATCTAGAAGACTAAGCTAGCAGTTGAAGAGGCCCAACTAGGTAATAACCATATCAAGTCCCAAACACAACCAATGTGGGATAACTTAATACCCCTGGTCCAACCAAAACCTAAATCGAGATAAATGGGCGTGATGGCCTAACCAAAGATGAAACAAAGCCTAACAAGCATGGCATGTCTAGTCCAAGAACAATCAAACTGGATTTTGATATTATGTTAGAGTATCCAACTTAAAAGTTTAAGTTAATAGGTGGAGATGTTCAACTTGTACATGAGCCCCATATCTAAGTCTCAGATAAACCAAAGTGGGAATGTGGTGTCCTATCATGTGAATCTAGATCTCACTTGAAGAATTTCCTTCACTTTAATGAGTGGTATCAGAGCTGATATAATAACTCAAGTTATTATATCATACCTCTCAATTAAGTTATGATATTTTTTTCATTTTAACCCATTATTATATCTTGGATATTTTTTCCTAATAAGCTCCAACCTGGTTCAACTCACTCAAAAGTTCTCAACATACTTTTAGCAATTTCATATTTTGCACATGTATTTTGGGCTAAACAAAGAAACATTGGGCCTTGTGATTTAAGTTAAAAGAAACATTGGAGTCTGATGTTTTGGTGGGCGTACAAACCAATAAAGCAAATGAAAAGTAAAATACTGTGATACTTTTGTGTGATTTATTATAAATTCAATTTCTATAATCATTTCTTCTTGACAAGAGAGTGGCTGCTTTCTTTCTAATAACAAAGTATACAACTGGGTTTATTCTTTCTCTTGGATCAGATTGAGTTATCACTTTTATTTTGTAACTTTGTTTTGTAATTCTATAAAACTTGAGGTTCTGTCTACTTGAGGTTACATCCTCTGGATTTGTTATGGATTTGTAATATTATAGTTATGAACTTGAACAAGTCTGTTTTAGGCTAGGTGACACATATTCACTAACTACAATGTACATGATGCGTCTTTTGGATGATATGATGCAATATGTTGATGTTATTTAGGGAGTCAGTATATATCTTCATTGTTAATGCCTTGTTGACAATGTTTTTTGTAACTTATATATTATTCCTATAATTTGACAATTGAATATGTTATATCATCTTTATGCTAATATTCAAATGTTTTTTTTTTGTATATATATATATATATATATACACACAAACATATATATTGTTTCTTGGATACGTAAACAAATTAGATTGTTTACAATGCACAGGTCATGTCAGAATGTTGATATTTATGTATTTGATTAGTTTATTTATGTCAAAGCATTGTTGATAATGCACAGGTTATTTATGTATTTGATATATATATATATATATATATCCAATGTGTATGTGAAGATATCACTATTAAAGCAATTAAGGTCTCTTTATTTATGTATTTGATGAGTTTATAAAATAGTTTTGATGATATTTGTGAAAATGTTGATATTTCAGTAATGCTATTTGTAGGCAATGGGTCTTCAGGATATGGAGGCAAAAGTATAGAGAAGGAAAAGGAAAGGAAAAAACCACAAACTTTGCCTCTGCAAATCCTATTCTATTGCCATTGATCATCTCCGTATTCCATGTCGTGCACCAAAAACACCGCTAATCAACCTCCTCCTTCAAACCAAAATCTTAGAAAAATCTATGATGATCTTGTTGCTGACCATACGATTTTTCAGGCATCTTATTTTCTTCTACCACTCCGACTAGAGCTTTGCGTGATCCCACTCATTCTTCCCATCGATTGGTTTTAGGTCCTGCCATCTTTGAAAATTTCCCAGAACAGATGTCCCTTTTGTTTCCAGATAATATTGCTGTTCGTCCGGCTTATCAAAAACAAAATATAAAGTGGGGAGAATGGTCGAGCCTGGTCTGTCCTGAAACTTGGGGCGAAACATCACAATTATCAGCTTGGAAAGGTTGAGTGAACCGCATGCAATCAAGATGTGATAAGAAATGGTGGGACCTAGGGATTCGAGAGGCTATTATGACATCGAAAAATGGAGTCCCAGTTAACCCCGTTCTTCTTCCTGCTGCAATCTTGTTTTGTTCTCCTGCCCTCAATTCGTTTGTATTCCCGAAAGGTTTTATGACCCCAACTGTGGAGGATGTGTTTGCTTTGTTGGGTCTTCCACCGAATGGCATAATGTGCCATCCTAATATGGATAAATGGGAGACGAAGAAGTATGAGCTCCCTAATGTAACTCTCACTGATTTCATCTCATCACAATGCAAAAGTGACTCGATGTCCTTTCAAGAGGAGTGCTCATTTTACCTCTACTGGATTTGCAAGTATCTCGTTAATATCTCTTCTACAACAAGTGTTGCTCAATTTGTACCTATTGCCAAAAATCTGGCTTCTAATGTGAAAGTAGCTCTAGCTCCATTTTTTCTTGGACATTTTTATAGATCAATGTATCTCTATTCCACTCAACCAAAGAATTCTCATCATGGACCTCTATGGTTCATTCAACTTTGGGTTTACTCCTATTTCCTCAAGTTAGCTCCGTCACCCAAACGTAGCCCAACACCTCATACTTATGGACAGATGTGGATGCTGGGTCGATATGTTCCAGGTTCCATCCAGAAATTTAAAGATTACTTCTAAGCTTTCTCCTTTGTGAAGAGAGAGACCGCCGGAAGATTTCAGGCCCTTTCGAGAGGAGTATGGTCCTGAAGGATTTAGGCTTCTAAAGACTTTAGATGACTGTGGATACTAACAAGGATAATATTTGGGCTAGTTTTTTGGTACCTTGAGATTTGATCTTGATGCTGCGTACTGATGCTGGTGCAAATGCAGAAGCATATTCACCCTCTCTTGCTGCAAGGCAATTTGGGCTTATTCAGGCTATTCTAGTCCCTTTTGTGTCAACTTGCAATGAACCTTGGCAAGATAGACATTCTATCTCGCTTGATAAATCCTTTGAGCTTCACCAGCAAAGTCTAAAGGATCTTAAGTCTTTTAAATTTTATCCTTTCAAAATCACGCCTGATGTTACACCCACATTTTCTAGTTGGTGGTCAACCTACATATCTGAATATAATGAAAATGTTAAAATGGCACAAGCTCTAAATGCCTTATGTCCTCCATTCTTACGTCACAACTTGAGTGGTAATTCTATTTGTTTTTAACTGTATTATTATTCTCACAATAACATACACTAATCTTCTATCTTATTGCATGTTTGCTTGCGTTTTCATATCACTACTTGACTAGTAACACTACTGTTTTCAACCGTATTACTATTGTCCTTACAATAACATACACTAATTTTTTATCTTATTGCAATTTTGTTTGCTTGCTTGTATTTCTATATCACCAATCGACTAGTAACACTATTGTTTTCAAAATGAAATCGAACATCTAGCCTGAAGGCCATTGCATGTAGGCATATGGCTTAGCCTAAAGCCATATTTCAACACCATCATATGTTTTAAACCAAATGTTAAGGCCATACGCTAAAAATCTGTTTAGCCGTCATATTAAATCTGTGACAAAATTTCAGTCATAATGATGGCTATTTTATCCATTTAAGGCCAAGTGAGAAGAGATTCTCTTAAAACTAAAAAAGAAACTCCTCTTCTATATGAGGAAAATATCACTTGGAGAGGACAAATTACTACTTTAGTGATACTTCGACAGTGTACCAGCAAATTATTCCAGAAACATATGAAAAGGGCTTACATCATAAGCCTGAAAATACTCGACAAACATATAGTAAAAAAAAACTGACAAACTAAAAACAAATAGTAAAGTGAAACTTTTACGGATCAAACTTACAATCTTGATAAGTTTTTCTGAGGATTTTCCACTCTAAATTGATTCTTTCAATAACAGGAGTTGCTTCTTTCTAGAGAGTTGAAAATTTTGAACAAGCTCATAGGAAATTTCATCTTTTTGGCGCAAGAGTTGTTGAACATTTTCGTTAGTCTTAATTGTGTTCTGTTTTGCAACCTCATATTCAGTTTCAGCATCTCTCACAGTTACAGATACAAGTAAAACGTTACTAAAAAAAATTAAAATTACAATTACGAAAAAATTAAGCAAAAAGAGGAAGGCATAGAACTTGACAGCCAGCTTCCCTCCAACTACAACAAAGCAAGTAAATAAATTAAAAGGGGGCTGTGACTTGTGAAAAAGAAAGTGGGCTGTGGGGTAGGACGTAGGTTTTTGTTTTTATAGTTAAATTAGATTAAGTTTAATTAGGTTAATTAGATATCTAATTAGTAATTAGTTTGGGTTTGAACTTAATAAATTAAATGGGGAAAGGGCCAGATCTAATAAAAGAAAAAGAAAAAAAAGGCCCAAATCGTATATTCCAGCAAAGGCTACCCTTCTTACATAATCTATTTAATCAAATTGAGCCAATTTCTACCATCTGAATACATATCTAAATCCAAATCCGAAGGCTGCGGCAGCTCTAGCGACAATGACAGTGTCACCCTTTGTAGCTCACCAACTTCAACATTAACACCTATTTCATACCCAACTATCTCCACTTCTAATTCTAGTTCCAGTGCCAGTCCAAGTTCTAGTTCCAAGGAACAGGAAGGATGCAATTCATATTCAGAATTGAAATGGAATAGATTCGCAACTCTTGGGGGTAATGATCTCCCCTACGGTATGAAATGCTGTGTTATGGGCTCCAAAATTATTCTTGCCGGTGACTTATTATGCTTTCCTGACATGAGTTCCGAATATAGCACTTGGATTTTCACCTTGGAAACCAACCCAGCTCTAGATCCCAAGCCTGAATTCCAGAACATAAACAAGAAGAAGAAGAAGATGAAGAAGAACAACAACAACAATAGGAAAAACAATTTTTCTTTGAAACCTCTAAGCGCTAGAAAATGTGACCCCCTATTGGTGGAAATTGACGGCAGGCTCTATGCCCTCGCTAGCCTTCCCCTTAAGCCCTTTGAGGAGTTGCCCAGCCCTACTTTTGAGGTATTTGACCCATCCACCCAACAGTGGTCACCTCTCCCTCCCCCTCCATTTTTCAACCGTAATGAAAGTTTTTTGTTTTACCCCATGGCACAACGATGCTCGTGCTTGCTTCGATTATGTTGTGATGGACTCTGAGATCTCTGTTTGTGGTCCTTTTAGTGTGGGATACACCTTCGACATACCCACCAAAAAATGGTTTCACTGTTTATATTTTAGTATGTGTCTGACTCCATTTCCATTTGCGGGCATGGGTCTAATGATAAAATTAAGTGCCCGTGGACATAAGGCCATCATTGGCCATGATCAACTCGACAACTGCTTGCGTGCCTACTTCCTGCATTATGTTGATGGTCATTGTCAATCTGTTCCTATACCTGTTGACATCCCTCCTGAATTTGCCTATTGCCGTCCTAATTTTGTTCATTTAGGGGACGGGATTATTTGTGTTGTTATGGCTACTGTTGTAGCTGAGTTTGAGGAGTTACGTATCTTTGTTGCCACTTTTTAAGTTTCAAGAATTAATCGACGAAGTATTCTTCTTGACTTGTGGGAAAAGTGGGTTACATATGATCTCGACGGCCATGATGACGTCGACGTAGATGACACTATGGCAAATTGTTGCAAATTCATTCGCTTCAAAATCCTCAATACTCATCTCTCTGTATACAAGTCAAAGCCATCCAAATACAGAATTGTTTCTGACTGCATCGGCGCCTATCTCCTGTAACTTGTAAGCCTACTTAATATTCATCCCCTGTTAATTATTCATATGCTTTATTTTGTGCTCCTTTTATATGTTGGATTTTGGAATCCTTCTCTGGCATGGTATGATTTACCCTCATTGTATTCTTATGCTTAATAACCTCTTCTATGCGACTTGCTTCTCTTATGGTTTTATCCTTTAGTTGGTAGCAAGACTCTGTACGCGTGTCTCTGTTAGCAAAGGCTACCCTTCTTACATAATCTATTCAATCAAATTGAGCCAACTTCTACAATCTGAATACATATCTAAATCCAAATCCAAACGCTGCGGCAGCTCCAGCGTCAATGACAGTATCACCCTTTGCAGCTCACCAACTTCAACATTAACACCTAATGGCCTCCCCTTTTGTATATGAATTGCCATTTCAATTCTGAATATGAATTGCATCCTTCTTGTTCCTTGGAATTGGAACTTGGACTGGCACTGGAACTAGAATTAGAAGTGGAGATGGTTGGGTATGAAATAGGTGTTTATGTTGAAGTTGGTGAGTTGCAAAGGGTGACACTGTCACCGTCGCTGGAGTTGCCGCAGCGTTCGGATTTGGATTTAGATATGTATTCAGATGGTAGAAGTTGGCTCAATTTGATTGAATAGATTATGTAAGAATGGTAGCCTTTGCTAACAGAGACACACGCGTACAGAGCATTGCTACCAACTAAAGGTCGCACAGAAGAGGTTATTAAGCATAAGAATACAATGAGAGTGTAAATCATACCATGCCAGAGAAGGATTTCAAAATCCAACATATAAAAGGAGCATGAAATAAAGCATATGAATAATTAACAGGGGATGAATGTTAAGTAGGCTTATAAGTTACAGAAGATAGGCGCCGATGCAGTTAGAGACAATTCTCTATTTGGATGGCTTTGACTTGTATACAGAGAGATGAGTATTGAGGATTTTGAAGCGAATGAATTTGCAACGATTTGCCATAGTGTCATCTATGTTGGCGTCATCATGGCCATCGAGATCATATGTAACCCACTTTTCCCACAAGTCAAGAAAAATACTCTGTCAATTAACTCTTGAAACTTGAAAAGTGGCAACAAAGATACGTAACTCCTCAAACTCAGCCACAACAGTAGCCATAACAACACAGATAATCCCGTCCCATAGATGAACAAAATTAGGACGGCAATAGGCAAATTCAGGAGGGATGTCAACAGGTATAGGAACAGATTGACAATGACCATCAGCATAATGCAGGAAGTAGGCACGCAAGCAGTTGTCGAGTTGATCATGGCCAATGATGGCCTTATGTCCACGGGCACTTAATTTTATCATTAGACCCATGCCCGCAAATGGAAATGGAGTCGGGCACATACTAAAGTATAAATAGTGAAACCATTTTTTGGTGGGTATGTCGAAGGTGTATCCCACACTTAAAGGACCACAAACAGAGATCTCAGAGTCTATCACAACATAATCGAAGCAAGCACGAGCATCGTTGTGCCATGGGGTATAACAAAAAACTTTCATTACGGTTGAAAAATGGAGGGGGAGGGAGAGGTGACCACTGTTGGGTGGATGGGTCAAATACCTCAAAAGTAGGGCTGGGCAACTCCTCAAAGGGCTTAAGGGGAAGGCCAGCGAGGGCATAGAGCCTGCTGTCAATTTCCATCAATAGGGGGTCACATTTGCCAGCGCTTAGAGGTTTCAGAGAAAAATTGTTTAACCTATTGTTGTTGTTCTTCATCTTCTTCTTGTTGTTTATGTTCTGGGATCCAGAGCTGGGTTGGTTTCCAAGGTGAAAATCCAAGTGCTATATTCGAAACTCATGTCAGGAAAGCATAATAAGCCATTGGCGAGAATAATTTTGGAGCCCATAACACAGCATTTCATACCGTAGGGGAGACCATTACCCCCAAGAGGTGCGAATCTATTCCATTTCAATTCTGAATATGAATTGCATCCTTCTTGTTCCTTGGAACTTGGACTGGCACTGGAACTAGAATTAGAAGTGGAGATAGTTGGGTATGAAATAGGTGTTAATGTTGAAGTTGGTGAGCTGCAAAGGGTGACACTGTCATTGTCGCTGGAGCTGCCGCAGCCTTCGGATTTGGATTTAGATATGTATTCAGATGGTAGAAGTTGGCTCAATTTGATTGAATAGATTATGTAAGAAGGGTAGCCTTTGCTGGAATATACGATTTGGGCCTTTTTTTCTTTTTCTTTTATTAGATCTGGCCTTTCCCCCTTTTAATTTATTAAGTTCAAACTAATTACTAATTAGATATCTAATTAAACTTAATCTAATTTAACTATAGAAACAAAAACCTACGTCCTACCCCACAGCCCACTTTCTTTTTCACAAGTCACAGCCCCCTTTTAATTTATTAACTTGCTTTGTTGTAGTTGGAGGGAAGCTGGCTGTCAAGTTCTAAGCCTTCCTCTTTTTGCTTAATTTTTTCGTAATTGTAATTTTAATTTTTTTTAGTAACGTTTTACTTGTATCTGTAACTGTGAGAGATGCTGAAACTGAATATGAGGTTGCAAAACAGAACACAATTAAGACTAACGAAAATGTTCAACAACTCTTGCGCCAAAAAGATGAAATTTCCTATGAGCTTGTTCAAAATTTTCAACTCTCTAGAAAGAAGCAACTCCTGTTATTGAAAGAATCAATTTAGAGTGGGAAATCCTCAGAAAAACTTATCAAGATTGTAAGTTTGATCCGTAGAAGTTTCACTTTACTATTTGTTTTTAGTTTGTTAGTTTTTCTTTACTATATGTTTGTCGAGTATTTTCAGGCTTATGATGTAAGCCTTTTTCATATGTTTCTGGAATAATTTGTTGGTACACTGTAGAAGTATCACTAAAGTAGTAATTTGTCATCTTCAAGTGGTATTTTCCTCATATAGAAGTGGAGTTTCTTTTTTAGTTTTAAGAGAACCTCTTCTCACTTGGCCTTAAATGGTTAAAATAGCCATTATTATGACTGAAATTTTGTCACAGGTTTAATATGACGGCTAAACAGATCTTTAGCGTATGGCCTTAACATTTGGTTTAAAACATATGATGATGTTGAAATATGGCTTTAGGCTAAGCCATATGCCTACATGCAATGGCCTTCAGGCTAGAATGTTCGATTTCATTTTGAAAACAATAGTGTTACTAGTCGATTTGTGATATAGAAATACAAGCAAGCAAACAAAATTGCAATAAGATAGAAAATTAGTGTATGTTATTGTAAGGACAATAGTAATACGGTTGAAAACAGTAGTGTTACCAGTCAAGTAGAGATATGAAAACGCAAGCAAACATGCAATAAGATAGAAGATTAGTGTATGTTATTGTGAGAATAATAATACAGTTGAAAACAAATAGAATTACCACTCAAGTTGTGACGTAAGAATGGAGGACATAAGGCATTTAGAGCTTGTGCCATTTTAACATTTTCATTATATTCAGATATGTAGGTTGACCACCAACTAGAAAATGTGGGTGTAACATCAGGCGTGATTTTGAAAGGATAAAATTTGAAAGACTTAAGATCCTTTAGACTTTGCTGGTGAAGCTCGAAGGATTTATCAACCGAGATAGAATGTCTATCTTGCCAAGGTTCATTGCAAGTTGACACAAAAGGGACTGGAATAGCCTGAATAAGCCCAAATTGCCTTGCAGCAAGAGAGGGTGAATATGCTTCTGCATTAGCACCAGCATCAGTACGCAGCATCAGGATCAAATCTCAAGGTACCAAAAAACTAGCCCAAATATTATCCTTGTTAGTATCCACAGTCATCTAAAGTCTTTAGAAGCCTAAATCCTTCAGGACCATACTCCTCTCGAAAGGGCCTGAAATCTTCCGACGGTCTCTCTCTCTTCACAGAGGAGAAAGCTTAGAAGTAATCTTTAAATTTCTGGATGGAACCTGGAACATATCGGCCCAGCATCCACATCTGTCCATAAGTATGAGGTGTTGGGCTACGTTTGGGTGACGGAGCTAACTTGGGGAAATAGGAGTAAACCCAAAGTTGAATGAACCATAGAGGTCCATGATGAGAATTCTTTGGTTGAGTGGAATAGAGATACATTGATCTATAAAAATGTCCAAGAAAAAATGGAGCTAGAGCTACTTTCACATTAGAAGCCAGATTTTTGGCAATAGGTACAAATTGAGCAACACTTGTTGTAGAAGAGATATTAACGAGGTACTTGCAAATCCAGTAGAGGTAAAATGAGCACTCCTCTTGAAAGGACATCGAGTCACTTTTGCATTGTGATGAGATGAAATCAGTGAGAGTTACATTAAGGAGCTCATACTTCTTCGTCTCCCATTTGTCCATATTAGGATGGCACATTATGCCATTCGGTGAAAGACCCAACAAAGCAAACACATCCTCCACAGTTGGGGTCATAAAACCTTTCGGGAATACAAACGAATTGAGGGCAGGAGAACAAAACAAGATTGCAGCAAGAAGAAGAACGGGGTTAACTGGGACTCCATTTTTTGATGTCATAATAGCCTCTCGAATCCCTAGGTCCCACCATTTCTTATCACATCTTGATTGCATGCGGTTCACCCAACCTTTCGAAGCTGATAATTGTGATGTTTCGCCCCAAGTTTCAGGACAGACCAGGCTCGACCATTCTCCCCACTTTATATTTTGTTTTTGATAAGCCGGACGAACAGCAATATTATCTAGAAACAAAAGGGACATCTGTTCTGGGAAATTTTCAAAGATGGCAGGACCTAAAACCAATCGACGGGAAGAATGAGTGGGATCACGCAAAGCTCTAGTCGGAGTGGTAGATGAAAATAAGATGCCTGGAAAAATCGTATGGTCAGCAACAAGATCATCATAGATTTTTCTAAGATTTTGGTTTGAAGGAGGAGGTTGATTAGCGGTATTTTTGGTGCACGACATGGAATACGGAGATGATCAATGGCAATGAAATAGGATTTGCAGAGGCAAAGTTTGTGGTTTTTTCCTTTCCTTTTCCTTCTCTATACTTTTGCCTCCATATCCTGAAGACTCATTGCCTATAAATAGCATTACTGAAATATCAACATTTTCACAAATGTCACCAAAACTATTTTATAAACTCATCAAATACATAAATAAAGAGGCCTTAATTGCTTTAATAGTGATATCTTCACATACACATTGGATATATATATATATATATTTATATCAAATACATAAATAACCTGTGCATTATCAACAATGCTTTGACATAAATAAACTAATCAAATACATAAATATCAACATTCTGACATGACCTGTGCATTGTAAACAATCTAATTTGTTTACGTATCCAAGAAACAATATATATGTTTGTGTGTGTATATATATATATATATATATACAAAAAAAAAACATTTGAATATTAGCATAAAGATGATATAACATATTCCATTGTCAAATTATAGGAATAATATATAAGTTACAAAATACATTGTCAACAAGGCTTTAACAATGAAGATATATACCAACCCCCTAAATAACATCAACATATTGCATCATATCATCCAAAAGATGCATCATGTACATTGTAGTTAGTGAATATGTGTCACCTAGCCTAAAACAGACTTGTTCAAGTTCATAACTATAATATTACAAATCCATAACAAATCCAGAGGATGCAACCTCAAGTAGACAGAACCTCAAGTTTTATAGAATTACAAAACAAAGTTACAAAATAAAAGTGATAACTCAATCTGATCCAAGAGAAAGAATAAACCCAGTTATACACTTTGTTATTAGAAAGAATGCAGCCACTCTCTTGTCAGGAAGAAATGATTATAGAAATTGAATTTATAATAAATCACACAGAGAGTCCTTCAAGTGATTATAGAGGAGTGCTTCAAAATATGAAATTTCTGATAAACCATCAATAGATAGAAAAGAAGGGAGACAGAAGCAACGAAATATTTATTAAAGACTCAGCACACACAATGGCAAACAAAGTCATAAAAAGATAGGATTTTTAGCATAAACTAGTGCTGACCCATACAATAACCCATAACATAGACCCGAATCGAAGTTTCTCAGTCCACATTTCATCACAGACAAAGTCGATTATTTTACAAAACCCATCAGACACAAATTTCATTATTTTAAAAAACCCATCAATGTTTAGAGAAATTGAAAAAAAAACATTGAAGCACAAACAACATCAAAACAGAGCACCTGAACAAAAACTTTGAAATACAAACATTAAAATTTAGAGGAACGCAAAACAAAGCAAGGTGGGTTTACGGAGGGACAGAGAGAAAACGTGGTCACCTAGGCAGAGGTCGGAGCTGATGAATTGACTGATGTCGGCGCAGGTGAGAGATGAGGGTGTCGAAAAAACTCAAGAACGTGATTTTATGTTGGTTCAGAAAGGTGGGTGAGATGATTGATACTGATGAGTGAATGGGAATGTTGGGTTATGAGTAATGTCATTCGAAGGAAGAGAGCAAAACTGAGGGAAAAGGTTGTGTAAAACTCTCGTTTAAGCCAGAGAGAAGCCAAAAAAGAGAGAGAGTTCCAACGATCTAAAATGTGATGTGACTATACACTGCACCGGGTCCCACATAGTTGAAGGTAATAACCAAAATGCCATCAAACTCTGTTTTTGAAAACACCAGGAAACCTGTTCTTAGTTTTTAAGCAATGTTATGAATACCGTTGCGGATCTCGTTTCGGTTTGTCTAGTGGAACGAAATGTTTCGGTACCAGCTAATTTTGGTGTACCATTTCAAGGTGTGTCGGAGTTCCAAAAAAATAATAATATATATATATATATATAGAATTTTATATCCTATTACTTTTTATAAAATTTGTTATTTTAAAATTAATCTAATTAATTCATTTAAAATATTATTATTACTAATTAATTTTTTTAATACAAAGGCAAATTTGAAGTAAGCCTAGATACCATAAATAAGCGGCGTGAATCTCTCTAAGTCTCGCCTCTCACTCTCTGTCTCGCCTCACTTCTTTTTTTTTCCCCTTCGTTTTTCACTTTTTTGCATGTTTCGTTTGGTTTTGCCGTTTTGGAGAATTTGGACTGCTTGTTTTTTTTTTTTTTTTGTTAGATTTACATGGGCTGTTGATTGGGCTGGCCGGCTGTGGTTCATGAAACTAAGGGGGGCCCAAGTCTTTTTGGGAAAACCGACCTTGCGTGATTTATATATATAGGGCAGTCAGGCTCTTCATAGCAAGCGTCTTTTAGAAGCAGCATTAGGGTCTCTCTCAAGTGTGGTTCTCTCTCTTTTTCTCTGGTTTATTCATTCGTATGGCTTCCTTGTAATTGATTTGGCTATTGCTATGGCTATGTAGAGCGCGAATTGTTTGCCTATGGTTTTTCTTCTTGTTTGGCTTGTTGTTCTCTAATTAGGGTTTCGATTGACCGTATATGATATACCAAAACCCAATTCTATTTTCTGTCTTCAGTTTTTGTATTTTCCTCCCCCTCTTTCCCAGTGCTTCTTCATGGATTGGATTTCCCGCTTGCTAGGGTTTGAAAAATTGGGGTTCTGTTTTTGGGAGCAAAACAATTGGTTTATGGATCCTCTGTGTGTTTGGTATTTTGATTTGGGTTTTGGGGTTTCAAGTTAGTGATGGTATATTACTAGCTTTGGGGTTGATTTCGAAATGGGTTCTTTCATTTTGGGTGTGTCAATCTGACTTGGTTTTGCTTTGCGTTTGGACATGTTGTTGATGTGGTTTGTGTTGTGCTCTGTGCAAGCTTTTGTATGTTATGTTTCCTTGGTGTATCTCTCTATTGTACTGTGTTTGAGATTTGTGTCCAAACATGCTTGTGTGAATGCCTTGTAGTTGTATGTTACTTCCTTTTTACCTCTTTGTTCAGTTTGCCTTGATTTTTCTCTTCCATATTCTGTGCTTATTGCCCGTGAGTGGATCTTTACTGACAAAAGAATGCAAAACTCATGTTATCTCTCTCTCTCTCTCTGGTCTCAAAGATCGAATCATGGCAGATTATGAGGACTATGAGGTTGTAAGTTTTCCAGACTTCCATGAATTCACTCGTCAATTTGAAGAAGAAGATGAAAAAGGCAAAGGCAAATCTAATCCCAATATCCATCAAAAAACAAAAGCAAAATTTGATCCCAATATAGATTGTATCCCATACTTGTTCTCCTCAAACAGCTACTCTTTCTCTCAACCCCCTACTTCCACCCTTGCCCCTATCTCCCCCTTTGCCCTTGAACTTAACAACCCATTCAAATCTTGCCAAGAGCCGAAATGGATCCTTGAGACTCAGGTATGTGCTACATTGTGTGGGTGAGTGTGTCTCTTTTCTTTTTTATGGGAAGGTTTTCAATTAAATCTGCTTGTTTCTCAACTTTGTGAACAAGAACGAAATGAATTTTCTCTCAATGGACAGTTGTTGTTAGAGTGCTACAATGAAATTAAGGTTTATTTCTTCTTCTTCTTCTTAGTATCCATCTATATATGCTTTTTTTTTTTTTAAGAAACATCTATATATGCTTTATAACTCTTTATTAATTCTTTGATTCTGAACAATTGGTGTAGGGTACAAATTTTGAATTTGTGAGACTTGTGAAGATCCAGTTGGTGCCCAGTAGTGGAATAACGTATTTTATTCAATTTGAGGCAAAGCCCAGCAGTACTGAGGACACTCTGAAAACCTTTGGAGGTTCCATGTTCGATGATTATGTCCATCTTCATAGATTGTGGCCTATGTCTTGTAAACTATTAGGCCCCAATTCTCAACGGTATGTGTGTCGTCGTCTGGGCAAATTCAACCAACAAAGGAAGTTTAGTTTGCGTAATGGTTGGGTGGTGTGGGATTAGTTTGTTGGGCAAATACAAGTAAGAATTGTTAGGGAAGTTTAGTTTGCATAATGGTTGGGTGGTGTGGGATTTGATTGTTGGATCTTAATCGACTGTTGTGGCTATAATAATTTGCTTGTCCAAAAAGATGAAATTTCTATGAACTTGTCCAAAATTTCAACTCTCTATAAAGAAGCAACTCTTGTTATTGAAAGAATCAATTTAGAGTGGGAAATCCTCAGAAAAACTTATCAAGACTGTAAGTTCAATCTGTAGAAGTTTCTCTTTACTATTTACTTTTAGTTCGTCAGTTTTTCTTTACTATTTGTTTGTCGAGTATTTTCGGCTTATGATGTAAGCCTTTTTCATATGTTTCTGGAATAATTTGCTGGTACACTGTAGAAGTATCACTAAAGCAGTCATTTATCATCTCGATGTGGTATTTTCTTCATATGGAAGTGGAGTTTCTTTTTTAGTTTTAAGAGAATCTCTACTCACTTGGCCTTAAATGGCTAAAATAGCCACCACTAAGATTGAAATTTTGTCACAGGTTTGGATCTCCGTGAATTAGGTCTGTTGCCCTTCCTGAGTTATACAAATGGAAAGGGTGTCGTTGTCCAAAAAGATAAGACCAATATATAATGACTAAACAGATTTAGCGTAAGGCCTTCCTACCTAGCAAACTACCCCATGATCTACTATTCCTAAAGCTTTAATGTTCTTTAATTTTTCATGTTGAGATAATAATTTTAATGATAATCGTGATAGTCACAATTGGATGATATTATAACTCATCAAAACTAATTACTAAATATGGATCTATACAAACTTTAAGAGTATCATCATATTATGTTCAAAATATGAAATTTCTGATAAAAAGCAACTAGCTAGGCGCCTACATTTTGTTAATCAGCCCGAGCTTTGCCCATTGTTGTGATCCTTTCTGTTTAAGCTGGGATATAATAATGTAGGTATAGCAATGTCAAAGGTGATGCAGTTGTTATTATGACTATCTTCTTGGTCTATGTGCGACTTCTCACATGGTTGCTATCCTTTAGTTATCCCTTACTTATCAGGATGTGCATTAGTTTTGTGACCTTGACTTTAACACTTGAAACAAGGTAATATTCCTGTTAGTGAGAATTCTCCTGTTGACGTTGATGTATTTGAAGATTATGCATGTCCTTGTGCAGTTGATTGAGATTTCAACTTCTTAATTTGTGAGGCTATTAAGCACTCGTCTTCCTTTGTTCATATTGTGAACTTACCAAATCATTTGTAAACTTGGTTGATGAACTGCTGCTAGTACATTTCATTTTGTTCATCCTGTCATGCCCACAAATCATCATATACTATATAATAAAAGTTGGGCTAGATGCTGTGGTTGCGCCAAGTGGCTTTACCAAATTGCAGAAATTTTTTTAGATTTTTTTAAAAAATAAATATAATTTTTTTGTTCTTATCTTCTTCTCCTATAATATCTAAGTTGATAAAAATATTAATTTAATTACAATTCAAACTCTTCATCTAATGTTTTTTTTAATTTATATTATCACATGTAAAAAAAAAAAAAAATAGTACACGTAAAAATAAGAATAAAAATCTGCAACAATCTTCACCTAATCCTTTATTTTTATTTAAATTATATTACTACATGAAAAAAAAAAAACATAGTACACAAATATATATAAAAAAAAATGTATTCAATCTATATGACATTTTTGTTTTTGTTTTTTGTTTTTTTTAGATAATTACTTCTAATCTTTTTCATTCAATTTGTAAGGGCAGGTTTTGGATCCTAAGCTCACAAGGTAACAGGATTAAGGCCCAAAGAACCCAATACAAAGAATTTATAGAGAGTGGGCTGAAAACTAGGTTTTAGTGAGTTGGACAACGCTCCCAATAGATTAAAGATTGAAATAAAACAGAGAAAAATAGGTTTTTTCGAAAAAATCCTTCCTTGGCAAAGTTCGAGGAGAGTAGTTCTTGAGTATATTCTTCCTAGACTTGATTACAATTTTATTTCTTTGTGCCATAGTTTTTTTTTTTTTTTTTTAAGATTCTTAGATGAACCTTCTCCTTCTGCCTAGAGGATCGCTTACATTATATAGCCTCTTTTTTTTTTCATTTGTCTCAGGCCAGATTCTGATTCTTCTTCAACCAATCACCGAACTCCTCCCAACCAAACATTGAAAAAGTGGTTTCATCGTGCTTTTTGCAGTTGCTAGTCTATATAGATTATTATTTTTTGGACAAATTACAACTTATTTGAGGTTTGGCTAAAATTTAAATTAACTACTACTTGTGAGGTAATTTGCCTTCGGCAGTTTGAATGGTTTCCTAGTTGCTTGAGGCATCTCGATTGCAACTATGGCTGTGTGATACTTCGATGAATAACAGGAAGACACATCTTGCAAGTGAAAATATGACTTATTAGCAAAGATTAAATGTTGAAACTTGAATTAAAGGCCACTTCGAAGTGATAGAAATTCCTCATGAGATTTGATTATATCGTGGTACTTCTTCAATACGTCATCTCTTTTAATAAGTATGCTCACTTCGAAATGAGTCAAACTCCTCATGAATTGTAAATAACAGAGAGAAGGCACGTTCCTTGATGCTAATTTGGGTTGTGACTTGTGAAGGTCATAAGGAGGTGTGAATGGTGATGTGGTGCCATAAGGCTTAGGGGTGTGGCCGTTTCATAGCAATGATCCCGAGTCCCTGACGAGTTTGTAGTTAGGAATGATATATTTTTGGCTATGCAGTGATTTTGTTTTGAGATTTGCAATGATTTGTTCCTTGCTCTCTCTCATTTCTAATTGCAGTAAGGATGTAGGTTTTTTGGCCAAGGAATAGAGAGAAATAAAATAAGAGAATATTTTTATTTTAAAGTAAAAACTATCGATCCCAAAGAGCCATGACTCTTGAAAACTACCAATGGTAAATTGCTTCTTATATGTGGAGATGTGCGTGGTTTGAGTTAGTTGGATTTAGTTTAGGGTATTTTTTCATCTCAACTCGTTTACCTCAGATTGAGTAATCTCCAATCCAATTTAATATCTCTAAAAATCAATCCAACCTAACTTGTAGAGGTTAGGATCATTTTGTTAAGAATAATAAAAACTTTAATTTTTATTTGATTATTCAAGCACATTTCCTATTTGATAACATTTTTATAGATTTGGGCCCAATATTCCAATTCCATCTGAACTTTTTTTTTTTTTTTGGAGAAAAAAATCTATCTAAACTAAATATCTCAACATACCAAAATATATGTATCCAAGTAACAACATAATTTAAAAATATTAACATTTGTGGGTTGGTAAAAAATTTAATTTTAAATTTGTGTCTGTTTGGGAATAGTTTATTTAGCTAAAACTGATTTTTTTTTGGGAAAATAATGTAGATAAAGTTAAAAAGTAGCTGAAATAGTATAGTAGGACCTAAAAATAGTACCAAAAAGTGTAATAAGACCTATGAATAGTAGCAAAAATAAACTAAATATTAAAAAAAAGCTGGCTTTTTAAGCCAATGCCAAACACACATTTAAACTCATTTCCTAATTTGATAACAATTTTATAGCTTTGGGCCAAATATTTCAATTCTAACTAAACTAAAAATTTCAACATACCAAAATATATCCAAGTAACAACATATAATTTTAAACTATTAACATTATGGGTTGGGTTGGATTGAATCATGTGAATTACACATTTTTCCAACTCGAATGTCCTAACCCAACCCAAGCTTTACAAAAATTTACAATCCAACCTAATCCATCGATCCACCAAAAAAAAAAAACACTCAAGGCATTGTGGTTACAAGTACTTTTGAGTTACAATTTTTTTCGAACAATGTTAGAAATACAAAAAAGTTCACAATTTTTGCTACAACTTGCCACGTGATAGGTGGTAAGTGGTGGATATAAAATAGTGAGTCCACACTTTTACGACTCATAACTCACCATGTGGCAAATTGTAGATTTTTTTTGTCTCTATCATTTTTCATTTTTTTTTCTCTAAAAATATACCTTAACAATTATGTATTAAGGACAAAATATAGATTTTCAAGGGGCTCGTGGCTCCATTGATTTTTATTAACCAAAACAACCACTTGATTTGAGTCTAGGATTGCTTGTATTAATGATTTGAAATGGCATTTGTAATTTTCAGTTTTTTTTCCCAAGTATAACTTTTTCAAACAGCTAAAAATAAATTATATCAAATGAACATTGAATAAAATTGAAAAAACACTTTTGAGTTATAATCTTTTCCTTAAATTTTGTCCAAAAAAGAAAAAAACCGTTCGTGCTAATACTGTGCTTTTCATTCATTCAGTCGAGTCCAAGGCCAAGGGAGAGAGAGGGACAAGACAACACAAGCACAAACACGACACAACTCCTCCAACCTGAAATTTCACATTCCTTAAACAAACACTGATCGTAAAACACTAGCTAATTTGCTTCTTCACGCAGATCTCAGTTATTACAAAACACACACACACACACACACACACACACACACACACACACACACACAAAATCTCTAACAAAACTACAAAACTACATAGTACACAAACCCTAGTCCATAAACCAAAAAAAAAAAAAAAACAAAAAAACAAAGGTTTCATTCCCCACATGTCTCAGCTGTTGGTTTTGAATCTGGTTCTGTGTCTCCTGCTCTTCTCGATCCCAAAAACGACATCGTCGTCCTCTTCGTTTTTGTCGTCGCCGTCTCGGTCGCTCCTTCGTTCGATCGAAGACAACAATAAAAACGACAACGTCGTCGCTGATCTCCACCCGCACGATTACGCTGTCGACATAAACGTCACGAATTTCGATGTTGTTCTCAGAGACACCCCTGCCACCTTTGCTGTCGTCGAATTCTTCGCTCACTGGTCTGTTGTGTTTTAGATCTATGCAATTTTAAATAATTTGTATAAGGTTTGTTTGATAATTTCAAATGTTATATGTTTATTTTTAATACTAGATTGCAACTAAGACATGGTTTTTTTTTAGATTTTGAATTATGGTATAGAATGAATTCTGATGAGGTGAATTCTGAAGGAATACTTTTTTTTTTTTGGTGAGAAATGTGTTTGGTCATTGGTGGTGTTGAAATTTGTACTAAAAAGTAATTATTTTGAATGGAATTGCGTTATCTAGGTAGCTTATGAAATTGGCAATCCATATAAATATAGTAGTTGATTAAATAATTTCAAATGGGTTTTTCTTTAATTAAGAAATGGTTTACTACTTTTCCAATTTTTCTGTTGAAGATCCATACTAGCCGAGCTGACCCCATGGTTTTGGGAATAAGGCTTTGTTGTTGTAATTATGTGCGTTTGTTTAAAAAGTTAAAACGAAGTTGGATATATGTTGGTCGTGTGGAGTTCGATTTTTATTTGACATGGTTTAATTGGTCTGGCAGGTGTCCTGCTTGCAGAAATTATAAGGTATGATATGCTAAAATTTGTGATCGATAATTCATAATGAGACGCTGTATTATTATTTGTTGTTGTGTTGATTGAAAATAAATTTGTGCAGCCCCATTACGAAAGAGTTGCAAGGCTTTTTAATGGACCTGATGCAGTGCATCCTGGGATCATATTGATGACGAGAGTGGACTGTGCATTGAAGGTATTTATGCTGCCACTTTTCTTTATTACTTTCTTTGCAGGGTGTCATATTTTTTGTGTGTGGGAAATGGCAATTACTTTCTTGATATTTTCTTTCTGTAGAAGATATTAGTGCCTTTTTCCTATCCTGAGAATGACTACTGAATTTCTTGGAGTACACAATCATAGAAATCCTCCATCTCTAAGTAAACCCTTGATATATTTTATTATGTATCTAAGTATCCCATAATTTCTTCAGATTTGGAACTGATCCTGCCCATCTACAATTTCATGTCACTTTGAAATCCTATAATTTGCAAGTATGAATTATACAGTTATACTATTGTTTGATTGCTAGAGAAACAATAGAATATTTTCTTTTGTTGCCTTGACCAGGAAATGGGTTTAATTCTTTTTGTGCCCATTGTCAGTTTTGTACTTATCTCCTTTTAAAATCCAATTACCGACACTATTGTGGTTATTGGATTTTATTGTTTTTTCTCCACGTTGGAATCGATTTCATCCATTAATCATTAACTGCAATCTGATTCCCCAATTACATGGAGTTGATGAATCATAAATAAAAAATGGATCCTGTTTTACAGGGTGCTAAACTATCTTTTATAAATGCAAGGTTAATTAAACTCAAACAAGTCCAAATTAAGTCATTTTCTCCATGCACTGGCTTAAATTCAATAATACTCCTTTGAATTCTGCTGCCTGTGCTTCTTGGATTTTAGTGTGATCTTTTCATTTGTCCCAATGTGTCTGAAAGTCTGTCAAATCTGCTGATTGTTTGGAACAGATAAGCTTATTGATTGATGGTTATGACAAGTTATTCAGACTTCTTTGCATACTCATATCAGTAAAGCCACCAAAGGAACAGAATAACCCTGTCTCAAATTGCAGTTGTTTTAATCCAGTTCTATCAGAAAAGCTGTAAAGAACCCTTTAGAGGATTAAGATTGGTTGATAATCCTGTGCTAATAACTAAATTATCTGATAGACACAGCTCAACTGTAAACTAGAGAACATGGAGTGGAGCTCTTCTAGCAAATAGGCAACGAAGGATGATCTGCAGTGATATATTTTCAACAGGCAGAAATATATCCTGCTGTAAATTTATAATACTCTCAACAGGGTTTGTCATGATTATAAAGAAATTTTAGATTAAAATTAGGGATAAACTCCTAGGTCTATTAGAAGGCAAAACAAGTGGTATAGGGCTTTTGAGGAAGAAACTTTGTGGCTTCTGTCACGCTTAATGGATGGTGGGATTTTTTAGGGGTGATTTTTGTGAGAAACATGAGAATGATTTTTCTGAATATGCTGGTTTTGTAGGATTCTATCTTGCCTCCTATGCTACATAAGCTCCTGTTTAATATTTTCCTAAAAGTTGTGAATTTCAGAACTGTTTTTTTCCCATTAGGAATTTCTTTTGTCTATGACTCCTGTAGTTGAATTTTGTCTTTGCTCTTAAATACCATTACTTGGACCAAAATAATAGATGAGTACAATGTTAGAGAACCCAATCTAGAAGCCTAAGCTAGCAGTTGGAGAGGCCCAACTAGGTAATAACCTTATAAAGTCCCAAACACAACCAATGTGGGATAACTTAATACCCCTGGTCCAACCAAAACCTAAATCGAGATAAATGGGCGTGATGGCCTAACCAAAGATGAAACAAAGCCTAACAAGCATGGCATGTCTAGTCCAAGAACAATCAAACTGGATTTTGATATTATGTTAGAGTATCCAACTTAAAAGTTTAAGTTAATAGGTGGAGATGTTCAACTTGTACATGAGCCCCCATGTCTAAGTCTCAGATAAACCAAAGTGGGAATGTGGTGTCCTATCATGTGAATCTAGATCTCACTTGAAGAATTTCCTTCACTTTAATGAGTGGTATCAGAGCTGATGGTTGGCAGAGTGAGTGTGAATAAGAGAATGTAGCTTGCATGATGGACCCGACTTGGTAGTCACAGATTCACAGGTTAATTAACCATGGTGAGTCCAAAGTCATTAGCTTGAAATTTGGTTTGTATGCTCTGACATAAAGAAGACAAAAGCACTGTGAATTTGGATTTTGTAGAAAATTGCAATCTGGAACAGAAAGAAGTGGGGTGGCAACAATACCTATAGTAATTTGTAATGCCTCCCTTCTTCTCAACTTTTTATTTTTGTTTTATTTTGGAAAGATATTTTCCTTAGTCATTTTGTTCCTTGACAATTGGATAACATTCATTAATATCAGTTATCAAATATTAACTTTAATGTTGATATTACTTATTTGAAAAACAAAAAAGAAACCTTCAATATTGATATGACTTATGCTGTCTAGGATTGGGCTCTTTTTGGGGAGAGAGAGAGAGAGAGAGAAAGGGGGGGGGGGGGGGGGGGTGTGGTTAACCATACCATTAAAGAAGGTAACTGAACTTCAGACAAGTAATCCATAATCATGATTGACCATCAACAGTATATTTTTCTATGTTTGATATATTGCATCCCTCTCATTGGGTTTCTTAAATAACACTTAACTCTATTTATTTTCACTTTGTGGTTAGTCATTCTCCTTTCACTTTTTTGGCAGCACAGATAAACAGTAAACTTTGTGATAAGTTTTCTGTGGATCATTATCCTATGCTCTTTTGGGCCCCTCCTTCTAAATTTGTATCTGGCGGTTGGAAACCTAAACAAGAGAAAAATGAAATACGTGTTATTGATGATGCACGGACAGCTGATCGATTGCTTAATTGGATCAACAAGCAAATGGGCAGGTATGAGGTATTTACATCTATTTCTTTTTTGAAGGTAATAATTCTATTGTCCTTTAACTAATGCCTCCTGCACAAAGATGAGTGCCTTATTTTGCCCCTAGTTAGAAAAGTTTCTCATGTGCTTCTTGATACTAAATAAGGAAAGTTTAAAATTAATGGAAACTTCAATCAGAGATCCACAATATTATCAACCTTTTATTATTATTTCCTTTCTTTGTTGACATATCTGGATGCTTAACAATGGGGTTAAGTAGGTCTTGGTTTTTACTTTTTCAACTATGTAAATCGTCAAAGGAATGAGTATCATCAGTACTTGGCCAGATATTTTGTTTTATTTTTTTTTAACCACTGAAATGTGCCCTGTGCAACCCAACCCACCCCCCCCCCCCCCCCTCTCTCTTCTTTTCTGTGATTGTGAGGGGAGTTAGAATTCGTTTAAGTAAAAAAAAAAAGTATGAGATATCTAGAATTACTTATGAAGGTCATTTTTATAACCAGATATTTTAAAAAAGGAATTGAACAAAGTACTTGTAAAGATGTGTGCTTATTTACCGTCAAGAGTTGTTGTTGCTACTAATTCTAATGTGCTTTAAACTTTGCAGCTCTTTTGGCTTGGATGATGAGAAATTTGAAAATGAGCATCTTTCATCAAATGTGTCAGACCCTGGACAGGTCGTTTAGGGAGCATTAAATATAAATTTGTGCGCTTGTTTTACAAATTAATGTTTCTTCTCTATAAATTAAGATACTGACTCTTGCAACTTGTGAATTTTGTAAGATTGCACGAGCTGTGTATGATGTTGAGGAGGCAACATCAAAGACCTTTGACATCATCTTAGAACACAAGGTATAACCTTTTCCTTTCTGGTCAACCTTAATTGATTGAGCTCAATGGTATTAATGAATACTACCTCTCTATTTTATGCATTTGTTGTAGATGATCAAATCAGAAACCCGGGGTTCACTAATTAAGTTT
This sequence comes from Lithocarpus polystachyus, assembly GCA_033629205.1. Lineage (NCBI taxonomy): Eukaryota > Viridiplantae > Streptophyta > Magnoliopsida > Fagales > Fagaceae > Lithocarpus > Lithocarpus polystachyus. The sequence continues at coordinate 2,851,180 of CM066162.1, read as the reverse complement.
CTACAACTTTTGGTGGCTCATCATCCTTCTAAAAGGTATAAGACTGAACTTTGAAGTAACCCACTTATCTCTGCCCAGCATGCTACATTTTTTCACTCTAGATATATATGGCAGGTGCCGTATGGGAAGTGCAGAGGTCCTTGTAAACTTTGATGAATTGTGCCCGTTAGACATGGACTCAACTAGTAAGCAGGAAAATAATGATGGACAGGGTGCACTGGGCAATATTCAGATTTGTGGAAAAGAAGTTCCTCGTGGATATTGGGTAGACACTCAAAGGCCTTCATTCCTTTATTAACATTTTTATTATGCTATTCTATAATTATGTATAATGTATCAATATTATCTGTTGTACAGTCAGGGTTTAAGAGAAGCTTTTCTACCTGGGTTTTCATATTGGCTGATATAATCTTGATTCCTTTTTAGGGAAACAAATATGTATCAACATTTTTTTCCCAGTTTCTTTTTATGATTTCTTTTACAATTGTCAGCATCTGGTTTAGTACAGTGGCATTGGCCAAACTTTTATCAATTTTAAATGTCATAAACAATAAATAATGCACTTCTAACTATGGATTGCCCCCCCACCCTTCCTCTTTATGTAAGTGAAAAATATCATAAGCGGTAAGATTGCTAAGCTTCATTCATCATTGATGCAATCATGAGTGATGAGCAAATTCTAGATGCAAAAGACGGATGAAAGTGCATAAAAAAAAGGAAACTCTAATGCTGGTTCATTAAAGCTAGAAGTTACGTTAGAGTTTAATAATTTATCGACTTTTGGTTAATTACTACTAGGGTCATTTGGCTTATTCAAGTTAAATCTAGAATTAGGTCATGTTTATGGGTTTTACTATGGACTTTAGTTTTATGTTATGGGTCGGGTCTAGTTTTACCTTGATGTTCTTCTAATTAAGTTTTGTTTGGAGTTAATCAAGCTTGGTCCACTTCATGTATTATGCTTAGGGATCAATAATCAAGGTTTTAAGTTTGTGTTGAAGGAAAAATAATAAAAATAAAAAGTCTTTTTGTTTCCCTTTTATTGCTTCTGGAGGGTATCAGTTTCAAGCTCCTTGGCTTGTGAAATTCTATATCTCACTGGCATTAAAGCCTTTTCGGAAATTGTAGAATATTGTATCTGCAACGTTTTAATCCATATATGTCAGTGTATTTGGGTCCTCCAGTACTTCTGGCTGTTCAACTTTCAACCTGGCCTATAACTGTTATCAGTGAATGCTGTTTCTTGAACTGTTGTATTTAAACCAATGCAATTCGATTGGGTCAAACTTTGAGCTTGCTTATGCGCTTTTGGCCAGGACCTTTAACTTAAGATAGTTCAAGTTAGATTCATAGAAATGCCCAATGTCATTCTGGAAAATTAATCAATATTTCATGCATAAAATATGCTCTAAGCCTAGCAGATTCTGCTTCTGATGTTTTTCTCATTCTCTTGTCTCAATTTGAAAAAATAAATGAGATTCGTGAGAATATCATTTCAGACAATTCAGTAGCCGTAAAATGTTGGATGTCCTGTCTAGCAATGAGTTCCTTTGATTTTGTGAAAACTCTTTTCACCCCACTTATATGAAATTTTATGTAGTTGCTGATTTGATGATATTGAAAGCCTTGAGGGGGTTGAAACTGTATACGAATTTGATACGATTTGACTAATAATATTGGTGGATTTTATTGTTTGCCGAGCATCAGTGCTTAAGCCATTTATTGAGTCTCTGCTGAGGTGAGTGATGTGCCAAGTTAGTTTGGGATACTTAAATGCCTTGATAGTAAGATTTTCAATTTTCAGATACCTATAACTAGCTAGTAGTCTAATACCTTAGCATTTGCAGTGAATATATCCATTCTTATGTTCTATGGTTATATGTTGGCTGGCGTAGTTCAGTTTTCTTGTGATGTTATTTTTTATTACTCGAAGCAAATCCCTAACCATTTATATTGTCTTTGCATGTTCCTTGACAGATGTTCTGCCGTGGCAGCAAGAATGATACTAGGGGTTTTAGGTAGTGGTTTGTTTTGCATACTCCAAATTTTGATTTAACAGTTTGGTTTTCTTAGCATGTATCTTTTTCACATTTTATTATTTAGAATTTTACATGTGGTTGCCTTTCACAAAATTACAAGATCTCCCAGAGAAGTGAAAAAATAAAATAAAATAAAATAATATAAAAATCTGTACAACTGACCTTTCACAGAATTCTTCATCTAGGAGATACCTGGTTTAATGTGATAGGCATATATTTCTGAATTGCTGTTATAACTACACATATCTCTATTTGTGTCATACATTGGAAGGAAGGATTAAAATAGACATCATGTGTGGAATGTTTCTTTTAGACGTGCATAATGGAGATGTGGATAGTTAAATTTATTTTCTGCTTACTTATTTGAATGATTTAGAAGGAAATGCTGTGAATTCATATTTGTGAATACTATATGGTGGGGATTAGTAGTTGGCTTTTCCATTGTACCATTTCTTGATGTGTCCTAAGATGAAGGTGAAGCTACTGCTTATTGCTTTCTGGAAGTTTCTTCAGGAAACAAGAAATCCTTTTTTGTCTTTTTTATTTTTTGTGTTTTTTTGGGTACAAATGAAATGTAAAAGTACTTTATATTTAAGACAAATTAGTGTGTTGTGTGTGTAATGTATAAACACATCTTAAAAGTTAACTTTAAATTTGTAGTATAGTTTTTTTTTTTTTTTTTAATACAGACAAAAGGAGACAATAAATTTCTTTTTGCTGCATATGTTTCTCTTCTCCTTTTCTTGTATATGGTAAATTTTGATTTTGAGAGTAAGAAGGTGCTTATGAGATTGAGATGGTATCCTGATGGTGCTTTCCCATGATGTCATACACAGTTTTGCCTCCTGTACTATAAATTTACAATTCCGCTGATTACATGTTAGTCATATGATTACCTGCAATCACTAATGCAAGTGCAAATTTAAACAATAGCTGCTGCTTTTATTTGGTTGTTATAGCCTCACCACTAAAGTCTCCTCCCAACTATGGGAATTATTATCAGTGTTATTCTTTTGACAAGAAGCTTTCTTCTCTTTCTGTAGTTGTGGATTATGGGTTTTGCTGCATTCACTCTCTGTGAGAATTGAGGATGGAGAGAGCCAGTTTGCATTTCAAGCTATTTGTGAATTTGTACACAACTTCTTTATTTGTGAGGAATGTCGTCAACATTTTTATGAGATGTGTTCAAGGTATGTGCTTCTAATAAATAATGCATATTTCGAAGGACAATTTTCCTCCAAACCAAAGGAATCTCCTACAAACCATTATGTGGTGATTCATATGACCATTCATGTATATTTTAGTTACATGATTCATTATTGAATGATTAGAAGTACAAATGGATGGTCCTTTCAATTGCAATGTAGTGGGTTGGAAGAACTTGCCTCCAAACCAGTTTGAAGGAAAATTTGTCCTATTTCAAATCCTTTAAGCTTCTTTCAGCTAACTTAAGCTAAAAGTGAATAGTTTTTATTTTCAGTGTCTCTAGTCCCTTCAACAAAACCCGTGACTTTGCCCTTTGGTTGTGGAGTGCACACAATAAGGTCAATGAGAGATTAATCAAAGAAGAAGCCTCTCTACGAACTGGGGATCCTAAATTTCCGAAGATGATTTGGCCTCCAAAGCAGCTTTGCTCTTCCTGCCGTCAATCTCAAAGCCAGAGTGGAATTCAGTGGGACCAGGATGAGGTGTTCAAATTTTTGACTGATTACTATGGGAAAAAGCTAGCGTCTATATACAAGGACAAGAATAATCATGAAAGTGATAAGTCTGGTGTGGCTCTTGATGATTTGGTGGTCTCAACAAATGCTTTTGTGGTGCCTTTGGGAGCTGCATTGGCAATTGCTGTTGCTAGCTGTGCATTTGGAGCACTTGCTTGCTACTGGCGTTCACAGCAGAAAAGTCGAAAGTATTTTCACCAACTACACTCTTATAAAGAAATATGATAATTAGGAGGGTAATGAGCTCTTTCAAAAGGGTTTAAAGAAGCAAACCATAAGGGAAAAAAAATTTTGGGGCTGAGGGGGGAGAAAAAAAAAAAGAGCGAGAGAGCTAGAGAGAAGGGGGGTTGTTAGGAGGTTTTTTCATTTGCTTATTTTGTTTTTGTTCCGCAACTTTTCAGGCCAAGAAAAAGCTGGAACTAAAGATTGTTAGGAGGAAAAAATACATACAGGCAACAGCCAGGTTAAATCAGTCTCTGAATAGGGGGGGAGTCCAGATGAAAGACTTGTACCAAATACCCTGCTTGAGGTCCTCTTCTGTATCCTCTTTCAAAACTTTTTTCGGTTTTTAATTAAAATGGACTGTACAGATTTTTATCACAATCATAATTTTGACAGAGAATTACACTAGATTTGTGCCTTTTTTTTTTAAATAAATTTTTTTACTTTTTGTTAATCATACGGACCTAGACGAGGGATTAGAAGAAGAGTAATGACCTTGTATGTACTCTATTTGAAATATGGAGTCATGATTGGCAACTCCATAGGATTTGGAGTTTTGGAATTCATGCAGACTTTGACCTGATTGTTACATCATCTACTTATTAATAACACTTGTCTTTCTTTGTATTTTACTACTCTTTACTTTTTAAGTAATGGTGACTTGTATTGGCGGCTTGAAGAAATAATGATCAATTCGAAATTATGACCCCCTTTCACCATCTTCTGGAACACTGAATAACGTTAAATTTCAGTGTAAGTCAGAAAATAGGGTGAATTACACCTTTATAAGTTTGGAGTTATTTTCATTTTGATTCTTTTTGTTCTATTTTTATCTTTTACAAATTGGTCACCAAACTTTCGGATCATGTTGTATGTAACCTTTCTTTTTTCTTTTCTTTTTTTCTTCAAAACCAATCAAACTCGTACAGTATCCATTTCGTCTCGTGCTAGGAGAAGTAGCAAAGAAAAAGGAGAAAGAAAAGGAAAAAAGAGAGAGTCAAGAATAAGTGCGGAAATAAATTACAAAATGACATCATTTGGGAGTGTTTAGGTCTTAATGACAATCCATCTAACAGAAATAGCCGGAAGTTTAGGTATGTGTTGAAAAAATTTGATACTTTATAGACCAAAGTCGTAAAGTGCAAGTTGAAAAAAAGAAGATATATTCCCATTTGATGGTATGTGATAGATTTCTAGGTAAGACATATATCTCGAAAAACAAACGAAGTTAGAAACTTGTAATATCAAATTTCTGGTATGGATGGATGTATCATGTTTCTGGTATTTAAAGTTTTACCATTGTTGTTTCTTTGCTGTGGCCATGTTTGGCTGTTGAAGACCTTCATAGAGAGAAATAAGAGAGGAAAGAATGCACTAAATAACTTCTAATAGGAGCATATCCAATTTTGTTATTTTGTTTTTTTTTTTTTTATCCATGTCTGTGTCCATTAATAGGGAAACAGTGCAAAATGAGAGAAGATTTTGAATTAAAAGATTAACTTATGCAGCTTGTCTTGCTTCATTAACTTGTTCTACTGACTAATATCAGTCTTTGAGACACGAATGCCAACTGGGATATTTACAATACAGACATACAACAATATTCTTCACCTTTAATACAATACTGGCTTGTATTCTTTTGGTATATCATGTGTATATACAGTTGGATACTTTTCTGACTGTACAAAGTATTCAGAGGGTGTGCAGCAAGGGAAGTGCATATTTTAAAAGCTACATCCAACAGAAATTTGCTCTATAATTGTTTCAAGAGTTGCCTCTTGGTCTGAGAGATGGCAAAGGAGTCATACTTGTCCTTTGAAAGTATCTTATCCCAATTTCCATTCATTTCACCTTGAAACAAGACTAATATAAGGATTGGAAGATGCTACTACTAATCACAAGCCAAGACCAAATTTTCTTCAATTGCAGCGGCTACACCTGAACACGAATGATATGAGGCTGGGGCTGCAAGGTTGAATCCTCAATTTCATCATCGGATGAAGCAATTGGTGAAATGGAAGGCTCCTAATGTCACCCACCAGAACAAGGAAATTGAAAGACAAACTTCAATGAGAATTGGCTATTAGATGGTTTAAGGTTGCAGAAAACATTTAAAATTAGAAAAGAAGTGAAAGGTGATACCATAATAGGAACTAACCTGTTGGTATCTACGGCGCTGGAGAAAACTTACTGCTCTCACCATAATGTAGATTGGCAGGATAATTCCAGCTGTTCGTAGAAATAACAACTGCAAAGAATGGTATGCAATTATACTTATCTACAACTGAGGTTTCATCTTTGTTTTCATGAAATGAAATGGCAAACGAAGAAGCTTACCATAGATAGCGGGAAAGAATAACCATTGCCTCCACTAATTATGAGAGGAAGAGTATGCCGTAAAATCAGAAGAACCATGAACTGCAAACAAGAAGCGCATAAGTTTGGAAAAGGGCATTGGTCAGAATGATTGCAATGGATCAATTATTCTGAAGAGGACTTGTTACAACTAGATCTAACCTATATATAGGTTAGACGTTACCATTTTTTTTTTTAAGTTAGAGGTTACCATTTTAAAACGTTATATAGAATTTTTACACACACATAAGCACACAGAGAGAGAGAGAGAGAGAGAGAGAGAGAGAGAGAGAATGTACAATGAGAGCAACAGAACGGCAACACATCAAACTTCTTGTAGTAGAAGCCGAGTATTCATCATAGTCAGGCTCCAGGAAATTACGATTAGCTGAAACCATTGCTATAACACGAGGACTATTTGAGTCCCTTCGATATATCTCCCAATTTCCCCTGGTAAAACCACCACAGAAGCACATTGGTCAAGTTGAAAAAAAAAAAAAAAAACTCACATTCCAAAATTAAAGGCAATGAAAAATATATCAGAAAGTTCATATAAAGATTACCTAAAGTTCATTGGAACACGCCCAAATCGAAACAGTGGGGGAGGAGCAGTATAACCAGGCTTAAATTGCTGAAATTCAAGAATTCAATCTTAGTAATTAGCTAAATTTGTAATGATTGGGGAAATGGAAAATAGAATATTATGCAGATAAAATAGTCAAAACTCAGTGTTCAGTGATGGAAAGGTAAAAATAAACTATTAAGAAGCATGACTAGAAAGAATATAAATCACCTGGTGGCATATCTCACACATAGTGTCACCTTTCTCATTACACCACCTTTGTACACATCTACGGTGGGCATACTGCAACAATCAAGAAACAAATATGAACAAATGAATATGACAGGGACATTCTGCACTAAAACCAATTATGCAGTGGCAAAATCAAATAAATAAGAAAGGCATGTTTTTGAACAAATCATACTTTACATGGTAAATGAAACCATCAGTTGAGTCCTTTAGTACTCTCATTCTATTGAGGTGAAAAGAGACAACACCTCAACACTTCTTAAGCAACAATTTGAAAAGAAGACAAGAATTGCCAAAAAGACTGGATTGATGACTAAAGCTAAAGGAGCATTATAGTAGTCACAGTGTGAAGTCTTCGTTACCATGTTGAGGAATATGCACCATGACTTAAAGATTCAGCCACACAGTTACAAAGTTTAGAAAAGTGAATTTAGACCTTTCTGTTTCATGATCCACATCCAGGCAATGCACCTCTTTCTAGTTCATGCTGGACTGTCTTAATCCACATCCAACAGAAAGGCTCTATCTGTGACTCTATGTCAAACACTTCCACTCCCAAAAAAAAAAAATAGATTATTTGATGCTGGTGGGGTTGATGTGTACATGATGATTATGATGACAGCGTGCTAAGTCACTTAGATAATTGCATCTTTTGATATGTGAACATCAAGTTTACTTTTCCTACATGTGGAGAGGCCTATAAGTTTTTTTCCCCTACTTTTTCTCAACAAGCATAAAAAAACTTGCGCATGCAAATTCAATCTTGTGAATTTCCCAGAATCATTACTTGCATTGATCAAAAGAAGCCAAAAGCTTAGCTTAAGCCCATCAAGTTACGAATTTTCAATTTTATATTGGTGATTTTTTTTTTCAGTCACGTGTGACATGTCAAAAACTAATCAATACGATGAAGAGGATATATATATATATATATATATATATTGTGTGAGTGGGTTGGGGGGTCGACTTGTTGGGTCAAGTATATATCAAGATAATAAAGGTCCATCTTTGCCAAAAAAAAAAACTTGTAGGTAGCACTGAATCGATTTATTTCTCTGGGTAAATTATATTTTGGTCCCTCAAATTTCAAAAAGGAAACAATTTAGTCCATTCATCTATTTTCCCATTTACATTACTATCAGCATCCAATATAGGGACTAAAATCGAACCAACCTCATATCTCAAGGGACCAAAAATGCAAGCAAGAAATGAATGGCAAATAGATGGAGGGACGAATTTTTCATTTTCTGAAATTTGAAGGACTGAATTAAAACTTTTTAAATCTAGAGTACCAAAATCAAACTTATCCAAAATTTCAGGGACGAAAAGTTTAATTTACCCCAAATCTTTTTAAGAATAATACCAAATCAATAAAACAACTCTACATACAACATTGCTATTGACACTCAGTTAAATTCTGGGATTGTACAAATAACATGAAGAACATAAGGGACAGACTAGGAAACCCAAAATACAAGTGCTTAAACATTATAAAACAAATTAAAGGTTAGCATCGAAGGAGAGGGCAACTGACTAACCTTCAAGCTACCACAACAAGAGCAGGGTGTCTCCATATTTGAATCTTCATCCTCATCCTGGCATATCCTGCATTCCACCACTTTCCCAGGAGATGCAAAATCCACCTTCTTGGAAGAGTGATCAATTTTCTTCTCGTCAATGATTACCACTGAGGAAGTGGCTTGCAGAGACTTGTTTCTGCTCTCAATTGCAGCTTCTAATGTGGATTCAGTGATCAATCGATCCACCAGCAACACAAAGTGATCCCCCATCCTCAAATTATCAATACCCACCAAACGAGTTAAAATCTTTCCAAGGAAATATATCTGTATCCAAGCCTGAAAAAAATCAAAAACTCCTTGAATAAGCTCTTTTCCTTCAACAGAGTTCCTGGAAAACAAAACCAATTTTTATTAAAAACAAAGCAAGCTATTTGAATAAGGGAATCACCAAACAAAAAAGAAGAGACAACATGGAGTTCTTTTTTTTTTTTTTTATTCAAAACAAAACAGGAGAAACTGGACCCCTCAAAGAGAGGACGAGGAACACAATTTAAGGCTCAAAAAAAATTGCAAAGAATAAAAAACAATAAGTACAAAGTTTTTGAAAAGGAGAAAGGAGTTTGAAAGTTAAGGAGGGAAGAAAGGGAAGGAGTTAAAAAAGTGAGGAATTTTTATATATATGAACAATAAGAGGGTTTAATAAAACTGCATAACTTAAAGAAAGCTGAACAATCAAAGAAAATACAGGAAACCCAATATAGAAAGCTTCTCCAAAAAATTCCAAAGCATAAAAACAAGGAGGAAAAAGTACCCAGAAAGTAGAACAGAGAGGGAAAAGGAGAAAGACCCATGAAAAAAGAGTTCACCTTTTTATGAAACAAAGAACAAAGAAGACAGAAAGTATAAGCACAAGGAAAGGAATTTATCCAAAAAAGATAAGTACTAAAAGGAAAGGAAAGGAATAGAGAAGTGACTTACTTACAAGAAGGGGATCGTATTTTCTTAAAGCAAAGAAAGCTCTCTCTTTCTCTCTCTATTTATCTATCTCTATCTTCTTTCTAAGTTTGTGAGGGAAATCTCTGTTTTGGAATGAAGCAAGAGATGGAGTGTTTTGGCTTGTCAAAACCCAATTTATAATACCAAAAATTTTACATTCATGGATAATTATTAAAATCTCTGTGCGTGTCTCTCGTTGGCAAAAAATGTAAACGTGGGTGTGTCCTATAATACATGTCTTGTAAGAGAGAGAGAAAGAGAGAGATTCCAACGGCAAGTCCGCAAGTGACACGATTGTCCCTGTGCTATACCGTTATTGCCGTTAAGACTGCCAGAGAGTTACTCTTCAATTTCACATTCCTTCTCTTTCACTGTAATTAGTTTTTTTTTTTTTTTTAAATATATTTTGCTTTATTCCCAAACTTAGGTTCAATTTAAGTTGTGTACCATAATTACGTTCTAGAATGAATACAGGAACTGGGTACTTGAATTAGGGATGACAACATGGTAAAGTGGAATTGAATTATGGGTGTCCATCCCCTCTTTAGGATGAGAAAAATCTACGAAAACATAACAGGTTGGATATGACATGTTAAAAATATTTTGACATTTCTAATGTGGTGGCTTGATATAAATAAGTTGGAGCCTTAAGAGACAATAAAAATTAGAAAAGCTTTTGTAAGAGTACTAAAAAAAGAGAAAATGTGCTATTTGGGAATGATAATAAAACATATTAAAAGGATTACATATATAAATATGAGTCTGAATTTGGCAAGGATGGGGTGTAAAACTCATGTTTTACACTATTCAATAAGAGATTTTGACATCAGCATTTTACTTAAAATTTAATACATCTTACCACACTTAATAACATCTCAATAAACTCTCAATTTAGTTGAATTTATATATGGGTATTAGAATTGATTGGGTATGATTGTACTTATTCTTAAATATGTAATAAAACGGTGTAGCATATTGGGATTGGAGGGGTAAAATATGAGTTATACACACAGATGTATATATGTGTATACAAGAATAAGTAAAACCTATTTTCGACCCGCTTCTTTTTGAGGTGGGGAATCGGGAAACCCCACCTAGTGTAGATTAGAGATGGATAAATTCTTACCCTTGAATAAATATTGTATTTATACGTTATATTAAATTCTTTAATTAAATTTAATATTTAGATTTCTTAATTAAATTTAAGCATATACTTTTTATAACTTTTTTTTCCGCCATGTTACATTGTACTTCGTCGTTCTTTTTTGTTCACTGTAGTAAGACTGCGAGACATTTGGTCAAGGGGAAACATTATATAATATATTATTATGATCTAGGATGAAAAGCCTACATAACCACTTGCATCACGAATGTAAGTGTATGATGTATGTGTATTTGTCATATACAGAGTCCTGAATGACAGTTGCTATGATCATCAACTTGAAGTGCACTTTTAAATTTTGTAGCCATATATGCAAATTGCATGCTCTTTGTTTTTGTTTTTTTTTTTTAAATATATATATATATATATATATATATATAGTGCATAATAAGCAATAAAACTCTGTAACTCCAAGCCTACTTCAGAAAATATTATCCAGTGCAAGTGATACTTCTTGATTGCTACCTTCAACAATGGGATTGTACAAGAGGTAATTTTTCAAATGATAATAATAATAATCTATTATTCATGCACTTGTGACCTAAATTCAAGTGGTAATGGGCCAGAGTGGAATGCATTTTTCTGGGCAGTGATTTGGTTTTTGCATGGGTCCCTTTTCTAGTATTTTCTTTTTTATTAGATATATTATCTAAGCTGTAATGTATGATAATGGATAGCTGCTTTACTTATTGAAAATGAATTGGATGTCCATTTCTTATAAAGTAAAGTTCAAATTTAAAACATTTTCCTATAAGAAAAAAACTTTTGTCTCTATTGGGCATGAATTATTATTTAATTACATGAAGGTAGTTAGCAACTTGCTAAAAGTCTTCAAGAATTTATTACAGTGACTTTGATACTAAGCCTTAAATTCATTAGAATTAACCACTGAGGTGGTGTGGTCTAGTGGTGTTAGGTGATGCACAAAGAGTTGCGCCAAGGGTGAGGTCCCATGTTCGAGTCCAAATATGGACTTGCGTGGAGTTACCTTCCTTGGCAGCTTAGGATCGCTAGTGCCTCTCGTGGGGCTGGGAAAGCTATGGCTCATCGGTCCCCCCTGCACCTCAGCAGGGCACGGACCTTGGCGGGTAGGGTGCTACTATGGTCATATTCAGGTAAGATTGCCATGTTGGTTGCCTCACTACCCATTTTTTATTTAGCAAAAAAAAAAAAAAAAATTCATTAGAATTGGAGTTTATGGAGTAGTAGGGGCCTCCCTAATATATTCAGCTTTAAAAACTTTCACAAATGAGGGACCAGAGAAGATTTTACTCTTGTTGAGGGTAAGTAGCTAATTAAAGAGAAACAGAAAGCAATCCTTATTAATCATGTGACATCAATCACAATCTTATTATATTGTCAAAAGTATGCTTTCTTTTTTTCTTTTTCTTTTTTGAGAATCTTCAAAACTCTGATTCAATCATGTCTTTCATGTGACTAAGGTTAATTTTTCATTGAAAATCTTTGTTGCTCTCTCTCTCTCTTACCAGAGAGTGAAAGTGTAAAAGAATTTTAATGTTTGTCTTGAATTTCAAGTTTCGAACTCCAAATTGGACCTTTGACTGCTGACTTCTCCAAAGAAGTTCATCTGTTACCAAATGTTTGGTTGACCCAATTGGATATGGTCTTATAAATCTATATGAGAGCAACACCAGTTGACTTGTTCGTTTGAAAAAAAACAAAAAAAAATCATTCATTCCAATGGACTTTTTATACCCAAAGGTTTGAAGAAGTCAAGTTCAATATCCCCACCTTTTCTGAAATGGTTCTGATTCTTTTCATTCTACAATTACATCAGGAGTGGAAGCGCCAAATAGCATCCTCACACCAATAAAAGACACGTATAGTACTATATATTAAGATAATACATACCATTTCATTGGTCATCTAGTTTGTTAGGTGTCACCCATTTTTTCATGTTTGATTAGCCAGTTGCATTTATAATGGCCACATATGAGTCCTATATGGTTGCATCATAGAATTGTCTTCTAAGTTTATTCTAACAAATATTTAACAAGACAAGGTGGTTGAACAACCATTTTTAAAGTTTGCATCGGAGCATCAACAATGGTATTGGCAAAGAATAAAAATTGTAAGATAAAATATTATTTTGATCTTGATATTTTACTAAAAATTTATTTTCATATCTAAACTTTAAAAGGTTCGTTTTTCGCCTTTAAACTATTGAAAAGTTTGTTTTTCATCTGCAAACTATTAAAAATGTTTTATTTATGTCTTTAAACTTTAAAAAAGATTTTTTTTCATCCTTAAACTATTGAAAAAAATATTTTTTTTTTCATCCATATTTTTTTACTAAACTATTGAAACAATTGTTTACAAAGTTTAAGGATGAAAAATAAACTTTTTAAAGTTTAGAGACATAAAACAAACTTTTGATAAAATTTAGAGACCAAAATAGTATTTTATCTAAAATTGTATGTCCGATTATAAGTGTTTTGTTTTATACTTCATCAATCCAAGACAGTTATACGTCTTTTATTCTACTTACAAAATAATCAAAATTTTGAAAGAATTTTTTTTTTGACATGTGATATATAAAATAATAGATAGGGTCTTAATTAAAGTGACATACTCATAATAAAATAGAAGATTTTCCTTCATTGGCTGCATGATTATACCCTGAAGCTTAAATAATTAGTATTGCTTGCCTAATTTAGAACTAGGTTAATTTTAAAGTAGGGAGTACGTAAAAGATGCACATTATAGAAACATAATAACTATTTGGTGCGATTTCCGTATGAAGCAGGTGAGTTGTTGATCCATCATTTAGCTGAAAGTGGAGTATTAGTTAGGCCTAACATTGTTTGTAAAATTAAAAAAAATGATATCCAAATATATTTTCTTGTGAGTGATGGGTATAAGGGGACACACATAACTTAATAAGTCAACATACAAGAAAATTGATTTAAGCCCAAGGAAAGTACGGGACTCATAATAATTATACTATCTAATTTCGTACCAACTGAATTTTACTCTCTCAAACGAAATTTGCAGTTGTTGAGGAATGAGGACTCATAATAATTTTTTGTTGTTCCACCAAAAGCAACAAATTTTAACAACAAAAACCTTAATGATCAAGATCAACAATGATCACCAAAAGCACTCACCCAACAAGAAGTTTGAGCAACAAATTTAGCCCAAGTCTTTTGGAATTTGGTCATTGTAGATAACCATTCTAAATACTGTGTTAACAACCATGTACAAAACAAACAAAATTAACATTTAGTCTATCGTAAAATTAATAAAACTTAGTGACTTACTATCATTCAAGTTAAATATGTTAACGCCAAAAGCTTTTTAGCTTAACTAGTTAGCATCTCCTAATATTTTTAAGAGAGACATATAGTATTTTAATTATTACCCCTTCCCAATTGTAACTATTGAATTATATTTTAACTATTACAACAAATAAAATAAAATATACAAAATCCTAAATATTCTATAAAAAAAATTTGCTAATTGATTTTTATAAATTTATAGCAAAGTTGTGTTTTAACCCGTTAGATCAACATGTCAAATTTGTAACAAGTCAAGTTTCAATTTTGACCAATTTTTCAAAGGTCAAAGATTCCTCTACTCATATTTTCTTCTTTTCTTATAAATAATGTTAGGAAATTTTTTTTGTGATAAATAGGTTTTAGAATATAATATAATTTTTTTCGCAACTTACGTTATAAGTGGTGGAAAAAAAATCTAACTAGTCCACGTAAAAATGATTGTTCACCATTTATAGTCGATTACTTAACAAATTATAGAAAAATTGTGTCTCTAAACTTTTTCTTTTTCCTTTTCTTTTTGATTTGGGCATATTAATGGATTTATGACTAATTTTTCTAGGTCTAGGAAAGCCTAATCCTAGGATGCGTGTAATCAACTGTCTAATAGATTTTGCTAGGTCTATTGAAACCTAATCCTAGGATGTGTGTGTATTCCTTTGAATCTTTGATTTCTTTTCCTTATAAAATTGCTTGATATTCTTATTTCTTTGTAGCAAGTTTAAAATAAAAATAATATGAGGTGCGGTAAATTAAACAACTATATTTAGGCCTGCATGGGAGCTAAGACGATGTTGACTAGTACTGCATGAATACAAATGGTCTAATCTCAATTATTTTTTGATTTGCTAGGTAGGTTGTTGATGGAATGATTAACCTTACATAATCCATGAAGATTTATTTATTTATCATCTTCTAGTTGAGTAGTTGAGCTGATAATCTATTATTAGCTATAATTGAAGTCTTTGTTGAGCATTACATTGGTGATCATTAAGATTAAGAATTGAGTTCTTTCTATTTATTGGTCAATAGATTGCGGAGGTTAGTTAGGGGAGCAATTGAGCAATTATAGTAAGATCTAGTATCTAAAAAATTCATAAAAAACATAGATTTTGAAGGATACACTTTATATTTTATTTAATTCATAAACTACTCCCCAAGGAAAAAGACGGAGTGGAATTTTTTTGACATTAAACTGAACATGAATCTTACCTATTTTACATCAAGGTAAGCTAGAGTTGTAACTCAGTTGGATGACACTTTCTAGTGTTCCCAACTCAGATATTCAGGATTAAATAAATTCCCCTCACCCCAACTATCGATGTAAAAAAAAAAAAAAACATTTCAAAAAAACTATAAAAAATAAGGCTTTACTTATATCATAAGAAAAAATTCATCCACTCGTGTACGCGCATACATACACACACAAAAAAAAAAAAAAAAAAAAAAAAAAAAAAAAAAAAATTGGAAAAACAAATGCCAATGCCATTCAAAATATTTTCATTCTATAATATGATAGAGCAGCACAAATGACCACAAAAATCAATACATCGAGAAGAGAACTTTTATTCAATTTTCCCTTTGATTGCTATCATAATAAGACCAAATTACTCATAATCAAAAACTACAAGAACAGAGAAGCAACACCTATTTTTAATACCACGAGTTCATTAGCCTTCCACAAATTGTTGCTTCTCCATAATTAACTCAAACAAAACATTGAGGCCGCCTCACTGAAGATCGCAGCAACCATTGCCATAATGTTTCCAATACTGCAAAAGAAACAAAACGAACACATTGTGAACAACTGATGAGTAGTTTGTGATATGTCTAGCTACTTTATAGGCAATTAGATAGGCACGCATGCATGGCTGGACTTTTGAGACTTGAGTTTCACAATTTTTAGGGAACTCAGAAATTATTAATATGGCTTATGCATGCATTTATGCACAAATTCCCAGGGGACCTTCATCATTGGGGTGTTAAATTAATTAATGGATGTTGCATTGGGACAAAGGACTTGTTCTCAAAAAAATAAATCTCAAGTAAAACTGTAAAAGCCCATTGAGCTTCTGACCCTTTTTGCTGTATCTTCAATTATGGACAAAACTTAGGATTTTTTTTTTCTTTCAAATGGACCAGATTTAGCTATAGTTTCTTAGATATAATTAATTCCATTATAATCATACTGAACAATAGTTTTGACTACACCTACACAATCTTGTACTACACCTATACATAGTTTTGACTAATACTATAATTTCACAGGAGGAAATATGATTTATTTTTTAAAAATAAATAAGAGAAAATTGTGTAAATTACCGTTTGTACATGCACGTTGGTAAAAATAGTCTCAAATATATATTTTTTTAATTTAATAGTTAGGGTGTTGATCTGATAACTTGACATGATCTGTCAAGTGTACAGTTTGTTCATCATCTTCTAGTATTTAAATTAACTCTTTCAAATAAAATTAACCTCAAAGACGGACGAAATTAGCACTGTTCATATCATTCTATAATATAAACTTTCATAAAAAAAAATTAGCTGAAATTATATTACTGGTCTTTGAAGTTTATCCTGTATGCATAATTGATCCCTTAAGTTTGAAGCGAGCATAATTGATCCCTCGAGTTTTAAATTGAGTTGTATTAATCATTTCACTAACTGCCGTTAATAGTGTTACTTATGTAGCTAAAGAAACAATAACTTAGCATTTTTTTTAATGATGTGACATGTTTTTAATTAAAAATTTTAAAAAAATTAGTTTCCATGTTAGAAACGATATTCACAACCCGGTACCAACCAAATTAAAAAAAAATATTTTCTACCCTAGCCGCTGTACCCCTTGCTTGTGATTGGACTATTTTGTTTGAGTTACAGTAGTAGCCATTTCTGAATAGCTGTATTAAGATGACAGCATCTCACATCAACAAAAATGTCAGACAAATGTTGATGTGGATATTGCATGAGCTTCCTGTGGCATCAAATTGTCTTTGGTACCTCAACTATTCAGCATCAACCACAAGCAAATAAACCGGGTGACCTTTGAGGGACCAGTAAGCCCAACTGTAAACAGAGCCAAAACCTTGAAGCAGTGCCATATCCTAAGGCATTAGACTGTGAAGCTGGTCCTAAATTGGATGCATGCACATCCCTGATAGTTAATCTTATCGGACAGTAAGCTGTGAATCTTATGTTTTTCATCCATGCAAAAGCTAAATTTCTATATATATATATATATATATATATATATATATAAGGCTAAATTACGCTATCTCTAACTGTGAAGTTGCTAGTTTTATTTGTAATATTAGAAAATTTGTAATTACTTTAATTTGTTCTTGAAAAGTTAAAAAAAAAAAAAAAAAGATATGTTGAATGTTAAAGGTTTTTTTGCTTTCCAACTAATATACTGCTATTTTTCCCTTTAAAAAAAAAAAACTATTAATTATACATTTATACTGCTATTAATTTGAGTTCTCAAGTTATGCCAATGGCCCAATATAGTGGATATACCCGTGATTGGGCTTACCATAATTAGCTCTTACTAGATTAAGAATTCAATAATGAGTACAGTTAACGGGTGCAGATAATTTTAGAGAAAATTTAATATTATTTTTATGAAAAATATAAAAAATAGTCAAAAAAATCGATTTTTTTTTAGAGAAAATTTAATATCATTTTTATGAAAAATATAAAAAATAGTTAAAAAAATCGATTTTTTTTTTAAGTTTCTAAAAATATTTCCTAAATTAATACCTTTACAGTAATTGAGAGGTTTATACATATCCACGTGGTATTGGATCTATATGGGAGATTCACAAATGTTCTTAGGTGGATTGAGTCATAGTAGCGTTCTTTGGTGGATTGAATCATAGTAGCTTCATGACCTTCATTTCAATCCCTATCTAAAGACTAGTAGTTTTAAGCTATGGGAAGCAATGTCATGCGTGTTGTCGCCTTAAGGCTTGGAAATTATGGTCTAGCTCACACAAAAATCCAAATTAGTAGGCCATGAACATAGGCGGCTGTACAATACATGATTATCATTTTAAAGTTGATAACCTCTTTCCCCCATTTCTTGCAAAGGAAAACAATAACAATAATAAAGAGAGTGCCATCATTATTGGTATGGAATTGCAATATTATATAAGAAAAGAAAAAAGGGAAAGCCAAACAAATACCAATAGACAATAGTACCACTCAAAACTAATAGTTCATTACTTAATATGACAATTGGAGCACAAATGACAACAAAAAGTAAAAACCACTACATCGATGAGAGACCTTTTATTCCTTTATTTTATTCATTAGTATTGCTATCATTATAAGCCATTATTACTCATAACACACAACAAGAACCCAGAAGCAACACTTAATTCGAATAAGACAACTTCATTATTAATTAGCATTCCAATATGCTGCCACTTGAATAATAAACCCCGCAACCATTGCGAGAACGGTGACAAATTTGCAAATGAACCAGAACATTGTGAAGAACTGATTGTTTTGTAAGCTTGTGATATCTTTTTTGAATAGTTTGTGTTTTCTATTTCTTTGGATGAATACTAGCTTGTAATTTCTGGCTGCTTTATATAGGCACGCATGGCTTGACTTTTGAGCTTCACAAATTTTTGGGAAACTCAGAATATGGCTTATGCATGCATTTATGCACAAATTCCCAATGGACCTTAATCATTGGGTGTGAAATTAATTAATTGTGGATGTTGCATTGGACAAAGGAGGTGAATTTTTTTAAGTGAAAGCCCATTGAGCTTCTCCATTTTGCCTGTTTAGTTACTGAGGGAGGATTAAATAAGAATTTTGTATTAGATTATGAGCAAAACTCGTTTATTTTAGTATTAAGTACTATTAACCTAGCCACTCACATTACTTTATTTCATATTCCATTGCTATTAACTACAATATTCTAGTTTAGAATCAAATGTTTACTGTTACTTTTAAGCTCAGTCACATAATCAGTTGATTTAAAAATTCATCTCAGATTTTGATTTCAACAATACCCGATTATAAAATTAAAAATATCTTGTTAACAAATGTCCTTATGACATTTGTTAATTAAAAAAATTTTGATACCATATTTATAAGAAATAAAAAAACTGACATAAAAATCATTTGTTTATTTCTTTTCTCATAATAAATTTCTAAAAACATTTTATAAGCATCTATTAAATTTTCTCAAACTAAAATCCTTCATTCTTTATCATATCAAATTGTATTTCTTTTATACAAAATATTGAAACTTTATTTTTCACTCTCCAAGACCCATTAGAGGGACATGTTAGTCATTTTAACACCAACCACACAACAAACCCCAAAATAACTACCTTCCTATTCCCGCCCACACCAACCTATCTCTCACTGACACGTGTCAATTCCTTCCCGCCAAAACAACCAATTCTTTCCACTCTAAATTTACATCTCATGCCACTGCCACTCACAAACAGAGCACTCTGTTTTTCTTCAATGGCTTCTTCACTCCTCTTCACTCTCTCTCTCCTCATATCTCTCGTTGTCTACTCTCTCTCCTCCCCTCTCTCTTCCGAGACGATTCTCGATGCCTCCGAGATCCTCGCCGACACAGGCTATCTCTCCATGTCTCTAACTCTCGAGCTCGTCTCCGATACCCTGTTTCCAAACTCTCATTCTCTCACCATCTTCGCTCCCTCGGACCCCGCCTTCTTGGCCTCCGGCCAGCCCTCTCTCCCTCTCCTCCAATTCCACTTCTCTCCTATCCCAATGTCCCTCGAAACCCTCAAATCTCTCCCATACGGCACAGAAATCCCAACCATGTTTCAGGGCCACTCGCTCACAGTCACGTCATCTCCGTCCGACGAACGCGTGTCGCTGAACAATGTCGACATTACCCCATTGCCAATTTTCGATGATGGGTTCTTGATTATATATGGAATCCGCGAGTTTTTCGATCCGGATTTCGAGGTTCGAGCCCCAGAATCCAGTTTTGGATGTGCGTTTTTGAGGACTAATTCGTTCGGCAATGCTAGCGAGGCTTTGAGGTCTGGTGGGTATTCGTTAATGGCGGGGTTTCTTGATTTACAAGCGCTTGAGACCAAGAAGAGTACTATGATGACTGTGTTTGCTCCTACTGATCAAGTCTTGGGGAATAGGCTCGGCAATTTCAGCGAGTACTCGTCCATCTTTCTCCGGCATGTGGTTCCGTGCCGGCTTTTGTGGACTGATTTGGTTAAATTCAACGATGGGGCTGCATTGCCGACCCATTTGGGCGGGTTCTCGATAAATATCACGAGGTCCGGTGGCATATTGATGCTCAATGGCGTGCCGGTTTACTATCCGAACATGTATATCAGTGACTGGCTTGTGGTTCACGGCCTTCGCCAGGTTCTTGCGGTGCCGTGGGAAGGAACACAAGAAGGAATTGCAGGAGCTACAGCTGAATTCGGAGGCAGTATTGAAGACTACACACCGGATTACGAGTTCTAAGGCCCTGATGTTCTTGATAGCTTCTGCTTTCTGGTGAATATCTCTGTTGCCATGACTTTCTTGAATATATCTGTATGGTTAAAGAAACAAATTGAACCCTTTGAAGTTGCTGATATTCTGTATCTTTTTGTATGAAGTATTTCTGTTACTTTCTATGATTGTTTTGAATTGCCTGTTGTCTTAGTTCAATGACAAGTGACAATATCTGTATCGTTACTTTTTTTATGTGGGAGAAATTAGAGGCTTGGAGCTATACTAAAAGGCGTTAAAGTCTTCTGCTAATCTAGTTCTTGACCTTGTTCTGAATTGCCTGATATCTTAGTTGAATGACACAATTTTTATGGCAAAATTGATCAAATAGAGAGGGGAAGATTGGAACCTGTTATGTAAAGATTTGGTATTGTTAGTTTTAGTGGTTAGAAATGTGGGAGGAATAGGGGGCCTTGGAACTATGCTAAGTGAGTGTCAAAGTTTGCTGCTAATCATGAGCTTTACCTTGCACAAGCATCTATTACATAAAGACAAGCTTGAATTGTATTGTAGGGAATTAATCTTAGTGAGGGTTTCAAACCAGAATTAGCTTTCAGGTTGATCTACAATGCACGAGGGCTACTGCATTTTTCTTTTTTTGTCCTAGTACTCTTTTTGACGACTGATTTAAGAAATTATAGGATGGATATGTAAACATTCAAGATATTAATGGCAGTATATTAGTGTTGGAAATCTTCGAAAATGTGATGGCAACCATAACCTTTTACGACTTCATAGTTTGCAAACCAAAGAACACCTTACTTTCTTTTTTGAGCTTGTGCATAGCTTTCTCTGGGTGGTAAAAAAATCTTAAATTCTTCAGCCTAGCAAATTATAGGAGCTCATGAGCAGTATGAGAGTCCAACTGCTGTGTTGTAAGTTCAAGCATAACTGAAAATTGACCTTATAAAAAGTGTACATGGAAATTAATACTTTAGCTCACACTTAAATGTCAAGCTCTCTCTAATCTATCACTTTTTACTTAATTAACATTCTTTTTCCACAAAGCGGAATTGCCTTATTTCTCTTGTTTGAAGTCTTTGAATGCTTTAAATATTCTTTGCAAGCATTCTTGATTTGAACAAGGATATGCTAGAAACTTCGTTTCTTCTAACGCTTAGGTAATAAGATGAAGAGAGATCAGTTCCCATGTTTCTTTCTAAACCCACTAGAGTTGTAATTCTTTAGTCCAAATAATATATAAGAAGCTGTTGATATATTATTAGTCTGTTCCTAGTGCTATTGGAATAGAAATATGAATAGTATCATTCACAGTGGAAGGTTAAGAGCATAAATGTACTTATGTTGTAGGTGCATTGCAGGTCTATTTTATGAGATTGAAGTGGTTTTGTTCATCATCTTATATTAAAAAAAAAAAAAAAAATTTTAAAAAAGACTATTGTTATCTAGGCTGTATAATGATAAATACTTTAACAGTTGCAGGTACAGATTTCATGGAAGAGGACTTGTGAAGAATCGGTTTAAGTATACTTTCAACTCTACAAAAATTGAATAGATTGCCGTGTTGATTATTAAGACTGGAAAAAAGCTAACTCCATTTTAGGGTTAGACTTGTAAAGCCAAAGGCTTATTAAAAGATGTTTTCTTCCATAGTAATGGAAATGCTGAAGCATTGTGTCTGTGTTTTGCACTTCTAAGTCTAAAGTTGTCTCTGTGATTGCCCCCATTTAAAAGAAGGCATGATCTGAGCATAACAACTAATCTGGGATTTCATGGTGCCAAAACTAATGCATGATAAGTACTATCATAATTTACTGGCAATTGTTAAGTGTAATTAAATAAATCTCTGATTAATTGACGAAAGAAGGGGGCTCTAAACTGGATTCTGTCTCGTCAGTCGAATGAAAAAATGTTGCACTGTCAAACAAACAAAATGATGGTCATAACCACCAACTCTAACATCACTGCTACCATTATAAGCACCAACCCTAGAGTGTCAGTGGATGAGGATGCAAGTGAACCATTTTAAAGCTTGTTGGCAATTTTGTCAATAACGGACTTAATAATCCCCATGAGAGTAGACTGAGGTGGTGACCAATATACAATAAAAGAGGGAAGTGAAGATTATTAAAAGCAACCTCAACAACTTTCGCCAGGGACAAATCTTTTCTCTCTGCTGCATTTCAGCAGCAGGTCAAGCAGGTTGAACACCATCTTCAACTACCATTTCCCACCCCTAAAAGTACTCAAATATAGCTTGATTGGTCCTAATAGAACACAACTACTTAACCCAGATCATGTTGGCGCATGTGGCAAAGCAAAGGTCATGACAGGTATTACTGATTTCAAATTCCGAACAATTTCATATATCAGATTCGACCAGTGGTTGACCGGGAAAATAGAACTTTGAAGGATCATGCTGCGAGGCTAAACAAAATAGGCTTTAAAAATTATCCACAAAAGTAGGGAACAGATTTATTACTGTCGTTCTAAACCATTTACATGTGTTGCCCGTGTTGGATTGGATTAAGCTTATTTGGACAAAGTACAATTATACCAAAACAAAATAGACTTTAAAAATTTGTACTAGGCAAGGCCTCAAGGGTTTAGTATATAGCCATTAGTATATAAAGGGAGAGTTTTTTATACAGCCACCATTTTAGAAAAAAGTTCCATACTCTATAATGTATACTAGTGGATGTGAGGCGACAGAAAAACGTGACAAGTTTTGGTACACATGGGATCAATCTTACTTCCTATCACAATTACACAGGAGACAGTCAGAAATATCAACCAATTGATTTGCTTTAACTATATATATAACATAAGGGAATACACTGTAATTTTAGCCCTCAAACTCAAAATGGAGCTTCGCCCCACTTTGGTTTCTCCCCCTAATAGGGGTATAAGAAAGCTCAAGATATGGACCTAACTACAATAGTGATTTTCTACTATACAGTCTACACTTCACCTGATGGGGGATTCGAAATTGGTACATCATTCTTGATGCTACTATTGCTAAAACAGTTCTTGTAACTCATGCTGCCTTTTATTGGCAAGAATAGTTTCACAAACACTTCCTCCCTTTGGGGGCGGTTTGCATAGAGTATCCAAAGAACAAGACAGAGCAAGACTCCAACTGAAATCATTCCCAATCCTGCATTCACTATCTTGAGATAGTGGCTTAATGGTGGACAGTAACTTGTGGTGATATTTTTGAATGTGTCCCGGACAAAATTGCAATCCTGGAGACTAAGTAAAGGCGGAGTGTAGTGCTCAAGTGCATAGCTCTCATTTACTGCAGCCACCAGCTGTGCATAGATGTCCGGTGTCACCCTCCCAACGGTGGAGCACAGGCCAGATGCTGAAACTTTACATGTGTAGTTCTGCCAAACCTGCAAAATTTTAGATAATTGAATAAGATGTCTTAATCAAATCTCAGTTGCACATAATCAAGTACAACCCATTAATCAAAGACAGTAAAAGATACTGGTGCAAACTTCATAGCGTTTACTCTCTCATCTACATTGCACCTTGCACAAACTAATGCTCTACTGAGAGTTTATATATGGGAAGCCATTATGCTGCAGATTAAGTAATTTAGACAGCTTTAATTTTCTGCTCCTTTAGCCATAGCACATAGGCAAGGTTTTTTAATTGTAGCAAATAGCACATAGACGGCTTATGAAAGTTATTACCTTCACGTGGGGACTGAGTGTGCGTTTGGGTAGAAATTATTTCTACCCACGTCTGCGTTTCTAGTGTTTTCAGTGGTTTCACGCCTTTTTTTTTTTAATTGAGGAGCACATGAACACAGACCTGCCAGTGGGTCCTGTGCACTGTGCACAGGACTCACCACCTCGTTGACAACCAAAATTTGCACTGGAATGGCACTGTTCAGTGGGTCCTGTGCACTGTTCAGTGGGTCCTGTGCACTGTTCACGAGACTCACAAACCTCTTTTTTCAACAACTTTTTTATTAAAAATGAGTTCCACGGCACTATTCGCACATTTAAAAATTATTTTGCAACAGTGTTTTCAGTTTTCAGCAAAATAAGTTGTATCCAAACGGACCCATGTGTTGATCTCTTCCTTCCACTAATCACACCTTTTGGGTACATGTGACATGAATACTCCATTTCAAGCAGAAAGCACGTCACATATATCCACAGCTTACGTCAAACTCACTTTTTTTAAATCCTTTACTATCATATTCTCTTCCGTTGCCTAAAACTAACTACCATATTCTCTTTCATGAAATCTTGGATAAATGTTTAAGCTAACACTAATGGGCACTTACAGATAAGATTTTAAGACAACCTTAAAACAGCTATTAGATGGTTAAGGATTGTATATTAGATTTATTATCTATGATAAATTTTTCCTTAACATAAAATTTCAAAATATTATATGAGGTGAAATTCAAATCAAAATTATGTATGAACCACCTGAAGTTTCCAGCTGTGGCTCAAATGTATCAATTTTCTTCAATTATATTGTATAACTTGGCACGTCAAAGGATCTCAAGTCAATTCTGTTAGAGTTTTACTGTTTTGATTCAATAATTTGGAAGTTTCCAGAAACATATTTAAGCAAGCAGATTTCCATAACAAAAAAGGTACCAAATAATTAAAATTGATAAAACATACCTCCGAAGCATTTGCCACAGACACCTCTCGAGACTCACACTGGCGATCTTGCAGCTGTGAGTTATATGGATAACAGAGTGGCGGCATCATAGGACCCGACTGATTATAATAGTATGGACTTTCCTTGGAGGGATAAGTATCAGCATAGGTATAGATAAATTCATTGACGACATTTACAATTTGAGTGACAATTTTTTTGCTCTGCACAAGTGTCTGGTTTGTTGTCCTATGGTCAACACATGGAAGGACGTTGCTAAGAGCTGTTTCTGCATGGGGATATTCTACCCATTCCTCCATGGCCATGCAGGTATCAGAAACTGTACTGAAATTTCAAGAAATAGACTTCTATCAGTAATGGCTTTAAAGGATGTTTTGCTTTTTGTTCTAATTATTTTTTTGATAGGTAGCTTTTAGTTCTAATTATAACAAAAGGCAGCAGTGGATGAAGTAGAACTTTCAAAGGTAAAAATGCTATATCATAATCAGGCTCTTATTTTGTGAACATCACATGTGAAGGAAAATTGGTGATAAAATATTAAGTTTTCAATTCACATAGATAAGCAAATACATATATAAAATTTAGCAGAGATGTATCTGATCAAAATCAGATTTCTTACTTGTTGAGGATTACGAAAACTCCACACAGGAAAAATGTAATTGCAACAAGCAACCATCCACTTATTATGAATCTGCAACATTATGTTGGTGGTGTCAAATACAAATATGAAAAGCATCCAGCATGTTGAAAGTACAAATAATATTGGATGCGGCACGTCCACCAAATGCAAAGACAACTTACATGTGGATTGCATGTTTGTGCCCAAGGATAGACAGGACTGCAATAACAAAAATCAGTAAGTCACAAAGAGGAAAAAGTCTAGTATATGAGAAAAATAATAAAAGATATCATCAATTAGGATCATTTCAGCAATACGTACTAAGACCAATCAGAGCCAGAAGAAGCATTACTGCTGCCACAGTTATCAAAGCAGAGCGCCTGCAACAATGAAGTGAATATGAACCAATGAACATCATGAGTGTTAAAAAGAATTATAGATATAGATAGTACTAGAAAGGCTAGCATATACATACACAGCATTGATGACTTTCTTTATTTTGACTGAATTTTGGCTTGTCTTCTCTGTCAGCATATTTGCTGCAGTATTAAGATCCATGTTCAACTTGTCAATATCATCCATGACATCAGAAGGAAGGAACACCTGGGCCACACTAATAGTTTTTGCTAGGGAGAGATATTGAGTGACATTTCTTAGGATCCCCACGGTGTAATCTGACTGGTTAACAACGTAATTCAGAGTATGCAGCACTTCACCGTGAAATTTGTCCTGCCCAACCGAGAGTAGGATACATCCAATCCTGTGTGGCAAAAGGGTCAGGAAACATTAGCAAGAGTTACAAAAGAAACATCAATTTGGGGATTACAGAAGACGTGATTTGTCATGTTAAAACTAGGACATGCATGCAAGAAATGGGTTGAAACGTTGAGCACAAGAGGGAAATGAAAGAACAAAGCATTTTTTTTTTTTTAACTCAACGCGTGATGAAAATATCTGGTTATAACAAAGCAAAGGCATGGCATTTAGCACAAGGTGCAGAAACGTATTTATTTGGAAATGACAACCTCTGACATGGAGGTAGCTCATAAAATGGTTCAAGGTGAAACACAGAATGATAAAATGCCTTTCTCGGATGACAAAATATTTGTTAACTTTAATCACCTCTACATAAACATAAGAAAAATGAAATTCTATTCATCTTCAAATATAGAATCAAGTTGAAGAAGTTTTCAAATGATTGGAATAAAAGGACAGCACATGTAGATTTATACTGATAAGGTAAAGAAAGAACTCTAACTGCTAAAGGATTAGAGTTAAAACAAACAAACAAACAAAACCTCCAATTACAAAGATAATAATTATTAAAAAAATTTTGAAATTCAGAATATTACGCTGCAGCACATGTGAAGAGTATAAGCAGTATAAGACAAATCCTTTGTGAATGGTGTGATTCTTTCCCTTTTATGTTTATCCTCCATCCACAGCAATGATGAGCCGCAAGAGCCAAGCCAAAAGAGATAAACCATAGGACTGCAAGAATGAAACCAGGAGCACCTGTAAATCCAACAGACTGCATATATAATGGTTAAAATACTGATGAATATATGTTATTAGAATATCAACAACAACAAAAATAATTAATTATTTAGCATCTCAGTCCAGCATGCAATCATGTAGAAAATACCAACTGAAAGTACAAGGGAGCAAAAGATAGAATGCACCGGATGAATCAATCACCAGTTGAGCACTGAAATAGAAAAACAAACGCCAGAAGCTAAAATACATTTCACGCAAGACATCGAGCTCTGTTAAGCAGGAACAGGAATTTGACATGGTACAAAAAAGATTGTCATTTCCTGAGCCCACAGCTATACTCATTTTTCTTTTTTTATTTATTATAATTTATTTATTATTATTTTGATTGGTAGGTTACTCGCACGGACACATGTCCAGTGGGTGTTGATCCAAGCTATTTTCTTATAAACCACAATCTTAGTTAAGCTTCCACAGGACCACAACTCTGATTCATTCTGAAACTTTTCATTCAAAGCATGAGCTGATTGATGTAAAAAAATAATGCTAGGAAATTGGGCATAGTGCAAACATATTAATAAATCACTAATTTCTCTGAAGATGATATTTTTCATCAAAAGCTCTCTCTTTTTCTCACAAATCAAAAAACACAAAGAACATATTTTCTAGAAGTTTATCAATTAGATCTCAATTTCTCACACGCACAGAGAACAGTAAAAAAAAATAATCAACCACCCATCAGCTTGCTTGCAATTACATTTTAACCAAACCAATCAATCTAACAAACTAAAAAAACATTAATGTGAAAAAGAGAAGCAGCACTTACGGCCCAGTAATGCCGATTGGTGATGTCCCAACCACCATGGTAATGCCGAAGCCCATGAAGAATGTCCGGCCTATTCGTCCGGTTTTCCGCCAAAACAAGCGTGCTCTGAGTGGCATCATCACTTGCAGGCCCTGGAGCCTGTGCAGTCTCCGAGATTACATTCTTCCATGGCCCCAAATTCTCCTCTCCTGCACCCACAATCACAAAAACACAAACACAAAGTTAAGAAAGTTCACAACTAAATCACACAGCACATAAGCTGCACCGACAGAAATTAATGACTAAAACGTAATCTTTAAGACTTTATAACAGATAAAACACATCTCTCGTTTAGCTGCTGAGAAAATGTGGAAAAATAGTGAAACCAAACAACAACAACAACAAAATTTTGCAAAGTAAAAGAAAAATAAATACCAGAACTTGTACACTGCACGATACAACAAAAAGGTTTTACTTTGAATTCAGCTAAAGAAATCCATTTATTGACACTCAAAACAAAATTAAGCTACATCATAATATTTACAATCTCATTTTCCTTCCCTTTCCTCAGGTTTCTCAGCAACCAAACAGACGCAAAAAATGACACTTTCAGACCAAACCCATTACACTTCTCCGATCATTGAACCAAGAAATGAGAACAATTAACATATTTATATATCCCTCTGGTTTCTCAGTAACCAAACAAACACACTAAAAAATGAAACTTTATCCAACCCATTACTCTTTTCTGATCAGTGAACCAAGAAATGAGAACAATCAACATATCTATATAAGAATTAACATGCATATAAATTGTACGGACCTAGAATGAACTTGAGAGAAACATGGTGGGGCTCATTGCTCACAGTCACAGTCTGAGCAGAAATTGAGCTGACAGCAGCCAAAATGAAGAAAAAGGAAGAGAACCCAGAAACTAAAAACGCCTTCATTTGCCAACCTCTTATATCTCACTCACTCTGTCAGTCACTGCAGCCATAGCAAACAAACCGAACCCAATTTCCAAGATCTGGGTTCGACCAAAAATACAAAGAAAGACTCAAACTTTCAAAGTCTGATCACCATTTTTTTCTCTCCTCCTCCTATAGTTTCTGATGAGGGAAACAAAAATGAAACAAGAGATTTTATAGGAAAGAGACTTGTTGGAGCTAAAACCATAAAGATAGAGAAGAGTGTGTGAATGTGAAAGAGTCACATGGTGGGGCAGTGACGGTGATTAAGGAGAAGAAACGAAAAGGGCGGGTGTGATTTGTTTTTAATAAAGTATGATTTTTTTGCTTAAGCTAATCAACTTTCTTTGATTTGCTTTGCTTTTTTTGTTTTTTATAACCTATTTTTCTTTTCACTGTTGATGAGTGACTGAATTAAGTAAAGCATAAACAAATTTTTTATTTTTATTTTTCTCTTTTTGCTTATTTATTTTGGCTTTGCTTGATACCAGTTTGTTCTTTTGTCGTTCTCTGCTTTTTCTTTCTTTGTTTTTTTGTTACTTTTTCTTCACTTTTGGTTTTGAGTATCATATTAGTATATCAATTACTTAAAAGCACAAAAAAATTAGTTAAAGACTCATAAATTTTTCACAATTTTTTTTATTAACTACTTGTATGGTTTGTTGTGTTTATACATTAAAGTTGTTTGGGATTGGTTAGTGTGATTTGTATTAGACTAGTGAACACAACACAAACATGCCACAAACATAATACTTGTTAAAAATTGACAATGTTTTGATTTTTTATCCTACCTTTAATGATAGTTCTAAGTTATCATTTTAAGGTGTTACAATAATATTGTAAAAAAAAAAAAAGTTCTTGCAAAAGTAAAATAAATTGAGTTTTTAAATATATATTAATGCTTTGTTTGTTTTGACTTAATAGTTTTTAGAAAATGAATTATTTTTCAAAAAATATATTCTAAACAATTACCTCTTTTTTTTTTATGTTTGGTAACAACTTGAAAAATTATCTTTCAACATTTTTTATTTAGTTTAGTGTAAGATAGATTTGTTTTTTATAGAAGGAATGTCAAAAGATAATTTTTTAATGATTATAGATTTGTTTTTCCAAATAAAAAATGTCAAAAGCTAATCTTGTAATGACTATTGATTTGTTTTTCCAAATAAAGAATGTCAAAAGATAATTTACGCATAACTGTTTTTTTAATGATACTACCAAACATGGAAAAACACCCAAAAAAAATCTGTCCATACACTACCTTGGGTTTTTAGCAGAAGGACAGATAAAGTCCAGTAAAATGGAATGACAAGAATGCCATTGTTAATAGGGCCAAATTACTTTTTCAAGTGCTTATTGATGGGGGTAACTTCAAGCCCTTTATGGGAAAAAAAAGGTATGTTGGATATTGGAAAGTGAGCAGTGGTCAGTGAGTCAAATGTCCGAGTTTTGGTGAGTTTGCCAAACGGGTTTACATAACTTTGTTTGATTTCGCAAGTGAATAGGAACAGAAACCCGAAAGTATCCATCTTTTGAGTTCGAGGAAAATTCGGCTAAGTTGCTTTGTGTACTTTTCTACTATTTAGTATTCCTTATTTAATTACTTTTTTTAAACCGCGTAGTGTCTTTTTCAAAGAGAAAATCTATTGTTTTGTGCATGCATCGAGGTCACTCTCCACTATGAAATTGTCACTGTTGGGAGCTATCCTATCACTTATCATTGTGGAAAACATTTATATATATAAAAAAAAAAAGGTAATCACCTTATCAATTTTTGGTACATCATGGTGTGATTAAAGGGGTGCTATAATCCAATATTAAAAAGCAATAGTTATATGAGTCATATATGTCATCTCATAATAAATCATAATCACTTGTATTATTCGCTTGATATGATAATCGATATACATATGTGAAATAAACATAATTTTTAATGTTACAAGGAATTCATTTTTTACTCTAAAATAGGTTTTTTTTTTATTAAAAAATAGTGGATAACAAGTATAAATCTCAAACTCGCTTTAAAAAAAATCTTCAAAAAAAAAAATACTATATAGTTTTGTTTTTCTTATACTATAAAATTAGAATTAACAGCCGTCTCTATTTTTTATATTTATCACTAGGAGAATTTATCTATTGAGTTACTTAGAACTCATAAAATGAATACTTAAATACCAACATTTTTTATATTATTACAATCCCTAACCTAATGCAAAAGGATTGGCAAGGAAATATAAAAAAGTTAAATATTTCCACTTAAAGTTACCATCTTAAACTTCAAATCGCATCAAAGAGTTTAAGAAATTTATTGTTGTTTATTGAATTTCTTTTTTTTTTTTTATACATGTTAAGTAAAGGGGGGAAGAATCTGAATTATGTACTTTCCAAAACATCACTTAACCTAAAAAAAAAAAATTCATTATCCATAATGGAATTATGGAAACATTTATAAGATACACTCTTAACATATTTGGTGTGCCTTTAATAAGTGCGTGTTCCTTAGATGGGAAGAAAGAGTAAAGAAGTTATGAGCACAATTTTATCTGCGAAAGAAGGAAAAAGCTATGAGGGAAAAGCATATCATTTCATATCAAGGAAGTGAAACATGGAAAATGTTGGAGAGTGATTGATTGGGCACGTGATAAGGGACATGCAGGGTCCACTTATTATCTGCAATACAATATATACAACACACACTACGCTCTTCACACACGGGTCTGCACTATAAGTCTATATGCAATATGCATGAAAAGCAGAGCACCGATTGTGCAGCACCACCTAATCTCCACCATGCGCATTGCGCGTTTGCTGATTTTTTATTTTTTTATTTTATTTTTTTTGCTGAATGTTTGCTGATTGATACTATTGTTGCCTTCTTGCCCATATAAAGCTACACACCGATAAAGCCATGAAAAAGCAATAGTAATAATAATAATAATAATAATACTAATTAATATGGGCTTTCATTTATAATATCATTATTTTTTTTTACTTGCTTTTAGTGCTTTCTGCAACTTTTTCTATCACATATCAACTTGATCTTATAACACGGCACTTATCCAAAGATTTTCTTTTTGGAATTTCCTAGGTAAGATTTTCACAACACTTTTCATGACCCTTATCCATTAATATAATCTATTTGTGTCACTGATGAATTACAACCTTGACAAATCTATATAAATAATAATAATAAATAAATCAGGAAAAAAATCTAATTAAATTTTAAATTAAAATTCAATTAGTATCTAACTTTTTGCCACATGTCTCATCTAATCTAAATTTTAAAATTTTATGCGAAGTGAGTTAATTTAAATATAAATTAAATTTCAAATAGAGTTTAATTTAATAATAAACCATAAAAAACATAATCATATTACTAAAATAATTCAAATTTATAAGTCATATATATATATATATATTAATAGCTAAAGCGGAGAAAAAATTTAATTAAATTCTAAATTGGAGTCTAATTTTGTGTCACGTGTCATTTAATTTTTAAATTTTTATGTCAAGTGAATTATTAGGTGCAAAAATCAAAAGGTCTAAATGTAATTAAATTTTAGATTGAATTTAATTGGAGTTCAATTTTGCGTCATATATCTCATCTAATTTATAAATTTTTGTGGCAAGTGAATTATTGGGGACAAAAACCGAAGAGTCTAAATCCAATTAAATTTCAAATCATATATATATATATATATATACATATAAATATATATTATATATAATTGTGATTGTTTTTAAATAGATCCGTGCATATGCACGAGATTACACACTAATTATATATAATAAAAGAAAAAAGGAAATTAGTTGTTTCTTGAACATTGTTATCTGGTTTAACTGGATTTATCATATACATGTTTAGAAAGTACCCAATTGAAGAAAATACTTAAAGAAAGAATTAGTAATATATCACAAGAGAAATTAATAGTCTCTAGTACGTGCATTTTATTGATCTCTCATTTTCATTTTCACTAGCACTCTCCTCCAAATATTGATAACTTGAATATACATCTTAATTGATTAATATGTTTCTAAAAAAAAAAAAAATTCTCCTGCTTCTCGTTTGGTATGTTGTCTATTTGTTAATTACAGTCTGAGTAAAGAAGGAAAATCAAATGGGTTAAAGTAATATCTCAATTTAGAGGCAATTTAATAGTATATAAATTGATATAAAGATAAGAAATGTAAAAAGATTGAATAGATACATAAAACCATCTAATTATCAACAAAAAAAAGAAAAAGAAAAAAACAATAGATACATATAATTAACCAAAAAAAATAGTCAATAACTCATTTCTATATCTTTGAACATTACTACTTCTTGGGAAAATATATGACAAGTCCTTGTCATAAATAAATGCATTTAATCTAAAATGACGACAAGTATACTACAAATCAATGACAGACGAAAGTGGTGGTGTTAGAGTCAAAAAGAAAGGCCAAAGATCTATGCGTACGCTATTGTTTCTGTTGGTTAACTTATGGCTTGGCTTGCCCGCTTTAATTGGAGTAGTTTGTTGTCTACATCAAACGCTGTGGATCAAGCATAATTACTCGGTTTATAGTCCCTTTCCAGGTACAATGTCGACCAAAGCAGCTGAAAAGATAAACTAATTCAGAAGATTAATACCAAAGTTAAGATTATCATATTGGGTAAAAAGAATGCAAAACTGGTACGTAACACCAATGTGACAGCATTATCTTTTGATCTGCGAATCATAAAGAGAAAAGTGCATTAATGCTTTCCTTTGCATGGGAGTTGGAACAACAACTCCATTGATTAGGTATGTTGTGTTGTTTACCTATTTTTATTTCATTAAGTTTAGAGACATGCATAAAAAGTTTTTTTTTTTTTTTTTAACCAATCGTTGAAATAATATAGTGTTAGTTTAACGAAAATGGTTTCGATAATGAGTATGTGAAAATGATATTTTCCCAATCACAGTTTCATATCTTTAATTGTATTAATATTCAAGTCATAAAGCACTCAAGAGAGTTTGTTTTCTCTAATTGTTTATCATAGTTTTTATTTTATTTGTTTAGTCAAGTTTTATCATATATAGTTAAGCAGCCCACTTGTCACATGACATTTGTAAGTGCACATGACATTTGTAAGGACACAATTTACAATTCGAGCCTACGAGAGAGATGGACTCTGGCCCAGCAAATGAACAATATCCTTGCAATGAATTTGTAAGAGAGTGGGTTAAGTAAACTAGGTTGAAACGAGCTGGTGATGGCCCAAATCTAGCTATGATCAGCCTAATAAAGACGAAGTGCTACAGCTGTATTGGGTTCTTCTCGGCTCGGTCCGAGGAGCCTTTCTTGACAATTCCCTGGATGTTTTTCTTTCTCTTTCCTTGATGCTTTTTTGTTTTCCTTTCCTCTCGTTTTTTGGATTGTCCCATGTCACCTTCTTCCTTACCTTCAGCTCTATTTATATGCTAGTTCTTCTCACGTGCCAGTTAGGTGGTTCCTTCTTGATACTTGTTTCATCAACCTTCCCCTAAAGCCGTTGCATGGTAGCTGTAAAGGATCAAGACCACTATTCAGATGTCTTTTCCTCATTAATGCGGCCATGATATTAGCTACAAGATTATAAATGCGGTGGCAGCAGCCTTTTACCTAATATCTGATCGTTGCCACCTGTCCTTTTTGGCCTACATAAGTTAGGAAATTCTCTAGAAATGCTAAGATCAACGTTGGAGCACTTATCTGAGTCATCCCTTTGATAATCCGAACAGGCAAGTCTCATCGGATTAGTCTTTTTCTTTCCACGCAATTTACACTTCAGAATTGAGTTAGACCAGGCACATTCCTCACGATTTGTTGTCTTTGGACGTATGGTTCTCCTCAAACAGGCCCACGGCCCATTATCTAACATTGGGTCTTTTACCCTACACCATTTAAATGGGTTCTCTATTCAGCAAAACATGATAAAAAAGAAGAACCTCTATTAGCCACAAGTATATATAAGCTAGCTAATTTGTTCTAGTGGAGGATTATATGTTACATGTCCCATGTGCCAATGAGTTTGAACAATGTGACATTTTCGCATCTTTTCCAATGAGTTCTTTAAACTAGATCAAATTATAAAACTATTTATTCCATGACGATAAAAAGACTCAAAGTACTGAATCTCAACACTTGTCAGCAAAATCAATCTCCTGCTGCATTAAAGAAGGGTATATATATATATAAACAAAAAAAAAATGTATATATTATATAATAGGAGTCAAATAAAATTCAGAGAGGCAGAGACTGAGAGACACCTAGGATTTTGTTTTGTTAATGACTCTGTCTAGTGTCTGATTGATACTAGTGGATACGTATCTAGCTTATATTATATGGTAAGATGTGTGGAGGTGATGACGTACTAATCTCAAAATTGTGACCATAAATCTAAATCACACAGGTAGAGATTTCAGGCTAGAGACACTAGGATTTTGTTTTGTTATTGAGACTCTCTTTCATTTGGTACTAGTGTATACTCATATCTAGCTTATGTGATAACATAAGCTAGATATTAAACTCAGAATTTGTGGCCATGTACTCAGTTTAGGATCTCTCTGTTTGGATTTAAACTCGGGATTGTGAGTCTGTGATGACCATGGATCTCTGCTTGGATTGGTCCGGCAGAGGAAATACCAAATTTCCTATCCCATCCACCAAACACATGAACACCTAAACTTGTGGTGCTTCTTTTTTTATTTATTCATTTACACGTGAGTGAAAGAGATTCGAACTTGAACATCTCAGTTTGAAATAACAGAAAATGTTAGATAATTAATAACACATAGTAGTTCAAAACAACTCTCCAATAGCAGTCAACATAAATACAGAGCAATAATGCATTCATGAGATCCTAAAAATAAGACTATTACACTAGCTCTACAATTATGTGACAAACCCTAGTAATATGCCACCAAAATTCAATATAAACAGAATTTTATGCTAAACAAATGCAACAAACTAGATACTCATAATTTTTTTTTTTTTATAAACAACAATTTTAAAAACAAAAGAATCAGAAACAACAATTTTATTTTCAAAAAAAAAAAAAAGTGTCTTCTTATATAAATACTAAAGACATTTAAGCCGATACGACACCAATATCATTTCGATTGATTTTCTTGTTGTAGGCGTCCAATGCTTATAGATCAATAATACACTTAACTACATCATCACATGGTCTTGAGTATTATTACTTGAAAAAAAAAATGATAAGATCACACACTGCACTTGTGCTGCTTATATTTGGTAGGTGCACAAATGTCAGGGAACATGCTAAATAGGGGGACCAGCTTGCTGAGCAATGTGTCCTTAGCTAGAACATGAGTTGTGGCTATCTGTGTGTGTCGTCATCTCTTAAATTGGTTGCATTCGGTTTCTCTTTTTTCTCCATGCTGTTTAGGACCATGTGACATGCTGCTTTTTTTTTTTTACATTATTAAACCACTCTCAAAATATATGCCACTAACTTTTTTTTCTTTTTTGAGATGGAATATATGCCACTAACTAAAATGGCTTTTCAACCACTTTCTGTATAACAAACTTGATCGGACTTTGCAACAACTAAAAATGTTCTTCATTTACAATCTACCCGTACGTATATCGTTGAACTTGGCAGTTGGCAGACTCCCTACAAAATGGTGTCCAAAGACTCAAAAAAAACCTGATCCTCCCGAGCCAACTGACTAGACCTGACTCAACCCGTGATCTATCCAACTTAAGTTGTCAACGGTTGGTGTCCATCTTCAAAACCCGACGCGCAGGGAAGGAACCAGGATTTGTAGTTGTGGAGGGGGGGGGGGGGGGGGGAGGGGGCAAGCTTACTATAAGTTCATTGAATTTTGTAACGTCTATTAACATCTTAATCACGTATATGTGGACAAAAATATATAATCATGTTGCAATGAACTAATACTTATTTCATTAATAGCGATTTTTCAAAATGTTGTTCAATGATTTTCAGAAAATAGAATATTAGTAATGACTTAGAATTTATTTGTATTTTCTTTCAAAAAATCAAACATTATAGTTGATTTTTCCATTATCTAGAAATCATATAAAAAGTCATATAAATTATAAGGATTTATTTTACATCTACATAACATTCAAACAATTTCTTGACTTGTAAAGTCATGAGATAGGGAAATAATTTGGTTTTTGTTCGGAACTAATTTTTGGAACAATAGATTTATAAGATAGGGAATAATGAAGTATCTCAAAATTATAAGTTTTTTTTTTTTCCTTTTTTGGTTATTTTTGGGACAACTGGGCAAAAGGGGAGGTCAGATATTTTTTTTTATTTGGGTTAATTTGTAAATTTTTTGGAGAGGGTGGCCAAGTATATAAATTTTGGGATCATATTTTAAAATTTTTATTTATATACATACAAAAGTAAAATTATTTAAAAAGTTGGGGGGGGGGGGGGGGCCATGGCCCCCCTCAGTCTAAACACAGTTCCGTCTCTGCCGACGCGGGCAGGTCTCCTCCTCTAAAATATGACTTAACCTAACTCGACTTTGAAAATCCATCTCCACCCAAAACTCCAACCAAATTGGTGGATTTGCGATCTCCAACTAGCTAGATCTACTACAATCTCATTCATCACCATTTCAACCCGACTCAACCAAAATTGATCTGCCACCAAGGTCAATTGACTTAATCCATTTTGTTCTCTCTCCAATCAACAACAGATCCATATTCTACTACTCAATGGGGTTGGGTTGGGTTCAAATTAAGCCCAAACCCTACCCGACCCATGGACACCTCTACGATATATGTTGTCAAGAAAATCAACTAATAATACTAGGTGATTAACCTGAAAACTAATTTTGATATTTGAAACTAGAGAGTATACCGAAGTGTATCGTCATTTCTATATGACTCTTGTGCACATTCTTAGGGAGAGAAATTCTATCTCGTGCATAATCGTAGGGGGGGGGGGGGGGGGGAAAGCCATAAGAGAAATGCATATACCAAGGGGAATAAAACATCTTTTATGAGAAACCTTATTTTGTTTTGTTTTACTTTATGCCTGCTTTCTCTTTTTTTTTTATGGTGCTTTGAGTTATATTTAGTTTCTATGCTTTGTTGCTCTTATCACATCGTGTTTATGTGTTGGACATGCATGCATCCTTAGCTATTGTGCTTTATTGGTTGCATATTCGGAAAATTATTTGCTTTGCTATATGATCATTGTAGTCATTTCCATATTATTGCTTTGTGTTTGATCAAATTGTTCATATGTTTCACATCATGTTTACTTGATCGTTTTTTATTTGTTACATTATGCTTGTCATTTATTACTTGATTTACCCTGAGCGTCTAATGTGTTTTGTGCAAGTGTTTCAGGTTACAAGTATATATGTTCCAAGTTCATCACATGTTTTAGATTTAGGTGTGAGTGGGTTTTGCCATTGTTCCCAAACTCATGTTTAAGTCCAGAGTCTGTTATAGGGTGCTGTTGTCACGGAATAGCCAAAGGATTACAACTATGTTTTATTTTGGCTTTATTCCATGACAAAAAGTATTGTAATTGTATTAATTTATTTCCTTGTATTTTTATGAGATTTTACTGTATTGAGTTTAATATTAAGTTGGTGAAGAATCAAGCATGTAATGAAGATAAGTGCATTTTGGCAACTAGCTCGCAAGAAGTTTACAAGTAAAGGTTCCCGCGAAAGGTTCACATGAAAAGTACATGCTAGAAGCTAAAGAATCAAGTGTCAGGCTGCATTTCGCAAGTACTTCGTGAGAAAAGCCATCTCGCGAGGTACTTGCAAAACTCTTTGCTTGTAGGATTTTAAATGTGACTTTCTTATCCTTTACTCATACTATATATATCCTTATTACCCATAAAAGTAAAGGAGGAGAAAACCCTAGATAGGTTTCTACAACACAACACACCCACCTTTTAGAGAGAAAGCTACTTATCCTTTAATAAGATTTCATTGTAGTCTCTTCTCCTTCCCTCTCCCATTGTTATACCTTGAGTGGAGATTTGTACCCAAACACAACCCACACATTTTTAGAGTGTAAAGAGTGTTTTGGAACTTAGAAAGTTTTGGGGATTTGCCAAAAGAAGCAGGTGAGGCTTCGCGAATGCAATCTGGCGATATTGCAAGATTCAGAAAGCTAGTGAAGACAAGACTCCAAGAAGTCTGTTGGTAGCAGGAGCTTGAAGGGCTCAAGTACATTGTGTAGACTAGGCTTGGAGGATCTTTTGTTATTCGTGTATTTCAACTTATTCACTAGTAGATCGATTTTGACTTAGAGGGTCGCGGAAAGGTTTTTTGCCAAGTTCTTCGATTTCCTCTTCAATAACACATCTTAGTGTTATCTTATGTTTGCATCTTTCCTCCCTATTCTTTAAGCTTTCCTTTTGTTGTTTATTATGGTTGAATATGGTTTAGAGTAGTGTTACCAGTTTATTGCGCATATTTACTCTTGTTCCGTACTTTATTTAATTAGAATAAAAACAATTTAACCGTAATTTTTAATTTTGGATCTAAACAAGCTCTAGTGTTTTCACACTAATTTGAGCTTTCAGCTTCAACTGAAACTAATAATATTTCAATATGAACTAAATTTAGTGCAACAAAAAGGACAATGCCATGAACAGGACTGTTAGAAATGTTTAACTTACCATTTTATCTCTTTCCATTTCAATGATAGTATTAGATTAATGATCGAATTATTAAATTTACTATTTTTAATAGTTTAATAATCTTTTGAGACAATTAGTATTTTTTCATGGTATTAGAACAAATCAACTTGAAATTGAACTATTAAAAGTAAATCTGAAAATTTCTTAGCAGTTTCAAAATCAATAATTTATTAGATAGGTTTATTAGATAGGTTGAATCCTTAATTTCCTCAAATTTGTGGGTCTTTGGTCGTTTACTTGTTAATTACTTTCAGAACCCAAAGAATGCTCCAATATATTCAAATATTGAAAGTTTTCAAACACATGACTAAAACATAATATTCTTATGCTGTGGCCTTGAAACATTTAGCATTCTCTTTCACTTTTGACTACAAGATTGAAGTTGACGAAATGGATTCCTACTACGAATAAAGCAAGAGGAAAAAGAGGATGCAAAAGCGTTGCCTTTATTAAATTTTCGTCGGCTACACAATTCTTTTTAATATTCTAGTCCGCCCAATTACAGGTTTTAATCCGAAGAACAGGAAATCACTAACTTCTTTCTTCCCTCTGCATGAAAAAGAAAACGAATCAATGCTGATTTTATATGGGTCCATTTGCCATAGTTTTTTTTTTTTTTTTTTTTCATTATTGCAAAAAAATTCTTTTATTTGTCATATGAACAACTTTTTAAATATTCATTTTTCTTTTAAATCTGGATATACTTTGACCTTACTTTTTTATCTTCAATAAACCAATAAAAATAAACTCTCTCACATAAAAGCTAGGCCGAGGGAAAGTTATATTGTTCATATTTATTCGCACTTTAAGAGTACTTAAGAATTTTTCCAATAAAAGTATTTCCGTTTTAAAGACTCACTCCTATATTGAAATATGTTAATTAGCCTATATATTTTAGATTCAAGTATAAGTTTAGCAACACCACTTTTTTTTTCCAACTGGAAATGTTGTGATAATATATCCACAAAAAAAGAAAAAAAAAAAAAAAAAAAAAAAAAAGCAATACTACTGTTCTTCTCAACCCTTTGTTTTGTTGTATTAGGCCTGCCAATTTTGATTTACTTAATGGCAAGCCATGGCCCATGAGGCAGGGTTTACTGCTAGCCTAAGATCTGAGGATCACTAGAAAATGAGCCTATTGATCTTTCAGAATACTATAAAGCCCAAAAGAAACCACAAAATGTTGACATTCTAGATTTAGGCCCAACCTCCCTTTTGCCATCCAATGATTGTTTGTCTAACATATATTATAGTCCAAATTTCGGTGAAGCTTCACAACTTGCAATTAATCCCCCGGAAAATTTTGAATTTCTATTGTTTTGATCTCTCAAAATTTAAAATTTATAACTAAGATTGTTATTTTGATCCCTCAAGTTCATATTTGTTTTATTACGTGATTATTGAAACTTGATAGGAGGGTCAAATTAACAGTAATTTAAAATGGAAGGGATTAACTATAAGTTATGAAACTTCCAATTCCAAAATAACAACAATAAATTTAAAAGGGAGTATCAGCTATTGGTGATCATAAGCAAAAAAAGCTGAGAAAGATTGTTGATATGTCTAGGCTGAAAAGTCTTACCAGTGAATTAAAGACCATACAAACATCTCGTCCATTGACACACTAAGGTTTAGAGTGTGCTTGTCCATCTAGATAATATATAATTAAAGTATGGAAAAATAAGTTATTAGTTCAAATCAGAATTCAGAACATACAACACATGGCAATCCATATGATACATAGGTGCAGGCTTGCAGACCATAAAATTGATTAGGCGTTCCATTCTTTAGGCTTCAATATCACACCAATGGATTTATGAAACAATTATGATATCGAGAACAGGATACTTGAGACACAAAAAGTTGCAACATTCAACTCTAAACAGATTCCTGAAATTCGTACTCAACTTCTGTTAAATCCCAAAGACTGACAATTTTCTCTGAGGATAAACTCCTTACCGTATGTGACAATGCAAAAAAAAAAAAAAAAAAAAAAAAAAAAAAAAAAAAACCTCAACAATCTTCTCCCCAAGTGGAACCCACATGAGCCATTTACCAAATAATTTGTTTGGATGAGCTTATTTTCACCTTAAAAAAAGAGAATACAGCTTTTTAAAGCATCACATTTTTAAGGTATGACTGTACTATATCACAATAACAAAATAAACTCATCCATTAAGTGAATCCTACTAATCATACCAGTAGTTCCTTTTTTAATAAGTATATCAGCAAATAACTTGAATCCTAA
Source organism: Lithocarpus polystachyus (assembly GCA_033629205.1). Taxonomy (NCBI): domain Eukaryota; kingdom Viridiplantae; phylum Streptophyta; class Magnoliopsida; order Fagales; family Fagaceae; genus Lithocarpus; species Lithocarpus polystachyus. The sequence continues at coordinate 2,809,122 of CM066162.1, read as the reverse complement.
TTTGAGAACAACCCCAGGTTCCAAATACGTGGGGATCTTATGCATCTTAAACAACTATAGCTCATTCCGAGACAAATCATAAAGAGATGAGTTGGAGACATGAACAAAATGTGTTGTAAACTGAGAAGCCACTATACCTGTCTCATTGCTGATTTCCTAGACACAAGAAAATTGGAGGAGAAAAATATAAGGAATTGCATGGTTGAATTTGCAATGAAGGTATATGTTAATATACAGTTCAGGTGAGCTACTCAAACTATGAGATGGAAAAATAGGTTTTCAGTTTTCACTACCCCTATATAAATAGGAGGAAGAAAATGAAAGTTAATAACAACAAAGCCTTTGTCCCAAATTTCTAGGGTTGGCTAAAGGAAAGTTAAGATTTAGAAAAATGATAACAAGCAAAGCTAAAGAGGCATGTTTAGTTAAAAAAGAAAAGGAAAGCATGGCCTATGATATGTGCAATACGAAGTGTGCTGAATTATTTGCATACTGCAAGAGAGGCATCCTCTAAATGTAATTACAGAACAACAATATTTATTGTCGAGATATATGTTACTGATGTAAATTCCATCATAGGGAGTTTGCTTCCAAGGATCAAACCATGTTCATCCTTTACTCCAACATGAAAATCAGCACTCAACAAAAGCTTGAAACACATGATAATCTAGCAATGACATGATATACAAAAGCTAACAAGCTGTGTTTAGGTATGAGAATTTAAATAACAATTTCAAGTATAAATTGCTTCATATGCATTGAAAAAACTACATGATGGTTTTAATTATGAGTGAAAAATCAAAGGTTACATATGCAGAGAGGAGAGAAAAGAGAGAGCAGAGACAAAAATATAAATATTCAAATGAAGTAAAAAAATAAAGTATTGATTCTGATGTGTATGCATAAAAAAAAAAAAGGATAACTATAAAAATTAGAGTTTTTTTTTTTTATTTTTTATCTAAAAATCTGAGGAGGCTAATGTGAATACTCTTATAGTTCCCCTTCTGTATGAGAATTTTATAGGGAATAAAATATTGCTAATAATTTTCACTTAATTCCTTTTTGCCGCTACCATAAAAAAAATTCCAATCACAACTTGGAGCTTATAGAGTTTGTATTTTAGAAGAGTTGGGTTTTTAAGATTTGATTAAAAAGATAGGCTAGAATTTGTATTTGAATTTGAAAGTAATCCAAAATGCTTGGAGCCAATAGTTTTTGCATGGTGTTAGTAGTAGGTTTTTCAAATTTGATTAAGAGGATAAGTTACAATTTGAAATTGAAGATTTAGTATTTCAATATTTTGATAATTTTATTTAAGTGTACGTATCCGTTTGGATACCATTTATTTTGCTGAAAACTGAAAACTGAAAGTATTGTAGCAAAATAATTTTTAAATATGTGAATAGTGCTGTAGGATCCATTATTTTTTAATAAAGTACTTGTAGGACCCGTGAACAATACACGGGATCCACTAAACAATGCATAGTGTCTCTTGAAACATATGCATAAAAAAAAAAAGGAAAATGCAAACGCTAACGCAAACGCAGCAGACAAAATGCAATCCAAACGCATAATTAATCGGTACCCAAACGAGTACTTACACTACCTTTTTATAAATATATGGGAGTCAAGAAAATAAATTATATTCCCTTAAAAATTTGAGTTTTTGAAACAAAAATAGCAACCAAAAAAAAAAAAAAAAGGTTTAATCATGGCTAGACAGCTTAGTAAAGAAAAAAGGCATTAATATTTATTACCATAACAACCGGAGATCCTTCAAAGATATGGAATTTTGAAAATAATAATAAAAGCATGACATATTCAAAGGGCAAGTTTGAAAACAAATACCCGGATATGAGAGAGAGAGAGAGAGAGAGAGAGAGAGAGAGAGAGAGAGAGAGAGAGAAGAGACCCAATCAATACCAGATGACTTGACCCGACCTAATGCCTAAATCCAACCCAACCCAACCCAACTCGACACTAAATGTAACATATAAAGACACCATTGATGCCTATGAGTTTGAATTTAACTATGTTATATTAAGCACTTATTTTAGTCATAAACCCAACCCGAACCTGATCCAGCACTAAATATAACATATAGAAACACCGTTGATGTTTTTGAGTTTGGATTTAATTATGTTATATCAAGCACTTATTCTAGTCATTATTATTCGAGACCAGAATATCAATTCATGAAATATAAAGCAGGAACAAAAATTCACTTGGTCCTCAAAATGGAAAAATATGGTGCTCCTCCAATACGCGGTTTCTTGGTGGATAAGAGTTTCTTTTTTTCTACCACTATCTTGACGTTTCAAGCAAGCTGCAAACTTTGCACAGTAAGTCTTCTTGGACAGTCCAAGAGCGAAGATTCAAAAGTATCGAGTCTTCCTTAGATTCTCTACCGTCCACGTGGAAGCTTGGATGAAACACCCATGATTTGCGGACCAATTCTAAAGGATAATTCAGTGAAAGAGAGGAGTATTCCCACTTGGTTTCTTGTCTGTTTTCTTAAGCTTTTCACTTTTTTGAGTATCTCTTATTCTCTTGCAAGCCAACTATAGGCGTAGTGGAAGAAGTCGGATAAAGGCTGAGTTGAGAGTTTTGGGATGGCTTCGGTACCATATCTGTTTGTGTTCTTTGTTCTCTCACACCTTTTGGTTCACTCGGCCACAGAAGGGAATTTGAATCACGCAAATTGTACCCCATTTTATTGTGGAAAATTCGGCAGCATCGGCTTCCCATTTGCCAAAAGCACAAACTCATCTTGCGGTTTACTCACTGTAGACTGTGACGAAACAACTCCGATGATTCAAGTGGGGAGAGAGGGAAGGTCATATGATGCGATAAACATCTCTCAGTCTAACACCAGTTACGCCACCATACGTATCAAGGACCAAGTGCTTCAGGAGCACCTGAATCTCCGTAGATGCAGCTTGTTAGGCACTTTGACTTTTCCCAACTCTCCCGCTGTCTCTTTTGAAATCACAACTCCCAATCAGACTCTGTTTAAATGCAAACGCACTCTGATCAATCTCACTCTCCCTATAAATTTTAAAAATACGAGCTGCAATGACTATAATATCTACTATAGTCACTTAAACCATACCTCTCCAAGTTTTCCACCTGAATGTTCAATTATTCAGCTCCCAAAAAATGGGACTTCACCAGATGATGCTGACCTGTACGCACTCTTAACCGCTGATTTCAACCTCGAAGTGCGTGTGTCTCGTGATTGTATCAGTTGTCATAATAGAGGAGGTCAATGTCAGAATTCTGGAGGAGGAGAATTTAATTGTGCAATTGGAAAGAAAGGTATGTAAATTCGAATAACCCAAAAATATATGGATGCACGCTCGCTCATATTTACGTTCATGATAATGCATATAAGTTTTTTGTGTCTGGATTGTGGATGTTCCTATGCATGTTATGCTACCATTCTAGGTTGCACCGACACGCCATTTTTGGCGATGTACCGGTGTCCGACGCGCGTCGGACACGGATACCGGCACGACTCGCCGGACTCCGGTGTCCAAGCGGTGTCTTTTTTTTTTCGCTTCTCAGACACGGCACCGACACGGTGGACACGCCAGCAGTGAAAAAAAAAAAAAAAAAAAGACAGAAAATCACAGATCAAACCTCACTCTGTCCCTCGCCGATGCTAGATCGGGCCGATCGGCGAGTCGGCAAGCTCCATAGATAGTCGTCGTCGACGCCGCCGTGCCCTCTGTCCTTTCCAATCTCTCTCTCTCTCTCTCTCTCTCTCGGTGTGGACAGGTCCGAGTCCTCTTCTCTTCACTTCTCTCTCTCTGTTTTTTTTTTTTTTTTTTTTTTTTTTTTTTTTTTTTTTTCAGATATGTCGTGTACTGTTAGTGTAGTGTTACTGTTATAAGTAACAGTAACACTACACACTGTATAACGCATTTTTTTTTTTTTTTTTTAAATCCCACTCTCACTGTGTATATATATATATATATATATATATATATATATAATCCCAAAAGTTAAAAACATGTTTTCCTCTTATGTTTTTAGTTTGATATTGAATGTAGCCTATTTAAACTTTTAGTTTATGCTTTAAACATTTTATGTATATTATTGTACTATTTTAGGTGTTAACTTACTTATTTGTAATTTTTATATAATTTAAATTCTAGACATAAACGTATTTTTTGTCTAAAAATATGCCTAAATATAAAATTTAATTAATTATTTAACTGCCGTGTCCACGCCGTGTCGTGTCCTTATTTTTCAAAAATTGCCGTATCGCTGTATCCGTGTCGTGTCCGTGTCCGTGCATCATAGCTACCATTTTCATGGCATGATTCGCTTTTAATTTCTAGAGGGACAACTTTAGGTTGGATTTGAATTTGAGGAGTTTAAAGTTGACGGGAATTCAAAAACATTGTTTGGATAAATTACTTACATTATTAATATTTGATTTGAGATTCAAGGATTTCTCTCAAAATAAAAGTATAAAGGACTAATTAGATTTGCATTTGAAATAAGGTCTTAGTTTTAATTATTTCAAATCCACGTGTTAATAAGCTAAAATCCATTAAGAAGAGGAAGTAACATTCTCCGTACTCTGTGAATACTTTTTTTTTTTTTAATACAATATAGAATTTCGACTCTAACTTAATCTAAATATATATATGTGTGAAGTTCCTTCTTGTAAACTTGAATCCTGCTCTTACCCTTCACACCCCACAAGCTCTTATACTTAAAAAATGATCATTGCACCAAGGATGAATGGTGGCATGTGAATACTTAAAAATTACCGTAGCTCACGTCTAGAAAACAGTTTGTACATCTTACATAATTGTTACGGGAGAAATTAGGAAAACTCCGAAGATCCAACTATAGAGGAGCGAATACTGTACAAGGTTGAAAGCATCTCTCTTAGATTGATATCATACTAATTGGGAGCCAGAATCCCAGAATCAATTGCATTCCGACAAATGCAAGTCCTTAAAAAATTTTGACTACTCTTTTCAAATCACCACACCAATTGGACCCTATTCAAATACAACTATATATACTCTCAATGTTTTGATCATATGCTTCACTCGGCTGAAGAAGAAGGGATATACCTCCCAATTGTCCAGCCTTTCATCGTGGAACCTTTGAATGTGGAAAACTCGGCAAGAATGATTTTGCATTGGCCAAATGCTTTCCTCTTTAAACGGGTTTCTACAGTTTTTATTCCCACATAAGATCACTATAGACTTTTCTAAAGTTGGTGGACCATACAGTAATCTTTTGCTAAATTATGAGAAACAGGCGTAATGCCACTGAACTTTGATTTTTTTTTTTTTTCCCCCCACATTATCCAAACTTTTTCTACCGCTGGTCAACTGAGAAAGGGAGTGGGAAACTCCCCTCAGTAGATTCTCCAGCTATAGAAATAATATGAAGGTATCTCCCGATGCACAGAACATGATTCATATGAACCCCAACAATGCCCTTTAACCTGTTTTCACGAGTCTTCCATATCCAATTTCCAAGCCAACTACTGCCTAAACCTGAAAAATTAAAAAAAGAATATTAATACCATGTGGTTTTAATTTAGATTAACGGTTCATTTGATTGGGGCAAAACAAGAAGAATAGAAAATAGATGAGAGAAAAGTAGAGAAAAAACTGATTTTATGAGGGTTTGGTTGGAGAGAATGGGAGGTTGAAATTTGGTGGGGGCCATGTGTTTTGGAAAAAAAATAGCAGGAAGAGAAATAGTTGTAGTTAAAGACTAAACTACTTTTTTTTTTTTTTTTACGCATTCCACATGGACATGCTGTTTGCCACTTTTCTTTTTTCTTTTTATTTTTTTATGCTTTCTTGGCTGTGGGCGTGTTTCTTCTTCTTCTTCTTTTTTCTTTTTTTTTTTTTTTTTTTTTTTGCTTATCTAGAAGTGATTTTTTTTTTAACTTTTTTTTTTTTCAGAGCATGATTTTTTTTTTATAATAAATTTGGGTGATTGCCTTTTTCTCTTCTTTTTTTTTTTGCCACATTTTTTGTTTTAATTGGGCATCATTTTTTAACAATGGCATATGAGTAAACTTGTACAAACTCATTTTTTCCATACCTCCATTTTTCCACTCCCAACCAAATACAAAAGAGGGAAATTCCAACTCTCCAACAAAACGGATAGAAAATTCTTGATAGGTAATTTTAGTTTCGGCTAGTGATTAAGAATCCTAGGATCTGTCTTTTTGTTTTTTTTTTTTCCTCTAGCACCTTGTGTGATTAAATAATTAAATTTATCAAATCTCAAAAGTTAATACTTTTAGAACCATTGGTAATTTAATACAGTATCAGAGCAAGAGGATTTAAGTAATTTAACTTCATTGCATCCAAAACCATATAAGATACATAGAAGCCGGTTTTAATAATGCTTGTGTAAGGCTGTTAGCATTTCAAAGCTTTAACTTTATTTCGATCTTCACTGTTTAACTTTAACTAACACAATTTTTGTTTGAATCTTACTCTAGGTACAGGGTTTTCCGTAAGGGCAATGGTGATAACACTCGGTAAGAAGCCTCGCTCTTCAATCATATATTCTTGAAGCAATTCATAATTACTTGTGTGCTTGGATAGCGTACTGAATTTAAATTATTCCTTCTTTAAAATGTGACGTGTTTTTCTTTTCAACACATCTAAGGTTACAAGCTATCATGATTTTCTCCATGACAGGCTTGACTGGGAATGTGTATAACTAATTATCAAATCTTTACGGCACTAATTTTATATCTCACTAGTCGCTGGTCGCCTAATTGTGCGATGTATGGGAAAGATAACGATAATCTAATGAAATTTAAAAATAGGAAATTGAGTTAATAATATGCAAATCATTATAAAAATATTAATGCATGGTCAAATTGATATATAACTAAAAAAAAGTATGTTTGTGTGTGTTTTATGTGCATCAGAAGTAATGATATTTATAGAACGTTGCTTGTCATCCAAATTTTACATGTTTTTTGATCAATGCAGCATCATAGGAATAAAAACCTGAAACAGTACTACATGTCATACAAAGAAGAATACCAACCAAATATAAGTTTTGTACTAAAGATACAAGTAAAATTGTACAAACAAATTGATTCCTATAAAACTATTTTATGCTCAAAGTTATACAAACATTAATCTAAAGTAAACCCATCCAAGCACCGAGATTCAAAACTTTGACACTAACCTTAAAATAATATCAACCATTTCAAGCTTTTAGGAAAAATAAATCTTTGGTCACAAAATAACCATTCAACCACAAATTCTAAATACAAAGAAGGAAATCTATGAATTGAGAACATGCAAATACAAGAAGAATAAGGTTAGAGAGAGAGAGAGAAAGAGAGAGGTACTGTTGCTGTGGTAAAGTTGATTTCCTTGCTACAACTCCTAAACTTCATGTATTAGAGAGAATTTTTTTTTTTTTTTTTTTTGGGAGAAAAATGTATTAGAGAGATCGAAAGAGACAATCCAAATATAAGAAATATATAGAGTTGAAGTTTTTGTCTGTTTTATTGAAAGAAAAGGAAAGGATGTGGAAGATTTATTAATTTTTTGGTAACAATCATATATCAACATATGAAAGGTTGCATAACCTCAGACCATAATATAAATGAAGTCTATCATGGCAACGCAATAGGAAGTATGAATAAATGCTGAATGAAAACGACAAAGAAAAATACTGGCAGCTTAAAAGATTGACATGTATCCATAATTGTTTGCCACATGGCGTTATTCGTCATATCATACCTAATAAATGGAAGAAGTTACAACATATAGAGGAGGTGAGGAGGTTGTAATGTATTGGTGACTGTTAGAATTTCATATAATAGCGGCATTTGAAGAGTTTGAGTTAACAGAGAGACACATGATAGAATTGGAGATAAAGTAATACCTAGATTTAAGGAGATACTAAATAAATGTCAATCGATAAATCTAAAAATAAAAAATAAAATAAGAAAATAAATGATGATATGGCGTTGATGTGGCTTAACTGAAGCGTAGCAATAATAAATGATTCGCTTCAACTTTTGAATATATATAGATGCAGTGATAACTTTTCAGTTTTCAAATTACTGCTAGCAATTTTTTTGTCATAGCTCGATCTATTTGCCCTTTTTTTTTAATCATTCTAAATGATGCTGCTTGTATTGTATGTACAGAATTCATTATAAGAATTCTAAGACTTGTCCTCATTTTTCACTTATCAGGAAGAAGAAAAAAAAAAAAAAGACGTCCTTACTTTTCAACTTCAATTATGCGTATTTGTTGACCTACAATAGATAATCTTTTACAGTTCATGCCAGGTCGTACTTACATTTTTCTTATTCATTTTTAGTCTGGTGTCACCATAAAAGAATGCAAATTTAAAATGGTTCAAGAGATTCTCTAACTGATAATTAGAGTGGCTTTATTTTATGCACCACAAAACTTTGTAATATCTATTCTTTGATTACAGTCGCTTTATTATCTGCAATTGGAGTCATACTGGTCACAATCTGCAACTCATTGGGAATGTTCTCATGTATTAAAATTTGGAAGAAAGAAAATCCGACTTATCAGGACGCAGTGGCCTTTTTAAGGACCCATGGACCACTTGGTATTAGAAGATACAAATATTCAGATTTAAAGAAAATTACTAACTCCTTTAAAGATAAATTAGGCCAAGGTGGCTATGGTTATGTATATAAAGGAAAGTTACAAGATGGTTGTTTTGTGGCTGTGAAAGTTTTGAAAGAATCAAAAGGCAATGGAGAGGAATTCCTTAATGAAGTTGCAAGCATTAGTAAGACCTCCCATGTTAACATTGTCACTCTTATGGGTTATTGCTTTGAAGAATCTAAAAGAGCTCTCATTTATGAGTTTATGCCGAATGGATCTCTCGAAAAGTTCATAAATAAAGAAAATCCCTCAAATGTTGACATTCAATTGGGATGGGAAACATTATACAATATTGCAATTGGCATTGGTCGAGGATTAGAGTACTTGCATAAAGGTTGCAACACACGAATCTTGCATTTTGACATAAAGCCTCACAACATTCTTTTGGATGAAAACTTCAATCCAAAGATTTCTGATTTTGGCCTCGCAAAAATATGCCCTAAAGAAAAAAGTGTCATATCAACGGTGGGTTTCAGAGGGACTATAGGATATATAGCTCCAGAAGTATGTTGTAGAAATTTTGGGGGGGTCTCCCATAAATCAGATGTTTATAGTTATGGAATGATGGTTTTAGAAATGGTTGGGGTAAAGAATATTGATGTCAGTGTTGGTTGTACTAGTGAAGTATATTTTCCAGATTGGATTTACAAGCGCCTTGAATTAAAAGAAGAACTAGGACTGAAGGGCATTCTGAATGAAGCAGACCAAGATGGTGCAATGAAGATGATAATAGTAAGTTTGTGGTGCATACAGACCAACCCCACAAACCGGCCACCTATGAGTAGAGTGGTGGATATGTTAGAAGGGAGCCTAAACTCTTTGCAAATCCCTCCCAATCCCTTTTTGTCTTCCCCTCCAAGATCACCGATTTCGTCATTACAATATTATTCCGCGTCCTCAAATACGTTTCTTCCTTCAAGGCAAACCTTGAGTCTAGGCGGTAACGAAATTTGTGAAATGTAATTATTCTGAGCTTGTCAATGATGACTCTTTCTTTGTTGCTTATTATATGCTCTAAAACCAGGTTTTATGGCTTTCTCTATAAATTAGTTAGTAATTAAGAGATGTAGCATGATATATACTTCCAATACTAAAACTTGAGTATACTTCAAATGAAAGCACAAATTATATTATTGGCATTTGACAAATCTTGGAGGTATCTGCTCTGTGACTTTTCTTTTTACATATCATATATCATGAGTTCATTATTGAATTGAGAACATAATTATATATCTTTGACTAAGGTATTGAGTGTCCATGTTTATCTGTCAAATGATGGTTTTATCATAGGCAAGCTTAGAATATTTGAATTAATTTTATTAGTCCTTTAAAACATCAATAAAAGGCCAATTTACATTGGTCCAAATGATGAATATGAGTAAACATGTAAGTACAATAAAATCCCAAGAGACATGTATAATTTCTTGAATTATTTAAAAAATTTTATTTATTTATTAGTAAACAGATGATAATCTTGATGATTTTGAAGAATAATTTCAATTTGAGATAACATGATAAGAAAATAGTCCATGATAAGATAAAAATCCTGATTTTCCTTTGAAAAATAGTAGAAATTCGCAATAAAATAAGATAAAAAATAAAGAAGGAACAATACACTTCTGAAAGATGTTGTTACTCTCTCTCCCCCTCCCCCCCCCCCCCCCCCCTTCCCTTTCCCTTAAGAAGGTAAGTAGCAGTCATAAATGAAATTCAATCTTTTCATGTAATATTACATATTCAAAGGTCACGTGAGTTGCACATGATATGTTTTTCCATCTAAATTAATAGTCAAATTGACAGCAAAGTGCAGAGTGAAACACAATTTATAGTTTAGGTGTTAATTGTGCATTTTGAAAGTTCATGGTCTTAAGTATACATGAAATTTAGTTTAAGATGGTAAAATGTAATTGCTTTTTTGTTTTACACCCTATATCTCCAATAAGCACTTTATCATCCATGAGTAGTAGTGGCTTTCACAATATTTAAATAGACATCCCTTTATATGAATCACACATCATAGTAGCTTCACACTAAATCAAAGGTAGCCATTTTTACTATCGTTTCAAAAAAATGTGAAAAAACGAAATTGTTCCAAGATTTATATCAATGCTTTACTTGTGCATTCTAAAAGTTCAGGATGATAAGTGTAAATAAAATTTAGTTTAAGTGGTAAAATATAATTACTTCTGTGGGGACTAGAGGCCCAAATATAGATGCTGGGCCTTGGGTCTGTCCGAGGAGAGATAACTGTCCGAGGATGAGTCAGTAATGTAGAAAACGCAAAGTTGCGAGTTTTACAAGCAAATGGCAACTATGTAGGCTGAGGAAGGTGGTCCGAGGAGGATTATACCCTCGGCAAAGTAAAGCGAAGGTCAAAATATGCGTTTTGTTGTTTGTGACGAAATATTAGAATATTCTACTGGTTAGGATGTATCTAGTGAACATACAGGACAGGTGGGAACTAAGAAATATCTTGAAGAAAGCTGCTACCACTGCATTAAATGCTCTGCAACTAACTCTCTGGCCGCATTAATGAGGAAAAGATGGTTGAACAGTGATTTTCAGCCTTTACAGCTGCTATCTAAAGACTTCAGGAAGGGGTTGATGGGACAAGGTTCAACACCAACCATTTGATCAGCACGTGGAGGGTAAAGATGAGAAAAAAGAAGAGTATAAAGGGAGGAGGGAGCAATGAGAGTAAGGGGGAGAAAAATCAAGAGAGAAACACTGTAGTAGCTAAGAATTGAACTTGTAATTACACTAGAGAAAAATAAATAAGAACCGGTCTCCTCAGACTGTGCCGAGGACGATTTTCTTTGAAGTTAAACTAATACAGCCTCATCTTCTGGTGGTATAAATATACTTTGATTATTATCTAACTCATTAAAGCCCAGTTTTCTAATCCACTCTCTAAAAATTCATTGTTTTGGGCCTTTTGGGCCTAAGTCTATCCAACCCATAGACCAAGCATTTAAATTGCATCCTTACAACTTCTTTGTTTTACCACCCTATATCTCCAATAAGAACTTTAACATCCATGAGTCGACCCAAGATCTATCCAACTTTAGAGGTTGACAGTGGGTGTCCACCTTCAAGACCCAACACTGGTGGGTCTCCTCCTCTAAAATCCAACTCAACCTAATCTGACCATAAAAACCCATCTTTGCCCAAAACTCTGCCCATATTGGTGGAGATCTTGTGATCTCCAGCTAGATCTACCGCCATCTCCTTCATCACCGTTTTAACCCTATTCAACCAAAACTAATTTGCTACCATAGCCAACTGACTTAATCCAATCTATTTTCTCTCTTCAGTCAACAACAAGTCCCTTTTTCTGCCACCCAACAAGATCGGGTTGGGTTCAAGTTAAGCCCAAACCCAACCCATGGATACCCCTACAATATATGTTGTCAAAAAAATTAACTAATACTAGTTGATTTACTTGAAAACTAATTTTGATATCTTAAACTCAAGGGAATGTTAAGGCGAACAATATGCATGTTAATGCTTCAAAAAAACCTAACATATTTCAATATGGGCCAAATTTAGTGCAATGAAAAGGACAACACCATGAACAAGACAGTTAGAAAGGTTGAACTTACCATTTTTTTTTTTTTTTTGTTCAATAACAATATTAGAATAATGATCAAATGATTAAAATTTATTATTTCTAACTGTCTAATAATTTCTTGACACAATTAATAATTTTTCATGGTATTAGCACAATTTGACTTGAATTTGAACTATTAAGAGGGAATCTGAAAATTTCTTAGCAGTTTCAACTTTGCTGAAATTTGTGGGTCTAGGTCGTTTACTTGTTAATTACTTTTACAACCCAAAGAACGCTCCAATATATTCAAGATTTAAAGTTTTCAACACATGACTAAAACGTAATATATTTAGCATTCCCTTTCACGCTTTTTGACTACAAGAATGAAGTTGACAAAATGGATTCCTACAAGGAATAAAGCAAGAGGAAAAAGAGAGTGCAAAAACGTTGCCTTTATCAAATTTTCGTCGGCTACACAATTCTATCTAATATTCTAGTCGTCCCAATTATAGGTTATTAATCCGAAGAACAGGAAATCACTAACTTATTTCTTTCCTCACATGAAAAAGAAAACGAATCAATGCTGATTTTATGAGTCCATTTAGCCAAGGGAAAATTATATTGTTTACATCTACGAGAGGAGGGAACATAATTTCTTTGTGCTCTGAAAGTACGAAAAAATTTTTCCTGTGAGAGTATTTCCTTGTAAAAGACTCACTCCGTTATTGAAATATGTTAATTAGCTAACACATTTTTAGGTTCAAGTATAAGTTTAGCCACGCCACATTTTTTTCCAACTGGAAATGTTGTGATATCTATCCACACAAATAAAACGCAATACTTCTTCTCAACTCTTTTGGTTGTATTAGGCCTGCCTATTTTGATTTACTTAATGGTAAAGCGTGGCCCATGAGGAAGGGTTTACTGCTAGCCTAAGATAGACCTGAGGTTCACTAGAAAATGAGCCTATTGATCCTTCAGAATACTATAAAGCCCAAAAGAAACCACACAATGTTGACATTCTAGATTTAGGCCCAACCTCCTTTGCAATCCAACGATTGTTTGTCTAACATATATTTTAGTCCTACTATTGCTGAAGCTTCACAACTTGCAATTAATCCCAATGAAAATTTTGAATTTCTATTGTTTTGATCTCTCAAATTTTAAAATTTATAATTGATGGTGTAAAGAATCAGTAGGCTGAATGCTCCGGCTTCGGTGGCGATCAGTGTTTGCAAAGACCTGTAAGGAAAGAGTCAATCAAAGGGTGACCGGGGTTGACCGGCCAAAACTCCTCCGATGGCGAAGTCAGTTCCTTAGAAAATAATGTCCAGACTTGGAGGGAAGCGATGTTATAAAAAACTTACTTTCATTTGGAGTAGGCCGGTCTTTATATAGTGAACCTTAGAGCGGTTATTCGCTTTATAACTGCTCCAAGGTTTGTGGACATCGACATAACTTCTTCAACGGCTATGAAAGTTATTAACCGCTGAAGGGAGTTAAGCGTTTGAGGTAATTGCGGCGACATCCACGGGTCTGATTCCTTCTCCTGAACTCTGCGCTTGGGCATGTAGAAGTTGTACCTCAAAAGTTTCTAAGGGTCATATGGTCGTCCGTACACTTCGTCTATGTCAGTGCTTCATTTATGGACGGCTCCTTCCTTCACTGAAGGTGGACTTGAATTATTCCAAATGGTTCATGGACGACCCCTATGGATGATCAGGAGATGGTCACCCCTATGGACGATCAGGAGATGGTCATTTCGCCAATCTCATCAGTTGCCCCCTTGTCCAGGGGTCGTCCAAGGTCGTCATTGGTTGGACGTCTCTTTTTTTTTTTTTTTTTTTTTTTTTTTTAGGGCTACGTGTAAATATGTCATTGGTTGTCCTGCTTCGTCGAGTACTCTTCCCAAAGGAATTGCCACGTGTCGTCTTTTGAATGGTGGGCGTCGCTTCGCTGACCCCCCCTCTGGGGCCTATAAATAGGCACATTCCCATTCTTACCCCTCACCTTTTTCATAATCTCTTCTGCTATCTCGTCCAAGAGTCTCGTCTTGCACTCGTCCTAGATCTGTCAGGTATTCCTTTTTCCTTTAGGTTTTTTAATCCTTCATTTGTCATGTCGTCATCTAACAGTAGTTTAGAGAAAGAGATAGACGAGTATCAGGACGTTTCGGTAGGGAGTTATGAGAGTGGTGAGGGAAGTACCAGCTATAGCAGCACTTCCTCAGACGAGCCTTACTTGTCTAGGGTCCCTGGTATTCCTTTAGAAGAATTCCAGGAACAGCAACGTAGGAAGGCCTCTGGGGCTGGGACTAGCTCGTCCAGAGAACCAATGAGCCCTTCTCTGGACGAGGAGGAGGAGGAGGAGAATGTAATCTATAGCTGTGCTCCTGAAGTAGCGTCCACTTTAGACGCTATTAAGTTGAAAACCTTTGTAGATAGATACCAGATACCTAGGGAGTTCCAACCTCGTCTTCCCAAGGAAGGTGAATGGTGTTGTTCTCCTTCTTCTGGTTTGGGGGTGTACACATCTTACCTTTTAGCTGGCCTTAGGTTTCCTTTGAATTCCTTTTGTAGAGGTCTTCTTCATAGGTTGGGTATTGGACCTAACCAGCTCAACCCCAATGGATGGAGGACAATAGTTGCCATGCAAGTGTTATGGCGTGAGGCGTTGGAAGGGGACCGTCCTATCACAGTGGACGAGTTCCTTTACTGTTATAAACCCTCAGAAATCAAGAAGTCTACTGGTTTTTACCAGTTCTCGTCCAGAGGCTCCCCCTATAGTTTGATTGAGGGTCGTAGCTCGTCTGACAGGCTTTGGAAAACAGAGTTTTTTATTATTTTTGGAAATTGGGCTGGGGACCCAATTGACGTGGCTAATGCCCCCTTTCCACCTTTTACCACCCCTCTAGGTCGTCTTCGTCCTGAGGGTATGTTTCTTCATTTCGTCTTCTTTTCTTTTTGTTCATATATTCTCATCTTTTTGTCGTCTAACCCCTTTCGTCTACATGTGCAGCTGTTGTTCGTCCTAGGTTAGACAAGTTCCATTTGGACCGTATTGACAAAGCTCGTGCCTTCCCTGGTAGAACCTTCCACGACCTAGTTACTTTCAGTAGTCTAGCCTCGTGGAGTCTTGGACCAGTGCCTTCCATTGAGAATCTTGCACACGAAGAGAAAACTCGTCGAAATAAGTGTCGTCCTTCTCTTCTCATATTATGTATGGTTTCTTAGTACATCATTGTTTAACCCTCTTTGTTGTAGGAATGTCTACAATGAGAGAGAATAGGGAGAAAAATGTGACCAGTGGGGACGAAGAGGTTAACGTCCCTCCAGTCGTCCAGAGGAGCGCCGTCCCTGGAGGGAAGAGGAAGTCCAAACCTATTTCAAGTTCGGTGGACCTTGGTGACCTCCCAAGTCGTCGAGGTTCCAAGAGACAAAAGCCAAGTACGACTCCTCTTCCTAAGGTTCCCAAGTTCACATCCCCAACGGTCAACTTGGACGATCCTTTGGACGACGTTGAGCCCGTCCAAGTTATTCCACCCATCCAGACTGATCCTTCTCCTCTGCCGTCCAAGACTCCTCGTAGGCCTCATCCTTCTGAGTCGTCGTCTCAGCGTCCTTCCAACCTGGTGTTGGACGAGGATTATGCCTGGAGGACGTTCAAAGGCATTATTTCTGACAACGAGGTGAACTCATGTTACAATATGTCTGTCAGAGATTTTGAGCGTTCTGCCATCCATGACCTCTTCAAGGTAAGCCAGTTTTACTCGTCTTTATGTGTTTTCTAGTTCTGAGTACATTTTATTTGAACTCTTCTTCGTCCATGCACAGGCTATGTCCAAGTTTTACACAGCAAACAACCAGGCTAAAGAACTTGCTGAGGAAGCCAAGACGGCTAAGGGGAAGGCCCAAGAGTTGAACGCTGAGGTGTTATTGAAGAAGGGGGAGGTGATCAGGTTGACTGAGGATCTTAATCGTTTGCAAGGGAGTGAGACGAAGCTGAAGGACGAGGTAGAGGAGCTTAGAGCAGATGTTATTGAGAAAGATACTCGCATTGCTCACCTGGAAGGACAAGTTGCTGAGTTTGCCTCGTCCTTGGAAAAAGCACGTGAGGAAGCCGTTGCAGCCTTCAAGAAGTCTGACGAGTACAAGAATCGTCTAGACAGCCACTATGCAGCTGGTTACGAGGACTTCCGTGCTGACACCAAGGACGTCTTCCCAGACTTAGACTTTGATTCCTTCAAGCTTCCTCTTGCCACAGAAAGCTCCCTCTTGCAAACAAGTTCTGAGGACGTCAATGTGATGGACGATGCCAACAATGAGGTGACCCAGGACGATCCCAAGTCTGGGGGCAATGCCCCCAGTGGTTTATCCAATTGAATCTAACTTTAGGAATTTTTCATTCTAGTTTATTTGAAGTGCCCGTTGTTTTGGGCTTTGCTTCCTTTTTCTCTCTTTTCTTTAAATTTATTCAAGTACAATTATCTCGTCCAAGCTTATGAACAAGTTTTATGTAATCATTTACATCGAACTTTAAGGGTTTTTGGGCGTTGGTCGTCCACCCTTTAATTGAATGAATGTCTTCAATTCATTTGTCATGTGTTTTAAATTTGTTAATATCGTCCATATTATGTTTATGGCACTGTGGTTCGTCCATTTATCTCGTCTTGACTTTATGAACGAACTTAATATTATTCTTAATAGTATAACTCGTCCACGAATGACGTGTCTTTGCGAGTTCTATTTGTTATTCAAGTTCTGCATGATTATTATTTCAACCATCTCAAAATCGTCCCAACATTTTCTCGTCCATGTAGCGGATTGTTATGCTGGTAAGACTCGTCCATGGGCTCGTGGTGTTGTTGCACACATTACACGTCCATGTCTTAGACGAGTCTTCCTTTGGTTTTATCTCGTCTTGATCTTTGACGGATATACCTTGGATTATTAATTCAAGCATTTCTAAATCGTCCCAACATGTTCTCGTCCAAATACTGGATTGTTATGCTGGTTAGACTCGTCCATGGGTTTGTGGTATTGTTGCACGCACATTACACGTCCACTTAAACGAGTCTTCCTTTGTTTTGTTTTGTTTTTGTTTTTAAGGAAAACTTTATAGACGGTACATCCCTGCGTCCAAGGAATTTTATTCGTCTTTGCTCGGTTGCCTTATGTGGATTATTTTGAATGGATTCACAGAAATGAAGGCTTTCCATACAATCATACATGTACTTGAAAATACATCATATATATTCTGGAAATTCATAATGCAACCACTCGTCCATAGGCATGGCACGTACTTGAGAGTTAGTGCCTTTAGGGAATTAAGAATACAACACAGAGTCGTCCATGAATAACACAACATGCTTATACACTCAAAACAAAACATAGTAATAGTAAGCAAATATAAGAAAGTTACTGTAAACGAATCACATCGAGCGTTCATGACTTTCGTCTTACGGCACTTCGTCCATAATCTTCCTTCACTGGTAGTACTTTCTTAGGTGCTCTACATTCCAAGGATGTTCCAGCTTCCGTCCGTCTAGAGCTTCCAGATAGTAGGATCCTTGTCTCTTGAAGTTGACAACCCTATAAGGTCCTTCCCAGTTCAGACCCAGCTTCCCGTGGGCGGGGTTTCTGGTGGCCAACGAAACCCTTTTCAGGACGAGATCCCCAATGTTGAAACGTCGGGGTTTGACCATGGCATCGTACTGCTTCGCCATGAGGTTTTTGTACCTTGCTGTTCTCTGCTCCGTGTCCATCCTCACCTCGTCCACAAGATCGAGGTTAAGACGAAGTTGTTCCTCGTTTTCTCTGTCTTGGTACGTCGCTACCCTATGGTTGGCCATGTGCACCTCTGCAGGTATGACTGCTTCACTCCCATAAGTTAGTTTGAAAGGAGTTTCTCCTGTGGGGGTCCTCACTGTTGTTCTGTAAGCCCATAAAACACCTGGTAACTCATCTGGCCATATTCCCTTTGCCCCCTCAAGCCGGGTCTTGATGATTTTCAGCAAGGAGCGGTTTGCCACTTCTGCCTGTCCGTTGGCCTGTGGGTGGGCGGGGGAGGAATAATGGTTTTTGATCCCCAGTTGTTCACAAAACTCCCTGAAGGGTGTGTTGTCGAACTGCCTTCCGTTGTCTGACACCAGAACTCTCGGCACTCCAAATCTGCATACAATGCTCTTCCAGACGAAATGTTTCACATTCTGTTGAGTAATTTTCGCTAAGGGTTCAGCTTCCACCCACTTGGTGAAGTAATCTATTCCCACCACCAAAAACTTCATCTGTCTAACCCCTGTTGGGAAGGGGCCTAATATATCCAAACCCCATTGTGCAAAAGGCCATGGGGCCATCATTGGGGTAAGATACTCTGATGGCTGTCTCGGGATGTTGCTGTAACGTTGACATTGATCACAGACCTTAACATATGCCTTGGCATCAGCTTGGATAGTCGGCCAATAATAGCCTGCCCGTACTACTTTGTGGACGAGTGATCTTGCTCCTGAGTGGTTGCCACATGCGCCTTCATGAATCTCCCTCAATACGTAGTTTGCTTCGTCTGGAGCTAAACATCTTAAATAAGGCTGAGAGAAACCCCTTTTGTAGAGCATCTCGTCCATCAGGATGTATCTGGCCGATCTGATCCTCAGTTTCTTGGCCTCGTCCTTCCCTTCTGGAAGCCTTCCGTCCCTCAGGTATGATACTATTGGGGTCATCCAATTTTCTTCTCCTTCTATCTGTAATAACTCCGGAAGGTCTATCCGTGGCATATATTGTACTTCATCAACTTCGTTCACCACTTCATTCGCTGAGGCTTCCTTTGCCAAAGTATCTGCTTCCACGTTCTCTTCCCTGGGGATTTGAACGAAATCAGCTTCCTTGAACTTTTTCACTAGGCGCATCACTTTATTCAGGTATTTCTTCACTCGTTCTTCCTTGGCTTCATATATCCCGTTTACTTGGCCCATGACTAACTGAGAGTCACCCATGACGAGTATCGACTCTGCATCTACGGACTTAGCCAATTCTAGTCCTTTAAGAAGGGCCTCATACTCTACTTCATTGTTAGTTGTTCTATACTGCAAGCGAACCTTGTGTTTCAATTTGTCTCCTTCTGGTGATTGTAGAATAACTCCTATCCCCCCTGCACACAGTGTAGACGACCCGTCTACATGGACGATCCACTTTTTATCCTCTTCCATTCCACTTTCATCCTCGTGGCTTGGTGTAAATTCTGCAATGAAATCTGCCAAGGCTTGAGCCTTTATGGCACTTCTTGGCTTGTACCTAATGTCGAATTCACTGAGCTCAACTGCCCACTGGATCAGTCGTCCTGCGGCTTCCAGCCTGTTCATCGCCTTCTTGAGTGGGTGATCTGTCATGACGTTGACGACATGAGCTTGGAAATAATGCCTCATCTTTCTAGAAGCTGTTATTAAAGCGAAAGCCAATTTCTCCATTAGCGGGTAACGTCCTTCCGCTCCCCTAAGTGCTCGACTTGTATAATACACTGGCTTCTGTACCTTCCCTTCTTCCCTGATTAAAGCTGAACTCACAGCATGTGGGGTCACGGCTAGGTACAAATACAGTTCTTCTCCTATCACGGACGGACTTAGTAGTGGAGCCGTCGTTAGATAGTTCTTCAGATCTTGGAAGGCTTGCTGACATTCGTCCGTCCATTCGAACGCCTTCCTGAGGACTTTGAAGAAGGGTAAACACTTGTCGGTGGCTTTCGATACAAACCTATTCAATGCTGCAACTCGTCCTGTGAGGAACTGGACTTCCTTGATAGTTTTTAGTGGTTCCATGGCCAATATAGCTTGGATTTTATCCGGATTGGCTTCGATTCCCCTCTGTGAGACCATGAACCCTAAAAACTTTCCTGAAGATACTCCAAACGCACACTTGGTTGGATTCAGTTTCATGTTATACCGTCTGAGTGTTTCAAATGTTTCTTGAAGGTCGTCCATGTGTCTTTCCTCATCCAAGCTCTTCACAAGCATGTCATCGACATACGCTTCCACATTCCGTCCTATCTGTGGGCAGAACATATGATTAACCAACCTTTGATAAGTTGCTCCTGCATTCTTTAAACCAAAGGGCATCACTTTATAACAGAACAGACCCTGGCTAGTAACAAAAGAGGTCTTCTCTTGATCTGCCTCGTCCATTTTTATCTGATTATATCCTGAGAAGGCGTCCATGAAACTTAGCAACCGATGGCCAGCTGTGGAATCAACCAACTGATCAATGCGTGGCAACGGATAGCTATCTTTAGGACACGCCTTGTTTAAGTCAGTGAAGTCTACGCACATCCTCCACTTGCCATTCGCCTTCTTCACCATCACGACATTTGCCAACCAATCCGGATAGTAGACTTCCCGGATAAACTTTGCTGTGGTTAACTTCTGGACCTCTTCCTTGATAGCATTATTTCGCTCGGGGGCGAATATTCTTTTCTTCTGACGAACAGGCTTAAAGGAGGGGTCTACATTCAAACGGTGAGTAATCACACTTGGATCAATTCCCGGCATATCGTGATGGCTCCATGCAAAAACATCAATACTCTTTCTGAGGAACTGGACGAGGTCCTCTCTTGTCTTCTCTTTCATACTTGTTCCGATCTTGGTAAACTTTTCAGGGTTTCCTTCATCTAAAGGAACGTCCTGAAGCTCTTCGGTTGGCTCTGCGGCAACTCTGCTTTCCTCAACACTCATTGTCTGCATGTGCTCGTCCATAGCCACTAAAGCTAAATAACACTCCCTTGCTGCTAACTGATCTCCCTGCACCTGTCCTATTCCATGCTCTGTAGGGAATTTGACTGATAGGTGGTAGGTAGATGTTACTGCCTTCCAACTGTTTAAAGTTGGCCTTCCAACGATGGCGTTATAGGAAGACGAGCAATCCACCACAAGGAAATTCACTTCTTTGGATACTTGTTGTGGGTATGATCCCACTACCACTGGCAGAGTAATGGTGCCCACAGGTTGTACCTTCATTCCTCCAAATCCTACTAATGGTGAGCATACTGGACGAAGCCGTTCCCGTCCCAGCTTCATTTGTTGGAAGGCGGGATAATACAATATATCTGCCGAACTTCCGTTGTCCACCAACACCCTTCTGGTGGTGTACCCCGCAATAAGCAAAATTATGACGATTGCATCGTCATGTGGGTGATGGATTCTTCCAGCTTCCTCGTCCGTGAAAGAAATGGTTGGCTCGTCTACTGTACTCGTCCTTGGGGGTCGTCCTGACATCTGGACGTTCTGCACTGCCTTAAGATACGCCTTTTTTGACTTGGAAGAGTTTCCCGTTGATGTCCCTCCTGCGATAACTCTTATTTCTCCGAGTGGGGGTCGTGGTAACTCTTCCATCTTTCCCTTCATCTTCTCAATTTTGTGATCCCTTCCGACGAAATGCCTCAACTTTCCTTGCCTGATCAGATTCTCTATCTGCTGTTTCAAGTCATAGCACTCGTCCGTGTCGTGCCCATGGTCCCTATGGAAGCGACAATATTTGTTCTTGTTGCGTTTGTTGGGGTCTCCCTTCATCTTGTCCGGCCACTTCAAGGAAGGATCATCCTTGATCTGCATAAGTACCTGATCAAGCGGGGTATTTAGGGGTGTGTACTGCTGATGCCTTCCTGAAGACGAAACCGTCTTCTTGCCATCTCGCTCCTTCCTCTCTTCCATTCGACCCTTCTTTGGACGAGGACCCTGTTCGGGGTGACGCATGGGGTTTGCATCTGTTTTCTCAGCTCTTTTCTTTTTCTTGGCTATAATAGCGTCTTCTGCATTCATAAAGTTTTGTGCTAAATGGACGAGTTTAGCCATTGTCTGTGGCTCTTGCTCATAAAGCTTGTGGATGAATAAGTCCGAATGAACCCCGTTGTGGAAGGCTGCCAATAGTAGCTTATCATCCATCTCGTCTACAGTCAAGGCTTCTTTGTTAAAGCGAGTGATGAAGGACCGCAAGCTTTCATTCTCTCCTTGTTCTATGGTTAATAGGCTGGACGAGGAACGTTTGTGTCTTTGCCCCCCAATGAAATTATTGAGAAACAACTTGCTTAATTCTTCAAAAGAACTTACCGTATTCGGGGGTATATTACTGAACCACACCCGTGCCGGTCCCTTGAGGGTCGTAGGGAAGGCCCTGCACATAATTTCGTCCGGGACTCCTTGGAGATGCATCGTGGTCTTGAAGGTCGCGATGTGATCACACGGATCGCGCGTCCCGTCGTATGAATCCAAGGAAGGCATTTTGAATTTGGTAGGCAGAGGGTGACTGTTAATGGAAGTCACAAAAGGAGAGTTCGTACGATGAACCAAGTCATCTACGGGATTCACTCTTCTCATGTTCTCTCTCATTTCGTCCATAGCCTTCTTCATTTGATCCATCTCTTTCTCCAAGTGTGGCATCCTCCGCGAAGCGGTACCTCGAGACTGGTTCTCAGGTTCGGTATTCGCTCTAACTTCTTGATTCTGGGCTTGTCCTTCCACGGGTCTTTCGAAGGACTGCCTCCTTCTATCAATCTCTCTGGTCAATTCTTGGTTCTGGCGGGTTAACTCCGCCATGGCGGCGGCCATAGAATGCATGTGTTGGATGGAAGGCGGCTGCACGATAGGCACTGTATGGCGTTCATGGTTGGGAACGCTCGACGCAATTCTACTTCCCTGGTGGCCTGGGCTTGTGGCCCTTGACCTTGTCCGGACCATCCAGCCTTTTTGTCAAAGGAAGGAATACACAAGTGTCGAAGTCAATCCTCCCCACAGACGGCGCCAACTGATGGTGTAAAGAATCAGTAGGCTGAATGCTCCGGCTTCGGTGGCGATCAGTGTTTGCAAAGACCTGTAAGGAAAGAGTCAATCAAAGGGTGACCGGGGTTGACCGGCCAAAACTCCTCCGATGGCGAAGTCAGTTCCTTAGAAAATAATGTCCAGACTTGGAGGGAAGCGATGTTATAAAAAACTTACTTTCATTTGGAGTAGGCCGGTCTTTATATAGTGAACCTTAGAGCGGTTATTCGCTTTATAACTGCTCCAAGGTTTGTGGACATCGACATAACTTCTTCAACGGCTATGAAAGTTATTAACCGCTGAAGGGAGTTAAGCGTTTGAGGTAATTGCGGCGACATCCACGGGTCTGATTCCTTCTCCTGAACTCTGCGCTTGGGCATGTAGAAGTTGTACCTCAAAAGTTTCTAAGGGTCATATGGTCGTCCGTACACTTCGTCTATGTCAGTGCTTCATTTATGGACGGCTCCTTCCTTCACTGAAGGTGGACTTGAATTATTCCAAATGGTTCATGGACGACCCCTATGGACGATCAGGAGATGGTCACCCCTATGGACGATCAGGAGATGGTCATTTCGCCAATCTCATCAATAATTAAGATTGTTATTTTGATCTCTCAAGCTCATATTTGTTTTAGTAAGTGACTATTGAAACTTGATAGGAGGGTCAAATTAACAATAATTTAAAATTGAAGGGATTAACTGTAAGTTTTGAAACTTCCAATTCCAAAATAACAATAATAAATTTAGAGGGCGTATTAGCAATTAGTGATCATAAGCAAACAAGCTGAGAAAGATTGTTGCTATGTCCAGGCTGAAAAGTTTTACTAGTGAATTAAAGACCATAGAAACATCTCCTCCATTGACACACTAAGGTTTAGGGTGTGCTTGTCCCTCTTTATACTATAAAATTAAAGTGTGGAAAAATAAGTTACTAGTTCAAATCAGAATTCAGAACATACAACCCATGGCAATCCATATGACATGGGTTGTATGAAACAATCATGGTATAGAGAACAAGATACTGGAGAGTTGAGACATAAAAAAGTTGCAGCATTCAACTCTATACATATTCCTGAAATTCCTGCGCAACTTAGCTGTTAAATCCCAAAGACTAACAATTTTATCTGAGGATAAACTCCCTATGATCATTTAAACTTCCCAAGGCTCACCATATCAAATTCATCATTCAATAAAGTGAGTTGTGAGTGGGAAACATCACTCAGACCTTCCAAAGCTTTAGAACTTTCTCAAAGTCCAGAATATGATACTTACTGTATGGAACAATGCAGCAACAAACTAATGTAAAAAAACCCTCAACAATCTTCTCCCTATGTGAAACCCACACCAGCCATTTACCAAATAATTCGTCTGGATGAACTTATTTTCACCTCAAAAGAGAATTCAGCTTTTTAAAAGCATCACATTTTTAAGGTATGGCTGTATTTTATCACAATAACAAAATAGACTCATCCATCAAGTGAATCCTGCTAATCATACCAGCAGATAATCATACCAATAGTTCTTTTTCTAATAAGTATATCAGCAGATAACTGGATTCCTAATTTGAGAACAAACCCAGGTTTCACAAACATGGGGATCTTATGCATCTCAAACTACTATAGCTCATTCTGAGACAAATTATAAAGAGATGAGTTGGAGACATGAACAAAATGTGTTGTAAACTAAGAAGCCACAATACCTGTCTCATTGCCGATTTCCTAGACACAAGAAAATTGGAGGAGAAAAATATAAGGAATTGCATGGTTGAATTTGCAATGAAGGTATGTGCTAATATACAGTTTAGGTGAGCTACTCAAACTATGAGATGGAAAAATAGGCTTGCAGCCTTGCACTATCCCATATAAATAGGAGGGAGAAAATGAAAGTTAACAACAACAAAGCCTTAGTCCCAAATTTCTAGGTTTGGCTAAAGGAAAGTTAAGATTTAGAAAAATGATAACAAACAAAGCTAAAGAGGCATGTAACATGTTTAGTTAAAAAAGAAAAAGAAGGCATGGTATGATATGAGCAATACAGAGTGTGCAGAATCATTTGCATACTGCAAGAGAGGAATCCTCTAAATGTAATTACAGAACAACAACAATATTTACTGTCGAGATATATGTTACACTGATGAAAATTCCATCATAGGGAGTTTGCTTCCCAGGATCAAAACTAATTTCATCTGCTCAACCATGTTCATCCTTTACTCCAACATGAAAATCAGCACTCAACAAAAGCTTGAAACACATGATAATCTAGCAATGACATGATTTACAAAAGCTGACAAGCTGTGTTTAGGTATGAGAATTTAAATAACATTTTCAAGTATAAATTGCTTCATATGCATTGCAAAAAATACATGATGGTTTTGATTACGAGAGAAAAAACAGAGGTTTTACTTATTTAACACAGAGAGATGTTTTGCTTCAATAAATTACATAGGTCAAAATCTGACAAAACATCCTACAATTTGTCATTTCACGTTAACATATAAATATAGCTTACATATATCCATATATTTCATCAGAAGATCAAATTTGTACCATACAAACTTAATTCAAGCCATTTGAACTAAAAGAAATTCAAATCTTCTCTTCAACTCACATTTAAATGAAACAACAAAGATTTTTATAATTTTTTTTTATTTATCCCAAAAAAATCGTAACTTGATATTCATATCTGTAACTTAAACTATGGACAAAGAATAAAACATACTCATTTGGTAATCAAGGTAACATTTTTTTACACTCTTTTGACATTGTTTTATTACACTTACATGATTGAACCTATTAATCACTGACCACAAGATGCTAAAACTGCACACAACAACCAAAAGTTATTATAATTGATACAAAAATGTACAAATTTGATTTTTTCAACTCAATGTGTGCCAAACTGAAGAGAAACAAACCCACACACGGATTTTGCTATCCTTTGACAGCACCTACACAAAATAATCGTAGGCTACATCATCACATGGTCTTGAGTATTATTACTTGAAAAAAACATGTTAAGACCACACACTGCACTTGTGCTGCTTATATTTGGTAGGTGTACAAATGTCAGGGAACATGCTAAATAGGGGACCAGCTTGCTGAGCAATGTGTCCTTAGCTAGAATTTGAGTTGTGGCTATCTATGTGTGTCGTCATCTCTTAAATTGGTTGCATTCGGTTTCTCTTTTTTCTCCATGCTGTTTAGGTCCATGTGACATGCTGCTTCTTTTTTTTACATTATTAAACCACTCGCAAAATATATGCCACTAACTTCTTCTTTTTTTTTGAGAAGGAATATATGCCACTAACTAAAATGGCTTTTCAACCACTTTCTGTATAACAAACTTGATCGGACTTTGCAACAACTAAAAATGTTCTTCATTTACAATCTACCCGTACATATATAGTTGAACTTGGCAGTTGGCAGACTCCCTACATAATGGTGTCCAAAGACTCAAAAAAAACCTGATCCACCTGAGCCAACTGACTAGACCCAACTCAACCCGTGATCTATCCAACTTAAGTTGTCGACGGTAGGTGTCCATCTTCAAAACCCGATGCAGGCAGGTCTCCTGTAAAATATGACTTAACCTAACTCAACTTTGAAAATCCATCTCCACCCAAAACTCCAACCAAATTGGTGGATTTGCGATCTCCAACTAGCTAGATCTACTACAATCTCATTCATCACCATTTCAACCCGACTCAACCAAAATTGATCTGCCACCAAGGTCAATTGACTTAATCCATTTTGTTTTCTCTCTTCAATCAACGACATATCCATATTCTACTACTCAATGGGGTTGGGTTGGGTTCAAATTAAGCCCAAACCCTACCCGACCCATGGACACCTTTACGATATATGTTGTCAAGAAAATCAACTAATAATACTAGTTGATTAACCTGAAAACTAATTTTGATATTTGAAACTAGAGAGTATACCAAAGTGTATCGTCATTTCTATATGACTCTTGTGCACATTTTTAGAGAGAGAAATTCTATCTCGTGCATAATCATAAGGGGGGAAAAGCCATAAGAGAAATGCATATACCAAGGGGAATAAAACATCTTTTATGAGAAAACCTTGTTTTGTTTTGTTTTACTTTATGCCTGCTTTCTCTTTTTTTATGGTGCTTTGAGTTATATTTAGTTTCTATGCTTTGTTGCTCTTATCGCATCGTGTTTATGTGTTGGACATGCATGCATCCTTAGCTATTGTGCTTTATTGGTTGCATATTCAGAAAATTATTTGCTTTGCTATATGATCATTGTAGTCATTTTCATATTATTGCTTTGTGTTTGATCAAATTGTTCATATGTTTCACATCATGTTTACTTGATCGTCTTTTATTTGTTACATTATGCTTGTCCTTTATTACTTGATTTACCCTGAGCGTCTAATGCGTTTTGTGCAAGTGTTTCAGGTTACAAGTATATATGTTCCAAGTTCATCACAGGTTTTAGATTTAGGTGTGAGTGAGTTTTGCCATTGTTCCCAAACTCATGTTTAAGTCCAGAGTTTGTTATAGGGTGCTATTGTCACGGAATAGCCAAAGGATTACAACTATGTTTTATATTGGCTTTATTCCATGACAAAAAGTATTGTAACTGTATTAATTTATTTCCTTTATTTTTATGAGATTTTACTGTATTGAGTTTAATATTAAGTTGGTGAAGAATCAAGCATGTAATGAAGATAAGTGCATTTTGGCGACTAGCTCGCAAGAAGTTTGCAAGTAAAGGTTCTCGCGAGAAGTTCACAGGAAAAGCATATGCTAGAAGCTAAAGAATCAACTATCAGGCTGCATTTCGCGAGTACTTCGTGAGAAAGGCCATCTCGCGAGGTACTTGCGAAACTCTTTGCTTGGAAGATTTTAAGTGTGACTTTCTTATCCTTCACTCATACTATATATATCCTTATTACCCACAAAAGTAAAGGAGGAGAAAACCCTAGATAGGTTTCTACGACACAACACACCCACCTTTTAGAGAGAAAGCTACTCATCCTTTAATAAGAAATCATTGTAGTCTCTTCTCCTTCCCTCTCCCATTGTTATACCTTGAAAGGGGATTTGTACCCAAACACAACCCACACATTTTTAGAGTATAAAGAGTGTTTTGGAACTTGGAAAGTTTTGGGGATTTGCCAAAAGAAGCAGGTGAGGCTTCGCGAATGCAATCGGGCGATATTACAAGATCCAGAAAGCTAGTGAAGACAAGACTCCAAGAAGTCTGTTGGTAGCAGGAGCTTTAAGGGCTCAAGTACATTGTGTAGACTAGGCTTGGAGGATCTTTTGTTATTTGTGTATTTCAACTTATTCACTAGTGGATCGATTTCGACTTAGAGGGTTGCGGAAAGGTTTTTCGCCAAGTTCTTCGATTTCCTCTTCAATAACACATCTTGGTGTTATCTTATGTTTGCATCTTTCTTCCCTATTCTTTAAGCTTTCCTTTTATTGTTTATTATGGTTGAATATGGTTTAGAGTAGTGTTACCAGTTTATTGCGCATATTTACTTTTGTTCCGTACTTTATTAAATTAGAATAAAAACAATTTAACCGTAATTTTTAATTTTGGATCTAAACAAGCTCTAGTGTTTTCACACTAATTTGAGCTTTCAGCTTCAACTGAAACTAATAATATTTCAATATGAACTAAATTTAGTGCAACAAAAAGGACAATGCCATGAACAGGACTGTTAGAAATGTTTAACTTACCATTTTATCTCTTTCCATTTCAACGATAGTATTAGATTAATGATCGAATTATTAAATTTACTATTTTTAATAGTTTAATAATCTTTTGAGACAATTAGTATTTTTTCATGGTATTAGAACAAATCAACTTGAAATTGAACTATTAAAAGTAAATCTGAAAATTTCTTAGCAGTTTCAAAATCAATAATTTACTGGATAGGTTGAATCCTTAATTTCCTCAAATTTGTGGGTCTTTGGTCGTTTACGTGTTAATTACTTTCAGAACCCAAAGAATGCTCCAATATATTCAAATATTGAAAGTTTTCAAACACATGACTAAAACATAATATTCTTATGCTGTGGCCTTGACACATTTAGCATTCTCTTTCACTTTTGACTACAAGATTGAAGTTGACAAAATGGATTCCTACTAGGAATAAAGCAAGAGGAAAAAGAGGATGCAAAAGCGTTGCCTTTATTAAATTTTCGTCGGCTACACAATTCTTTTTAATATTCTAGTCGACCCAATTACAGGTTTTAATCCGAAGAACAGGAAATCACTAACTTCTTTCTTCCCTCCACATGAAAAAGAAAACGAATCAATGCTGATTTTATATGGGTCCATTTGCCATAGTTTTTTTTTTTTTTTTTCATTATTGAAAAAAAATTCTTTTATTTGTCATATGAACAACTTTTTAAATATTCATTTTTCTTTTAAATCTGGATATACTTTGACCTTACTTTTTTATCTTCAATAAACCAATAAAAAAAAACTCTCTCACACAAAAGCTAGGCCGAGGGAAAGTTATATTGTTCATATTTATTCGCACTCTAGGAGTACTTAAGAATTTTTCCAGTAAAAGTATTTCCGTTTTAAAGACTCACTCCTATATTGAAATATGTTAATTAGCCTATATATTTTAGATTCAAGTATAAGTTTAGCAACACCACTTTTTTTTTCCAACTGGAAATGTTGTGATAATATATCCACAAAAAAAAGAAAAAAGAAAAAAAAAAAAAAGCAATACTACTGTTCTTCTCAACCCTTTGTTTTGTTGTATTAGGCCTGCCAATTTTGATTTACTTAATGGCAAGCCATGGCCCATGAGGCAGGGTTTACTGCTTGCCTAAGATAGATCTGAGGATCACTAGAAAATGAGCCTATTGATCTTTCAGAATACTATAAAGCCCAAAAGAAACCACAAAATGTTGACATTCTAGATTTAGGCCCAACCTCCCTTTTGCCATCCAATGATTGTTTGTCTAACATATATTATAGTCCAAATTTCGGTGAAGCTTCACAACTTGCAATTAATCCCCCGGAAAATTTTGAATCTCTATTGTTTTGATCTCTCAAAATTTAAAATTTATAACTAAGATTGTTATTTTGATCCCTCAAGTTCATATTTGTTTTAGTACGTGATTATTGAAACTTGATAGGAGGGTCAAATTAACAGTAATTTAAAATGGAAGGGATTAACTATAAGTTATGAAACTTCCAATTCCAAAATAACAACAATAAATTTAAGAGGGAGTATTAGCTATTGGTGATCATAAGCAAAAAAAGCTGAGAAAGATTGTTGATATGTCTAGGCTGAAAAGTTTTACCAGTGAATTATAGACCATACAAACATCTCCTCCATTGACACACTAAGGTTTAGAGTGTGCTTGTCCGTCTAGATAATATATAATTAAAGTGTGGAAAACTATGTTATTAGTTCAAATCAGAATTCAGAACATACAACACATGGCAATCCATATGATACATAGGTGCAGGCTTGCAGACCATAAAATTGATTAGGCGTTCCATTCTCTAGGCTTCAATATCACACCAATGGATTTATGAAACAATTATGATATCGAGAACAGGATACTTGAGACACAAAAAGTTGCAGCATTCAACTCTAAACAGATTCCTGAAATTCCTACTCAACTTCTGTTAAATCCCAAAGACTGACAATTTTTTCTGAGGATAAACTCCTTACTGTATGTGACAATGCCAAAAAAAAAAAAAAAAACCTCAACAATCTTCTCCCCTAGTGGAACCCACATGAGCCATTTACCAAATAATTTGTTTGGATGAGCTTATTTTCACCTCAAAAGAGAATACAGCTTTTTAAAGCATCACATTTTTAAGGTATGGCTGTACTATATCACAATAACAAAATAAACTCATCCATTAAGTGAATCCTGCTAATCATACCAGTAGTTTCTTTTTTAATAAGTATATCAGCAGATAACTTGAATCCTAATTTGAGAACAACCCCAAGTTCCAAATATGTGGGGATCTTATGCATCTCAAACAACTATAGCTCATTCCGAGACAAATCATAAAGAGATGAGTTGGAGACATGAACAAAATGTGTTGTAAACTGAGAAGCCCCTATACCTATCTCATTGTTGATTTCCTAGACACAAGAAAATTGGAGAAAAATATAAGGAATTGCATGGTTGAATTTGCAATGAAGGTATATGTTAATATACAGTTCAGGTGAGCTACTCAAACTATGAGATGGAAAAATAGGTTTTCAGTTTTCACTACCCCTATATAAATAGGAGGGAGAAAATGAAAGTTAACAACAACAAAGCCTTTGTCCCAAATTTCTGGGGTTGGCTAAAGGAAAGTTAAGATTTAGAAAAATGATAACAAACAAAGCTAAAGAGGCATGTTTAGTTAAAAAAGAAAAGGAAGGCATGGCCTATGATATCTGCAATACGAAGTGTGCTGAATCATTTGCATACTGAAAGAGAGGCATCCTCTAAATGTAATTACAGAACAACAATATTTACTAGTCGAGATATATGTTGCTGATGTAAATTCCATCATAAGGAGTTTGCTTCCAAGGTTCAAACCATGTTCATCCTTTACTCCAACATGAAAATCAGCACTCAACAAAAGCTTGAAACACATGATAATCTAGCAATGACATGATATACAAAAGCTGACAAGCTGTGTTTAGGTATGAGAATTTAAATAACAATTTCAAGTATAAATTGCTTCAAATGCATTGAAAAAAATGCATGATGGTTTTAATTATGAGTGAAAAATCAAAGGTTATACTTATTTAACACAGACATTTTGTTTTCATTTGAGTTTAATCTCGTGTTTGAATTTAATCTTGGATTTTGTTGTCTTTGGTGGTGGCGTGCGGTGGTGGTTGGCTATGGTGTGAAGGTGGCTGTATATGCTGAGAGGAGAGAAAAGAGAGAGCGGAGACAAAAATATAAATATTTAAATGAAGTAAAAAAATAAAGTATTGATTCTGATGTGTATGCATAAAAAAAAAAAGGATAACTATAAAAATTAGAGTTTTTTTTTTATTTTTTATCTAAAAATCTGAGGAGGCTAATGTGAATACTCTTATAGTTCCCCTTCTGTATGAGAATTTTATAGGGAATAAAATATTGCCAATAATTTTCACTTAATTCCTTTTTGCCGCTACCATAAAAAAAAAATTCCAATCACAACTTGGAGCCTATAGAGTTTGTATTTTAGAAGAGTTGGGTTTTTAAGATTTGATTAAAAAGATAGGCTAGAATTTGTATTTGAATTTGAAAGTAATCCAAAATGCTTGGAGCCAATAGTTTTTGCATGGTGTTAGTAGTAGGTTTTTCAAATTTGATTAAGAGGATAAGTTACAATTTGAAATTGAAGATTTAGTATTTCAATATTTTGATAATTTTATTTAAGTGTAAGTATCCGTTTAGATACCATTTATTTTGCTGAAAACTGAAAACTGAAAGCACTGTAGCAGAATAATTTTTAAATGTGTAAATAGTACCGTAAGATCCATTATTTTTTAATAAAGTACTTGTAGATCCCGTGAACAATGCACGGGACCCACAAAACAATGCATAGTGTCTCTTGAAACATGTGCATCAAAAAAAAAAAAAAGGGAAAATGCAAATGCAAACGCAAACGCAGCAGACAAAATGCAATCCAAACGCACAATTAATCGGTACCCAAACGGGTACTTACACTACCTTTTTATAATTATATGGGAGTCAAGAAAATAAATTATATTCCCTTAAAAATTTGAGTTTTTGAAACAAAAATAGCAACCAAAAAAAAAAAAAAAGTTTAATCATGGCTAGACAACTTAGTAAAGAAAAAAGGCATTAATATTTATTACCATAACAACCGGAGATCCTTCAAAGATATGGAATTTTGAAAATAATAATAAAAGCATGACAAATTTCAAAGGGCAAGTTTGAAAACAAAGACCCAGATATGCTAAGAGAGAGAGAGAGAGAGAGAGAGAGAGAGAGAGAGAGAGAGAGAGAGAGAGAGAGAGAGAGAGAGAGAGAGAGAGAGAGAGAGAGAAGAGACCCAATCAATACCTGATGACTTGACCCGACCTAATACCTAAATCCAACCCAACCCGACTCGACACTAAATATAACATATAAAGACACCATTGATGCCTATGAGTTTGAATTTAACTATGTTATATTAAGCACTTATTTTAGTCATAAACCGAACCCGAACCTGACCCAGCACTAAATATAACATGTAGAGATACCGTTGATGTCTTTGAGTTTGGATGTAATTATGTTATATTAAGCACTTATTCTAGTCATTATTATTCGAGACCAGAATATCAATTCATGAAATATAAAGCGGAAACAAAAATCCACTTGGTCCTCAAAATGGAAAAATATGGTGCTCCTCCACTACGCGGTTTCTTGGTGGATAAGAGTTTCTTTTTTTCTACCACTATCTTGACGTTTCAAGCAAGCTGCAAACTTTGCACAATAAGTTTTCTTGGACAGTCCGAGAGCGAAGACTCAAAGAAGTATCGAGTCTTTCTTAGATTCTCTACCGTCCACGGGGAAGCTTGGATGAAACACCCATGAGATATTTTGCAGACCAATTCTAAAGGATAATTCAGTGAAAGAGAGGAGTATTCCCACTTGGTTTCTTGTCTGTTTTCTTAAGCTTTTCACTTTTTTGAGTATCTCTTATTCTCTTGCAAGCCAACTATAAGCGTAGTGGAAGAAGTCGGATAAAGGCTGAGTTGAGAGTTTTGGGATGGCTTCGGTATATCTGTTTGTTTTCTTTGTTCTCTCACACCTCTTGGTTCACTCGGCCGAAGAAGGGAATTTGAATCACGCAAATTGTACACCATTTTATTGTGGAAAATTTGGCAGCATCGGCTTCCCATTTGCCAAAAGCACAAACTCATACTGCGGTTTACTCACTGTAGACTGTGACGAAACAACTCCGATGATCCAAGTGGGGATAGAGGGAAGGTCATATGATGCGATAAACATCTCTCAGCCTAACACCAGTTACGCCACCATACGTGTCGAGGACGAAGTGCTTCAGGAGCCCTTGAATCTCCGTAGATGCAACTTGTTAGGCACTTTGACTTTTCCCAACTCTCCCGTTGTTTCTTTTGAAATCACCACTCCCAATCTCACTCTCCCTAGAAATTTTAAAAATACAAGCTGCAATGACTATAATATCTACTATAGTAACTCAAACCATACTTCTCCAAGTTTTCCACCTGAATGATCAATTATTCAGCTCCCAAAAAATGGGAATTCAGCTAATGATGATGACCTGTATGCACTCTTAACCGCTAATTTCGACCTCAAAGTGCATGTGTCTCGTTATTGTATCAGTTGTCATAATAGAGGAGGTCAATGTCAGAATTCTGGAGGAGAAGAATTTAATTGTGCCATTGCAAAGAAAGGTATGTAAATTCGAATAACCCAAAAATATATGGATGCACGCTCATATTTACGTTCATGATAATGCATGTAAGTTTTTTGTATCTGGGTTGTAGATATTCCTATGCACGTTATGCTACCATTTTCATGGCATGATTCGCTTTTAATTTCTAGAGGACAACTTTAGGTTGGATTTGAATTTGAGGAGTTAAAAGTTGACGGGAATTCGAAAAACATTGTTTGGATAAATAACTTACATTATTAATATTTAATTTGAGATTCAAGGATTAATTTCTCTCAAAATAAAAGTATAAAAGACTAATTAGAATTTGCAATTGAAATAAGGTCTTAGTTTTAATTATTTCAAATCCACGTATTAATAAGCTAAAATCCATTAAGAAGAGACAGTAACATTCTCCGTTCTCTGTGAATACTTTTTTTTTTATATATATAATATAAAAATTCTTCTTTAACTTAATCTAAGTGTATATATGTGTGAAGCTCCTTCTTGAAAACTTGAACCCCAGCTCTTACCCCTCGCACCCAACAATCCCTTATACTTAAAAAATGACCATCACACCAAGGATAAATGGTAGCCCATGAATACTTAAGAATTACCGTAGCTCACATCTAGAAAACAGTTTGTACATCTTACATAATTGTTGCGGGAGAACTTAGGAAAACTCCGAAGATCCAACTATAGAGGAGCGAATACTGTACAAGGTTGAAAGCATCTCTCTTAGATTGATATCATACTAATTAGGAGCCAGAATCCCAGAATCAATTGCATTCCGACAAATGCAAGTCCTTAAAAAATTTTGACTACTCTTTTCAAATCACCGCACCAATTGGACTCTATTCAAATACAACTATATACTCTCAATGTTTTGATCATATGCTTCACTCGGCTGAAGAAGAAGGGATATACCTCCCAATTGTCCAGCCTTTCATCGTGGAACCTTTGAATGTGGAAAACTCGGCAAGAATGATTTTGCATTGGCCAAATGCTTTCCTCTTTAAACGGGTTTCTACAGTTTTTATTCCCACACAAGATCACTATAGACTTTCTAAAGTTGCTGGACCATACAGTAATCTTTTGATTAATTATGAGAAACAGGCGTAATGCCACTGAACTTTGAGTTTTTTTTTTTTTTTTTTTTTCCCCACATTATCCTTAGTTTTTCTACTGCTGGTCAATTGAGAAAGGGAGTGGGGAACTCCCCTCAGTAGATTCTCTAGCTATAGAAATAATATGAAGGTATCTCCCGATGCACAGAACATGATTCACATGAACCCCAACTATGCCCTTTAACCTGTTTTCACGAGTCTTCCATATCCAATTTCCAAGCCAACTACCGCCTTAACCTGAAAAATTAAAAAAAAAATATTAATACCGCGTGGTTTTAATTTAGATTAACAGTTCATTTGGTTGGGGCAAAACAGGAAGAATAGATAATAGATAAGAGAAAAGTAGGGAGAAAACTGATTTTATGAAAGTTTGGTCGGAAAGAATGGGAGGTTGAAATTTGGTGGGACCATGTGTTTTGGAAAAAAAAATAGCAGGGAGAGAAATAGTTGCAGTCAATGACTAAACTACTATTTTCTTTTTTTTTTACGCATTCGACACGGACATGCTGTTTGCCACTTTTCTTTTTTCTTTTTATTTTTTTTATGCTTTCTTGGCTGTGGGCGTGTTTCTTCTTCTTCTTTTTTCTTTATTATTATTTTTTTTTTTTTTTTTTTTTTTTTTTTGCTTATCTAGAAGTGATTTTTTTTAACTTTTTTTTTTTCAAAGCATGATTTTTTTTTTTAATAAATTTGGGTGATTGCCTTTTTCTCTTCTTTTTTTTGCCACTTTTTTGTTTTAATTGGGCATCATTTTTTAACAATGGTATATGAGTAAATTTGTACAAACTCACTTTTTTCATACCTCCACTTTTCCACTCCTAACCAAATACAAATGAGGGAAATTAAAATTTTTTATCCTCCCACTTTTCTATCCCTTCCCCATTTTCTATCCTCCCACTTTTCCAACTCTCCAATCAAACGGATAGAAAATTCTTGATAGGTAATTTTAGTTTCGGTTGGTGATTAAGAATCCTAGAATCTGTCTTTTTGTTTTCTTTTTCCTCTAGCACCTTGTTAGAATTGTGTGGTTAGATAATTAAATTTATCATATCTCAATAGTTAATGCTTTAGAACCATTAGTAATTTAATATAGTATCAGAGCAAGAGGTTTTAAGTAATTTAACTTCATTGCATCCAAAACCATATAAGATACATAGAAGCCGGTTTTAATAATGCTTGTGTAAGGCTGTTAGGATTTCAAAGCTTCAACTTTATTTCGATCTTCACTGTTTAACTTTAACTAACACAATTTTTGTTTGAATCTTACTCTAGGTATAGGGTTTAACAAAAGGGCAATAGTGATAACATTAGGTAAGAAGCCTCTTCAATCATATATTCTTGAAGCAATTCATAATCACTTGTGTGCTTGGACAGCGTACTGAATTTAAATTATTCCTTCTTTAAAATGTGACGTGTTTTTCTTTTCAACACATCTATGGTTACAAGCTATCATGATTTTCTCATTGACAGGCTTGACTGGGAATGTGTATAACTAATTATCAAATCTTTACGGCACTAATTTTATATCTCACTAGTCACTGGTCACCTACCTGTGCGATGTACGGAAAAGATAACGATAATCTAATAAAATTTGAAAATAGGAAATTGAGTTAATAATATACAAATCATTATAAAAATATTAATGCATGGTCAAATTGATATATAACTAAAAAAAAGTATGTTTGCGTGTGTTTTATGTGCATCGGAAGTAATGATATTTATAGAACGTTTCTTCTCATCCAAATTTTTCATGTTTTTTGATCAATGCAGCATCATAGGTGTTAGGTTCTAAGGAATTAGGAACTAATATATTAGAACTTCAATTTGTAATGTTGGCAAACCATGATCAAAACAATCTTTAGTCTTGTTTTAGACTTGCTCAAAGTATGTCTTATTATGTAAAGTTGGAATCGAGTTAGCAGAATTCATTGTGCAGATCTGTCAGGCTCAATTTATCGAGAATTAGACTCGATCGATCGAAAGTCGTGCAGATCGTTTTTCTGCAGAATTTTCCAACCAGCCCTAGCCCATTTAACGTGTAGGGTTTTATGTTTTGCCCTAAGTATATAAGGGAAAACCCTAGCCACGTTTTTAGAGTTCTGATTACTGTGTTTGTGAATCTAATTGTTAGATCTAGAGGTGTTTACCTTCACATACAATTAGGGTTTCCAAACTCTAGATTCATGTCAAGAGATTTGTAATCATACAGTTGCAGAATAAAAGAGTTTAAGATATACAAGCAGATGTGCTTGTGCTTTGCTGAGAATTCAAGGAAAGAAGGAGTCCGTGGTCTCGAAGCTGTCACGTGGTCGTGGTAATAAGTTTCCTACAAGCAGGTAGCAATAGGATGTTAGTGATCTAAGTCTCTATTATGTAAACTTCAATTCTTTCATAGTGAATTCGTTTTATCTTGAGGATAGCTAGGTTAAATCCTCTCCAGATTTTTACCGGTTTGGTTTCCTGGGTCATCATATCATGTGTTCTTTATTATTCTGCACTTTTGCATGATATGATATATTTGTGTTAACCTAGATTTGTTTAATTTACCTAAGTTAATCACTTGACTAATTATCTAAGTTAATCTGTTTGGGTTTAAGGGGTTTAAACTTCTTACAATAGGAACAAAGACCTGAAATAGTACTACATGTCATACAAAGAAGAATACCAACCAAATATAAGTTTTGTACTAAAGATACAAGTAAAATTATACAAACAAATTGATTCCTATAAAACTATTTTATGCTCAAAGTTATACAAACATTAATCTAAAGTAAACCCGTCCAAATACCGAGATTCAAAACTTTGACACTAACCTTAAAATAATATCAACCATTTCAAGCTTTTAGGAAAAATAAATCTTTGGTCACAAAATAACCATTTAACCACAAATTCTAAATACAAAGAAGGAAATCTATGAATTGAGAACATGCAAATACATGAAGAATAAGGTTAGAGAGAGGGAGAGAGGTACTGTTGCTATGGCGAAGTTGATTTCCTTGCTGCAACTCCTAAACTTCATGTATTAGAGAGATTTTTTTTTTTTGGGGGGGGGGGGGGGGGGGGGGGAGGGGGGGGGGAGAAAAATGTATTAGAGAGATTGAAAGAGACAATCCAAATATAAGAAATATATAGAGTTGAAGTTTTTGTCTGTTTTATCGAAAGAAGAGGAAAGGATGTAGAAGATTTATTAATTTTTTTGGTAACAATCATATATCAACATATGAAAGATTGCATAACATCAGACCATAATATAAATGAAGTCTATCATGGCAATGCAATAGGAAGTATGAATAAATGCTGAATGAAAACGACAAAGAAAAATATTGGCAGCTTAGAAGATTGACATGTATCCATAATTGTTTGCCACATGGCGTTATTCGTCATATCATACCTAATAAATGGAAGAAGTTACAACATATAGAGGAGGTGAGGAGGTTGTAATGCATTGGTGACTGTCAGAATTCCATATAATAGCAGCATTTGAAGAATTTGAGTTAACGGAGAGACACATGATAGAATTGGAGATAAAGTAATACCTAGATTTAAGGAGATACTCAATAAATGTCAATCGGTAAATCTAAAAATAAAAAATAAAATAAGAAAATAAATGATGATATGGCGTTGATGTAGCTTAACCGAAGCGTAGCAATAATAAATGCTTCGCTTCAACTTTTAAATATATATAGATGCAGTGATAACTTTTCAGTTTTCAAATTACTACTAGCAGTTTTTTTGTCATAGCTCTATTTGCCCCCCTTTTTTTTATCATTCTAAATAATGCTGCTTGTATTGTATGTACAGAATTCATTATAAGAATTCTAAGACTTGTCCTCATTTTTCACTTATCAGGGAAAAAAAAAAAAGACGTCCTTACTTTTCAACTTCAATTATGCGTGTTTGTTGACCTACAATAGATAATCTTTTACAGTTCATGCCAGGTCGTACTTACATTTTTCTTATTCATTTTTAGTCTGGTGTCACCATAAAAGAATGCAAATTTAAAATGGTTCAAGAGATTCTCTAACGGATAATTAGAGTGGCTTTATTTTATGCACCACAAAACTTTGTAATATGTTCTTTGATTACAGTCACTTCATTATCTGGAATTGGAGTCCTAGTGGTCATAATCTGCTACTTCTTGGGAATGCTCTCGTGTAATAAAAGTTGGAAGAAAGGAAATCCGACTTATCAGGACGTAAAGGCCTTTTTAAGGAGCCATGGACCACTTGGTATTAGAAGATACAAATATTCAGATATAAAGAAAATTACTAACTCCTTTAAAGATAAATTAGGCCAAGGTGGCTATGGTGATGTATATAAAGGAAAGTTACAAGATGGTTGTTTTGTGGCTGTGAAAGTTTTGAAAGAATCAAAAGGCAATGGAGAGGAATTCCTTAACGAAGTTGCAAGCATTAGTAGGACCTCCCATGTTAACATTGTCACTCTTATGGGTTTTTGCTTTGAAAATCTAAAAGCGCTCTCATTTATGAGTTTATGCCAAATGGATCTCTTGAAAAGTTCATATATAAACAAAATCCCTCAAATGTTGACATTCAATTGGGATGGGAAACATTATACAATATTGCAATTGGCATTGGTAGAGGATTAAAGTACTTGCATAAAGGATGCAACACACGAATCTTGCATTTTGACATAAAGCCTCACAGCATTCTTTTGGATGAAAACTTCAATCCAAAGATTTCTGATTTTGGCCTCGCAAAAATATGCCCTAAAGAAAAAAGTATCATATCAATGGTGGGTGCAGGAGGGACCATAGGATATATAGCTCCAGAAGTATTTTGTAGAAATTTTGGAGGGGTCTCTCATAAATTAGATATTTATAGTTATGGAATGATGATTTTAGAAATGGTTGGGGTAAATAATATTGATGTCAGTGTTTATTGTACTAGTGAAGTATATTTTCCACATTGGATTTACAAGCGCCTTGAATTAAAAGAAGAACTAGGACTGAAGGGCATTCTGAATGAAGCAGATCAAGATGGTGCAATGAAGATGATAACAGTAAGTTTGTGGTGCATACAGACCAATCCCACAAACCGGCCACCTATGAGTAGAGTGGTGGATATGTTAGAAGGGAGCCTAAACTCTTTGCAAATCCCTCCCAATCCCTTTTTGTCTTCCCCTCCAAGATCACCGATTTCGTCATTACAATATGATTCCGTGTCCTCAAATACATCTCTTCCTTCAAGGCAAACCTTGAGTCTAGGCCGTAACGAAATTTGTGAAATGTAATTATTCTGAGCTTGTCAATGATGACTCTTTCTTTGTTGCTTATTATATGCTCTAAAACCAGGTTTTATGGCTATCTCTATAAATTAGTAATGCTGAAGTCCAGTAGCAATTAAGAGATGTACCATGATATATTCTTCCCATACTAAAACTTGAGTATACTTCAAATGAAAGCACAAATTATATTATTGGCATTTCACAAATCTTGGAGATATCTGCTCTGTGACTTTTCTTTTTACATTTCATATATCATGAGTTCATTATTGAATTGAGAACATAATTATATATCTTTGACTACGGTATTGAGTGTCCATGTTTATCTGTCAAATAATGGTTTTATCATAAGCAAGCTTAGAATATTTGAATTAATTTTATTTGTCCTTTAAAACATCAATAAAAGGCCGATTTACATTGGTCCAAATCATGAATATGAGTAAACATGTAAGTACAATAAAATCCCAAGAGACATGTATAATTTCTTGAATTATTTAAAAAAAATTATTTATTTATTAGTAAACAGATGATAATCTTGATGATTTTGAAGAATAATTTCAATTTGAGATAACATGATAAGAAAATAGTCCATGATAAGATAAAATCCTGATTTTCCTTTGAAAAATAGTAGAAATTCGCAATAAAATCAGATAAAAATAAAGAAGGAACAATATACTTTTGAAAGATGGTTGTTACCCTCCCTCCCCGCCCACCCCTTCCCTCAAGAAGGTAAGTAGCAGCCATAAATGAAATTCAATCTTTTCATGTAATATTACGTATTCAAAGGTCACGTGAGTTGCACGTGACATGTTTTTCCATCTAAATTAATAGTCAAATTGACAGTAAAGTGCAAAGTGAAACACAAGTTATAGTTTAGGTGGTAATTGTGCATTCTGAAAGTTCATGGTGATAAGTGTAAATGAAATTTAGTTTAAGATGGTTTAATGTAATTGCTTCTTTGTTTTACACCCTATATCTCCAATAAGCACTTTAACATCCATGAGTAGTAGTGGCTTTCACAATATTTAAATAGACATCCTTTTATATGAATCACACGTCATAGTAGCTTCACACTAAATCAAAGGTAGCCATTTTTACTATCGTTTCGAAAAAATGTGAAAAATACGAAATTGTTCCAAGATTTATATCAATGCTTGTGCATTCTAAAAGTTCAGGGTGATAAGTGTAAATGAAATTTAGTTTAAGGTATAAAATATAATTACTTCTTTGTTTTACCACCCTATATCTCCAATAAGCACTTTAACATCCATGAGTCAACCCAAGATCTATCCAACTTTAGAGGTCGATAATGGGTGTCCACCTTCAAAACCCAACGCTAGTGGGTCTCCTCCTCCAAAATCCAACTCGACCTAATCTGACCATAAAAACCCATCTCTGCCCATATTGGTGGAGATCTTGTGATCTCCAACTAGATCTACCGCCATCTCCTTCAACACTGTTTTAACCCTATTCAACCAAAACTAATCTGCTACCATAGCCAACTAACTTAATCCAATCTGTTTCCTCTCTTCAATCAACAACAAGTCCCCTTTTCTGCCACCTAACAAGATCACGTTGGGTTCAAGTTAAGCCCAAACCCAACCCAACCCATGGATACCTCTACTATATATGTTGTCAAAAAAATTAACTAATACTAGTTATTAACATGAAAACTAATTTTGATATCTTAAACTCAAGGGAATGTTAAGGTGAACAATA
The DNA here is from genome assembly GCA_033629205.1 of Lithocarpus polystachyus. NCBI lineage: Eukaryota > Viridiplantae > Streptophyta > Magnoliopsida > Fagales > Fagaceae > Lithocarpus > Lithocarpus polystachyus. The sequence continues at coordinate 2,766,642 of CM066162.1, read as the reverse complement.
TGCATGTTAATGCTTCAAATAAAACTAAAGAGAATGATAACCAACACCGCCTAGTATTGGTTAAGTGCAGAAAAGACAAAAATAATTTGTCAAAATAAGTTTTAAAAAAAAATTTTTGAATAGTACTACAAATCTGAAAAAATGACATGAATTGAAAAAAAAAAAAAAAAAAAACAAAAATTGTGTCAGGAAAAAGTAAAAAAAAAATTGTGATTAACGGGCACCGTGCGGTACCCATTAACACAACCCTAAAATTAATAATATTTCAATATGGGCTAATTTTAGTGCAATGAAAAGGACAACACCATGAACAAGACGGTTAGAAAGGTTAAAATTACCATTTTATATATTTTTTTTCAATAACAATATTAGAATAATGATCAAATGATTAATGAAGGAGCAATGGGCCAAAAATTCTTTACCCCTGTATACGCTGGGCCTAAAGCCTAAGCCGAGGACTAAGGCTAATCCAAAGATGGTCCAACTTAGCCTAGAAAGTCTGTGGTGGAAGGTGTAAGGGTTAAGTGTGAATTTAGTGACCCGGGAAGTTGTGCCGAGGATGAATGTCACCTCGGATAACCAAAGCCGGGGTGAGTCTTGGGGATCTGCCGTTCAGGAAAACACCCCAGAGGATTCTGTCAGACTGGGTGAGTATTGCCAAAGCATGTACCAGGAAAAGATCCCAAAATATCAAAGAAGAAGGCTGCCACCTCCGCATTGAGTGCTCTGCAGCTAACCTTCTGACCGCATTTATGTGGAGATGATATCTGAACAGTGATTTCCAGCCTTCCGGCTACTACACAAAGACTTCTGAAAAAAGTGGGATGGAACAAGTATCAACACCAACCATTTAGACTGCACGTGGAAGGCAAAGAGGAGATAAGGGAGGAGTATAAAGGGAAAAGGGCGCCCAGAAGAAAGGGGATCGCAAAATAAAGAGAGAGAAACACTGTAGACACGAAAAACCAAACGTGTAATTAAACTTAGAGCAACATATATCATAGTTGACCTCCTCGGACATTGGCCGAGGACGACTCTACCTTATTGATTGTCTAAATCGGGCTAACCTAGTTTTCTTTACCTACTCTCTACAAATTCATTGTTGTTAGGCTTTTTGGGCTGGTCCATCCACTATTGGGCTGGAGAGCCAAATTTGTGTCCTTACAATTAAAATTTATTATTTCTAACTATCTAATAATTTCTTGACACAATTAATAATTTTCATGGTATTAGCACAATTTGACTTGAATTTGAATTATTAAGAGGGAATCTGAAAATTTCTTAGCAGTTTCAACTTTGCTGAAATTTGTGGGTCTTGGTCGTTTACATGTTAATTACTCTTACAACCCAAAGAACGCTCCAATATATTCAGGATTTAAAGTTTTCAACACATGACAGAGCATTTGCAGCAGTGGTGTCAAATTGCTATATTGCTATAATATATAGCAATATAGCTACTTAGACCCACAATTTCAGCTCACAGCAGTGGAGCTATTTCTCTATTTTTTAGCTTCAAGTGAACAGTGCACATCTATAAATAAATGTGCACTGTTCACCACAGCTAAAAAAAAAAATACTATTTTATTATCTCTCTCTCTCCTCTCTCATTAACACGTCTCATTCTTTCTTTCTCTCTCTCTCTCTCTCTCTCTCTCTCTCTCTCTCTCTCTCTCTCTCTCCCCGGCGCCTCTTCTTCTTCTTCCTTCTTCCTTCTCTCTTTTTTTTTTTTTTTTTTCTCTCCCTCATCGCCGATCAGCTCAGCGCCGTCCTCCATTGCCGTCCTCCATCGCCGTCCTCAGTTCATCACCCAGCCGTCCTCCGTCGCCGATCTTCATCGCCCAACCGTCCTCCATCGCTGTCCCACCTCACCGTCCTCCATGTCTCCCTCATCACCGATCGCATGGGTTTTTTTTTTTTTTCTGTTGTGGACTGCTGTGGTGGTGGTGATGGTTGTGCTGTGGTGGTGATGGTGGTGGTGATGGCTGTGCTGTGGTGGTGGTGATGGCTGTGCTGAAGCTTGCTGTAGTCCCACCTCGCCGTCCTCCATGTCTCCCTCATCGCCGATCGCATGGGTTTTTTTTTTTTTTTTTTTAGTTGTGGACTGCTGTGGTGGTGGTGATGGCTGTGCTGTGGTGGTGATGGTGGTGGTAATGGCTGTGCTGTGGTGGTGGTGATGCTGTGCTGAAGCTTGTTGTAAAATTTTTTATTATTATTGTATTGAGTTTTTTGTATTATTTTAATCAAATAGCTAAAAATATAGATGAATTGCTGTGGAGTGTGAAGAGGTAAAAGCTAAAATTATAGATAAAGTAACTTTTAGATGAGAGAATTATAAATGTGCTGCTGTGAATGCTCTAAAACGTAATATATTTAGCATTCCCTTTCACGCTTTTTGACTATAAACGAAGTTGGCAAAATGGATTCCTACTAGGAATAAAGCAAGAGGAAAAAAGAGAGTGCAAAAGCGTTGCCTTTATTAAATTTTCGTCGGCTACACAATTCTATCTAATATTCTAGTTGTCCCAATTACAGGTTATTAATCTGAAGAACAGGAAATCACTAGCTTATTTCTTTCCTCACATGAAAAAGAAAACGAATCAATGCTGATTTGATGAGTCCATTTAGCCCAGGGAAAATTATATTGTTCACATCTATGAGAGAAAAGAACATAATTTCTCCGTGCTCTGGATGTACCTAAAAATTTTTCCAGTGAGAGTATTTCCTTGTAAAAGACTCACTCCTTTATTGAAATATATTAATTAGCTAATACATTTTTAGGTTCAAGTATGAGTTTAGCAACACCACATTTTTTTCCAACTGGAAATGTTGTGATATCTATCCACACAAACAAAACGCAATACTTCTCTTCTTCTCAACTCTTTTGGTTGTATTAGGCCTGCCTATTTCGATTTTCTTAATGGCAAGCCATGGCCCATGAGGCAGGGTTTACTGCTAGCCTAAGATAGACCTGAGGATCACTAGAAAATGAGCCTATTAATCCTTCAGTATACTATAAAGCCCAAAGGACACCACACAATGTTGACATTCCGGATTTTGGCCCAACCTCCTTTGCAATCCAATGATTGTTCGTCTAACATATGTTTTAGTCCTAATATTGGTGAAACTTCACAACTTGCAATTAATCCCACTGAAAATTTTGAATTTCTATTGTTTTGATCTCTCAAATTTTAAAATTTATAATTAAGATTGTTATTTTGATCCCTCAAGTTCATATTTGTTTTAGTAAGTGATTATTGAAACTTGATAAGAGGGTCAAATTAACAGTAATTTAAAATTAAAGGGATTAACTGTAAGTTTTGAAATTTTGCAATTCCAAAATAACAATAATAAATTTAGAGGGAGTATTAGCACTTGGTGATCATAAGTAAACAAGCTAAGAAAGAGTGTTGCTATGTCCAGGCCGAAAAGTTTTACTAGTGAATTAAAGACCATAAAAACATCTCCTCCATTGACATACTAAGATTTAGGGTGTGCTTGTCCATCTATATAATATAAAATTAAAGTGTGGAAAAATAAGTTATTTGTTCAAATCAGAATTCAGAACATACAACCCATGGCAATCCATATGACATATAGATGCAGGCTTGCAGCCCATAAAATTGATTATGCGTTCCATTCTCTGGGCTTCAATATCACACCAATGGATTTATGAAACAATCATGGTATAGAGAACAAGATACTTGAGAGTTGAGACATAAAAAAGTTGCAGCATTCAACTCTATACATATTCCTGAAATTCCTGCTCAACTTAGCAGTTATATCCCAAAGACTGACAATTTTATCTGAGGATAAACTCCCTATGATCATTTAAACGTCCCAAGGCTCCCCATATCAAAATCATCATTGAATAAAGTGAGTTGTGAGTGGCAAACATCACTCAGACCTTCCAAAGCTTTAGAACTTTCTCAAGTCCAGAATATGATACTGTATGGAACAATGCAGCAACAAACTAATGTAAAAAAACCCTCAACAATCTTCTACCTATGTGAAACCCACACCAGCCATTTACCAAATAATTCGTTTGGATGAACTTATTTTCACCTCAAAAGAGAATTCAGCTTTTTAAAAGCATCGCATTTTTAAGGTATGGCTGTACTTCATCACAATAACAAAATAGACTCATCCATCAAGTGAATCCTGCTAATCATACCAGCAGATAATCATACCAGTAGTTCTTTTTCTAATAAGTATATCAGGCAGATAACTGGATTCCTAATTTGAGAACAAACCCAGGTTCCACAAACATGGGGATCTTATGCATCTCAAACTACTATAGCTCATTCTGAGACAAATTATAAAGAGATGAGTTGGAGAAATGAACAAAATGTGTTGTAAACTGAGAAGCCACAATACCTGTCTCATTGCCGATTTCCTAGACACAAGAAAATTGGAGGAGAAAAATATAAGGAATTGCATGGTTGAATTTGCAATGAAGGTATGTGCTAATATACAGTTTAGGTGAGCTACTCAAACTATGAGATGGAAAAATAGGCTTGCAGCCTTGCACTACCCCATATAAATAGGAGGGAGAAAATGAAAGTTAACAACAACAAAGACTTAGTCCCAAATTTCTGGGTTTGGCTAAAGGAAAGTTAAGATTTAGAAAAATGATAACAAACAAAGCTAAAGAGGCATGTAACATGTTTAGTTAAAAAAGAAAAAGAAGGCATGGTATGATATGAGCAATACAGAGTGTGCAGAATCATTTGCATACAGCAAGAGAGGAATCCTCTAAATGTAATTACAGAACAACAACAATATTTACTGTCGAGATATATGTTACACTGATGAAAATTCCATCATAGGGAGTTTGCTTCCAAGGATCAAAACTAATTTCATCTGCTCACCCATGTTCATCCTTCACTCCAACATGAAAATCAGCACTCAACAAAAGCTTGAAACACATGATAATCTAGCAATGACATGATATACAAAAGCTGACAAGCTGTGTTTAGGAATGAGAATTTAAATAACATTTTCAAGTATAAATTGCTTCATATGCATTGCAAAAAATACATGATGGTTTTGGTTACAAGAGAAAAAACAGAGGTTCTTATTTAACACAGAGAGATGTTTTGCTTCAATAAATTACATCTGTCAAAATCTGACAAAACATCCTACAGTTAGTCATTTCGCGTTAATATATAAATATAGCTTACATATATCCATATATTTCATCAGAAGATCAAATTTGTACCATACAAACTTAATTCAAGCCATTTGAACTAAAAGAAATTCAAATCTTCTCTTCAACTTACATTTAAATGAAACAACAAAGATTTTTGTAAATTTTTTTTTATTTATCACAAAAAAATCGTAACTTGATATTCATATCTGTAACTTAAACTATGGACAAGGAATAAAACATACTCATTTGGTAATCAAGGTAACATTTTTTTACACTCTTTTGACATTGTTTTATTACACTTACATGATTGAACCAATTAATCACCGACCACAAGATGCTAAAACTGCACACAACAACCAAAAGTTATTATAATTGATACAAAAATGTACAAATTTGATTTTTTCAACTCAATGTGTGCCAAACTGAAGAGAAACAAACCCACACACGGATTTTGCTCTCCTTTGACAGCACCTACACAAAATAAACGTAGGCTTTCACAAAAAGTATTAGAATAGAAAAAGACGGCTCCATTAATAGGACCAACATATTGGTTCCAACTACACTCATGGTAACTAAGCAGTCCATACATGTATTACCTTCAACAGCCATGGACGTCTAAGAATGACTACAATAGAGGTTCAATAGAGCTTGAAGAATCTAGAATAAGAGCACCACAACAAATGTGCTGAAATAACAGCATAAACCACAGTTCCTAAATCACATTGCTTCCCAAACAGCAACCAGAAGCCTAAAAGTTTTTCAAGACTGCAAAGTTAAATATTGAAGCAGCCTCGTAAGACATGCAAAATTCATAATCACAAAGGTTTGGGGTTGGTCCTACAACTCCCTCAAGCATTAAACTTAAACAGAAAGTAAATTTAAACTAGTTTCTATTTCAAGAACACCAGAAATTGTTGGCTACTTACCCATGAGAAGCAGTCATTGTGAAAATCTTTCATTGCTGAGCATTCTCTTGGTATTCAATTGACAATAGTAAATGCTCAATGGCCTGTCAATCAACATTATAACCAGTACTAAGTTAATCAGATGGCAGGAATCTCCCTAACAGAGTATGTCCCAGAGCAAGGTTCCATACTGTTATAAGCAAACCTATGCTCATCAAGGAAACAGAAAAATACAAATAACAAATCCTACAGAAAAATTATTCTCTGTGACAGTATACATAATGTATTATGTATAACCAACGTATCCCATAGACTCATTCCCACTACCTTCCCTACTCGTCTCCCCCTATCTCCCTCCATCCAAACATAGGTTAGAGTTACTTAGAATGTGTTAGATATAGCAAGATTAAAGGAATACCGCTTTCCTCAGATGACAGAGGCCACTGCTCTGTGCAACAGCCACCCCCTATCCCCCCCCAAAAAAAACAAAAACAAAAGAGAGCCCAAAAGCAGCCAATTCAAGTGTTTCTTCATAACACTTGAGATGCTACCTTCCTCTTCATAATTTGGAAGCATAATAAAAAGGACAGATATTTTCTAAAAGAGTTCTCAGAAAAGTAACACCTATAATTCAATGTACAAATAAGTTGAGTATCATCACACCCATGACCCAACCATTACATATACACGTTCTTCTCTTTTTTTCCTTGTTTTTTGTTTAGGCATATAAAGATTATACAAGAATTATCAGTGTAACATAGTTCATGTCCTTCATAAAATCAGCAGTTAACGAACCAGTTTTCAAAGGCGAAATATCTTCATTGATTCCAAGTTCAATTAGTAAACAACACACACCTATTCCGAACACAGACATGCTACCAACTCTACCAAGTTCAAATACATATCGAAGACACCATGCAGACTACACGTAACCCTGCAAAGTCACAAACAAGAGCAAGAATTATGCAATTCAATAATAACTATACAATTTTTTTTTCCTTTTTTTAAAGGTTGCATCAGTCCATTCCATCAATTGAAAACTGCATTCATAAAAGCATAAAAGCTGGAACATCCAAAAGCTTTCATTTCCAAAAAAGGGCATTACAGCCTCAACATTCAAAAGGGCTGCTCATTCAGCTGCCAACAAAGATAACAAATCTCCTAATCCTTCCATGCTAATTATTTATCTGAGAACGAAAACAAAACTTGAGGAGATCCTCCCCCACAGATTCTACTATATCAATGATCCTAAAATAAAATAAAAACCCTTCCTCCCTATTACATTAATCATCAAAATTTAACCTTTCCCCCCTATTTTTGCCTCAAAAGCCATAAATTTATTGTTAGATAAATCATCATGATGATAAAAATGAATTAAGACTTATTCTCCACCGTGACACCAAGCTCTCCAGCTACAATCACAGTGGTTGCCAAGCCAAGAAACATCCCATGCTCCACAACACCAGGAATCCTCAAAATCTTATCGCTTGCAGTATTCAAATCCCCAATATCCTTCTTGAAAAACAATTCCACAATGTGATTCCCATTGTCTGTAACAAAGGGCACCTTCCCATCCAAATCCAAAGTTCTACGCTTTGCAACACAACCAGAGTCCTCAAACAAAGCCTGAAGACTTTTAGCAACGGCCAGATCACCATATGGCACAACCTCAACAGGCATAGCTAGACCACTCCCACCCAAATGCTTTACCATCTTTGACTCATCAACAATCACAACGAATTTCTTGCTCGAGCTCTCCACCATTTTTTCTCTCAAAAGCGACCCACCTCGGCCTTTAACAAGGTTAAGAAAAGGGTCAACCTCGTCAGCACCATCGATTGATAAATCGACTACTGGGTGAGAATTGAGATCAGAGAGAGGGATTCCAAGAGAGACAGCCTGGTCATAAGTTTTTTTCGATGTGGGTATGCCTATAATGTTGTGAAGCTTACCTTGGTTCAAAAGCTCAGCGATTCTATCCACAGCGTGTTTGGCTGTGGAGCCAGTACCAAGGCCAATGACCATGTTGGATTCAACATACTCCACAGCTTTATAGGCTGCGATTTTCTTGAGCTCGTCTTGGGTGAGAACCACTGGGGACATGGATGAAGAAAGAGGAGGAGGAGAAGGAGAAGCTTGGGAAGAAGAAGAAGGGACTATAATTTTGGCTTCCATGGGTGATTTCTCCGAGACAATGAACTGGGGATAAGAAATTGCCATTTGCGGTTGAATATAAAGGAAACCCAGAAAGGAAAAAACAAAAAAGTTTTGATTTTTACAATAAAGTTTTGGTCTTTTTTTGAGAATACCCAGAAAGAAGAGAAAAATGAAATCTGTGGTTGGGATAAGAAGCTATTCAAGTCCAAACAAAGGCTTCAGTTTTGGTATTTGTATGTGGATTTTTGAAAAGGAAAAAAACAGAGAAAGATGAAGAGGAAGATTGATTGTTGAAAAGGGTTATCTTGGAATGTGTGGTGGTGAGAGACAGAGAGGTAGGGTTAAGTGTAGTGAGGAAGAGGAGGCGCAAAGGCAAGCACACACTAGAGAAGGGTGTTGTGTTGGTTTGCTTTTATAAGGAAGAAAGAAAGATTTTTGGCGTGAGAAAAATAAGGGAAAAGGAGTTCCATATATACATATTGTGTGTTTGAAGGGAGAGGAAGTAAATGCTTTTACTCCTCTCCCTTCACATTACAAGGAAACCTGAGAAAGAAAAGATATTGATTTGTGGCGTATTTCACGCGGTTGGGGAAAAAATTTTGGATTGAGTTTTGGGAAATACAGAAATAGTGAAATAAGATTCCTCCAATAGAATAGTGTTTTTTTTTTTTTTTTTTTTTTTTTTGGAGAAGAATGAAATAGTGTTTTGAGGGTTTACTTTTTCTTTATTTTATATTTTGGTTTTGGGGGTAACCAAGCATGTTTGACTAATTTTGAGGAGTGTTATTGTTTTTTTTCATTGAATATATAATCATTTTATTATTACTATATTATAGTATAGAGTAAAATTAACAATCTTATATTTTGCTGCCATGGAAGAATAGGTATCATGTTTGTGTTTGGCAACACTTATTTTTGTCAACTTATTTTACTCTTCAATTTATTTTTACTACTATTCATAGGCCACATTACACTTTTTGATATTATTCATGAGTCTCAATGTACTATTTCAGCTAACTTTTACCTTTCTCTACTGTACTTTCAATAAAAAATTTTCAATTTCAATAAAATAAGTCGATTCTAAATAGACCTTATATATTTTTTTTAAACTTAATATATGTTTAATTATGTCATTTGCTTCACTTTACACTACTTTCAAAGGTAATGGAAGGTAGTATTGTCGACATTAAAAAAAAAAAAAAAAAAATTGGGATTGTCAATGATGGTTGAGATATATGCCATCCAATTAATATGGGATAATAATACATATAATAGTTGGATTATGAAATAAAATTTCATTAAGATTAATTAAAACAACCCCCCACCCTCCTGTTAATGAGTTTTTTATGATCTAAAATTGTCATTACGTGCAAGGAAACTACAAATAATACATGTTTACACAATTCTTCACTATTTTCTATTTTAGAGTTTAAATTACATTTGACATAACTTTTTTAGTAAAAAATTTTCAATTTCAATAAAATAAGTCGATTCTAAATAGATCTTATATTTTTTTTAAAAAACTTAATATATGTTTAATTATGTCATTTGCTTCACTTTGCACTACTTTCAAAGGTAATGGAAGGTAGGATTGTCGACATAAAAAAAAAAATCGGGATTGTCATTGATGGTTGAGATATATGTCATCCAATTAATATGGGATAATAATACATATAACAGTTGGATTATGAAATAAAATTTCATTAAGATTAATTAAAACAACCCCCCACCCTCCTGTTCATGAGTTTTTTATGATCTAAAAATGTCATTACGTGCAAGGAAACTACAAATAATACATGTTTACACAATTCTTCACTATTTTCTATTTTAGAGTTTAAATTACATTTGATATAACTTTGCGTTAACATCACTCCCACTTATTAGTATCTTTTATATATTCTTTTTTTGAGAAGATTATCTTTTATATATTCTATAAAATAAAATAAAAAGCATTTTTATATTAAAATAATAATTTCATAATGTCATTATTGAATTACAAGTTGTTTTAATTTTATTTATTATAGGCTCATATTTCGTTATGATTTTAAAGTACACAAATGACAAAACTTGAAGTTTTAACAATTAAAAAATATATATAAAAATATAAACTTACAAAGCGTTCATATCTGTCCACACAATTGCATCAAAGTTATCATTGTATTAGAAAAAATACAGCAAAATGAAAAGAGTTATTTTCAGATTTTACTTAAAGGATATTCTCTTTCTCTTTTGGATCAGTACGTTGTTTTCGTTTAAACTTAAAAAGCTCAAAGATAAAATCCAGAAAGGAACTAATGATAAGATGAGCTTATCTTGATTATCAACAAAAAGAGAGAGACAGAGACAGAGCCAGAGATTATCTTAACCTCTCCTGAAAATGACTTTTTTTTTATTTTTTTTTTAGGTATATCTTAAAATGAAGGGTAAATTTCGTATTTGATCCTTATCCTATACATCATATTTCAATTTAGTCTCTAATCTTTCAATTGTGTCAATTTGGTTCATAAACTTTCAGTACCGTGTTAATTTGGTTCATAACTTTTTAGTACCGTTCAATTTAGTCATTATTGTTATTTTTTGGATGAAAATTGATAACGCGCCTAATAGTCAAAATATAAAAATTAGCTTTTGTTGATGTGATAATATACTATAATTTTATTTTGACTGTTTGACAAGTCATCATTTTTCATCCAAGATATAATAACAGGGACTAAATTGACATGACAAACGGCAATAAAGGTTAGGGACCAAATTGAAATATGCTATAATGGATACGGATCAAATATAAAATTTACCCTAAAATGAAATACCCCATTATATATACACAAAACAAAATGGTACTGTGAGCCAGTGACAAGGGGTGGCCTTTTTATTTGTTTTCCCCTAATCGTGATGGGGATGGTCTTTTCATTTGCATGAGCTCTCCACTAATCAAAGATTATTTTGGACATGAATATTAATCACAGATGACTCAGTTTATAGTTTACATCAAGCACATTTCATTGACATTGGTTGGAGTACCAGACTCCCCAGGTTCAGGAGCCAATATTTGGATTATAATTTTTTTCACTAACTCATTATTATATGTGCGATTTTAAAAATTAGATATATAATTATATTTTTATCTACCTTTTAATATAAATCAATTTAAACACATTGTTTTTCTCATCCGCTCGTCTTTTAAAACTTGTTAAAATGTAAAATGAAGAACAGTGTTCACCAAATATTGCAAAATTACCTCCACATTTGATACTCTCTCTCTCTCTCTCTCTCTCTCTCTCTCTCTCTCTCTCTCTCTCTCTCTCTCTCTCTCTCCAATTAGACCTACATAGAAAATATGTCGGGCCAACAATGGCGGAGATGAGGTTTGGCATTGTGCAAGGCTGGGGGCTTCCAACTAGATTGTGGAGACACAATTGGGTAATCTTTGATTGATATTGTGGAGACGACTTTGCACAAGATTGTGGAGACACAATTGGGGAATCTTCGATTGATATTGTGGAGGCGACTTTGCAGTAGCATGAGTTTGCAAATTGGAGGTTTGTGTTTGGGGTAGAATTGGTAATAGCCATGTTGAACCCCAGTGTGTGTATATATATAAATAGTATCAGATTGGTATGAAAATTAGTATGCATATTAAAAATATATAAAACATGAAATCCAACGATGAGATTTTGAAATTATGAATTCAAAAACAAATTATTATGTGATATAATATTATGTATAACTTGAACTCAGCCTTTTATATATATATATATATATATATATATATATATATAAAGTTTATGCCTATAAAAGTATGAATTTGACCTCTCTAAAATTTGAATATCATAGTATGGTGCCCCAAACACGTTGACACTGCCACTAGCTCTTTTGCATTGGGTGTTGATATGTGTTGGGTAGCAATGGATTTGTGTGTTTGTTAGGTTTTTTTTTGGTGGTGGTTGCCGGGTTTGCCATCCACAAGTTTTGGGGAAGAAAAAAAATATGATGTTTTTTGGGAAAGAAAATAAAATATAATTATTTTAATGAGTTGTATTGCAAAAAAAGGAATGAGATGTGTAGTGTATTTTAAAAATGAATACGTAAATAAATAGAATAAATTTTTGGTAAGTTAAAATCGTCCATTCCTATCTTGGAGTTTATGGTATTTCTTTTTGGGAGGCTTGTGATTAGGTCAACAATCTATTCCTTACTTTGAAATAATAATAATAATAATAATAATAATAATAATAATAATAATAATCCATCAAATTTTTCATTCAAAAAAAACTATTAATATAGAGGTGCAGTTTTATTGAGAAGTTACAATTTCTCGAACATAAAACATATATGTTTTTATGGATAGATACTTAATATGGATGATTTTGGAAAAAGTATTTTGTGGATTCGGAATATATATCATCTCTCTTATAAAATTTGAAAGTCCATGCAACTGATGACTTCAAAGCAAAATAATTGGGAAGAGATTTAGAGATGTATGATAGAAGAAAAATACTAGAATTACAAACTAATTTACAAAAAATTTATAAACTACTAATATGGTTATTGATGAGTGAAAAAATGATATCAATGCTAGACCAAAATGAATATCAATAAAAATTTGTTACAGCAACCATTTATAGAATATATGCAATTGAAATAACAGGAATCTTATTAAAAATTACTTATTTGTATATAAGCTGAGTAGAGAGTTGTGTTTGTATATATACAGCATAGTCTATAGGCTTTGAATGAGAATATAAAATACAATTGGGATACCCAAATTTGACTAAAAAGTAAAAACTCAAAAAGGGTCAAAGGCACTTTTTGAAAGGGTGTGGGTGGCTAATACTATTATAGCATCCAAACATCATGGTGTTGAGTTACTTTGGGTTGTCATTTTGGACAGGGCCACATATGAATGGAATCAAATTGAATTGTTATTGTTTTACTTTTAGGAAGGTAGTGGGAAACAAGGCGTGAAACTTGCTTGCTTTTTCCACAATTCTCCGCATATTCCCAATCTCTGGATTTCGTTTCCCTGAACTTTTTATATACGCTAGATTTGATTTGATCTTTCAATTTATTATTTAAAACTTTATTTGATTTCACAGTTGTTACTCTTATTTGACTAATGCTGATGTCACCAAATGTGTTACAACTCGCAAATATGGTGAATGTAGGTTAACGAAGGGGTGATGATAAGTTTATATTGGAGTTGTGGCACCAATTCTTTATTTATATCGTTTTCATATATATATATATATATATATATATATTTTTTTTTTTTTTTAATTTATTGAGGGCTCTATAGAGGGCTGTTACTTGCCGGGATTTGATTATGACAAGTGACAAGCAATTTGAGAGGTCCATGTTCAAGGAATTTTCATAATCCAACATCACTTTTGTCCTCTTAAGCTTCTGAAGATTTTAGAGTTAGTTTTACCAGGATATGGATATCTTTTTGGGATAGTCAATTGTTTGGCTCCTCAGCTTTGGTCCTATGTTGTATCCGTGGGCCATCTTGTCGATATTGAATCAAGAATGGGAAATCTGGATTTGAAGACTTTTAAAACCCAAGGAGAAAGAGAAATTTTTGCAATAAGCATGATTTACAATTAGGAGAGACAGCTGGTCCGGTCGGACGTGGACATGGTCGGATCATAGATGTCTTGTCCTCGATTTAGGATCAAAAAATTTTGTGCAGTATGGGAAGGATCATAGATGTTCTATCCTCATTTAGGATTGAAAAAATTTGTGTGGCATGAAAAGTGTGACAACTGACAAGTCGGTAGAGCTATCTTATTATTCCTAATAAAGTGATTTTGACATTAATGAAACGGTTCTTAGAAATAGATAAACAAGTATTTTAAGCTTATAATATTAGGATGAAGTTCATACCATGAACATAAAACTTATCATGAAAAGTGTGACAACTGACAAGTTGGTAGAGCTATTTTATTATTCCTAATGAAGTGGTTTTGACATTAATGAAACGGTTTTTAGAAATAGATAAACAAGTATTTTAAGCTTATAATAATAGGATGAAGTTCATACCATGAACATAAAACTTTCACTTTTGCGATGTACAAAAAAGACGAATGGTAGATAATCTTTTTCCAAATTTTGCTTTGATGGGAGGTATTTGTCATCTCCGGTCTACTCTCTTGGTATAATTATGTATAAAAATTAATTAAATTTATATATATTTCTTCAAGAGTAATACTATAAACACAAACTATTTTACAACATTTTTACAAACTGTTGATGTGATAAATATTTACTAATTCTAATATAGGCTCATCTGTAACATCACATTTTTACTTACAATACTATTTAGAAAATGTTAAAACCACATCAACCGTTTGTGTATATATATATATATATATATATATTGTAAAGTAGTTTGTCTTTAGCATTACTCTTTCTTCAAAGCATGACAAGATGAGACAGGAATGGAATTTAATTAATTAATTTATACATAAATAATTTTTATAACACATTCAAAATCGGGTTAAACAGGTAAAATTTGTCTCCATTCCATCTTCCTTCCGAGATAGGAAAAACTGAGAGGATAATTCCAATTTTCAAATAAGAGAGCGTGACCCACACGTCTTACATTAACAAAAGCATGTTCTAGTCTGTGGTGTTGATTGATTAGAACTTCAAGACAAGGGAAATTGTTAATTCTAAGAAATTAAGCACGGCAAGGATCATAACACGAATTACTCAAGTTGGAAACAAAAGTCAATATCAAGAAAGTTTAAACAAAACCCACCTCTAGTAGGCCATAATGTTTATATCATTTTGTGGGTAATTCGTTATAATCCAAACCATTTGACTAAACGAATAAGACTGTCTTTGCATTATAAGTAAGTTATCCCACCAATCTTTTTACCATTCAGATGAAAATAATAAACCATGCAGGCCAAAAGAAAAAGAAAAAGAAAAAACAAAGACTAACTAGGCAAGGTTCATCACTAATTTCTTATTCCTTAATAATAATGTTATTTAAATGATACCTAGTGTAATTCGATTACATTACGAGATATATTACAATAATTATGGTCAATGAATTTAGACCATACAAATCCAAATTCAGGATAAGATTTTGTGGAAAGGCAAGCTCTAAGAAATAACCCACTTCAATTTGACCAAGCAATGCGAATAGTATAACATGCTTTCCATGTGCGCTGCTCCAAAATCCAAACAAGAGATAGCATTCTCGGATTTGAAAGTGAGTCATAGTTTTGAATTTGATCAACAATAAGCTCAAGGGTCACTAAAATTTTTAAACTATTACTGTGCCTTATTGGGATCGATTCATAATAGAAGTTAGTTGTATCAATGATACATAGGGTGAGGCTTAGGTCCAGTGTATATAGTGTACTGGACTCGTTAAGATGGTAACATGTGTTCAAAAGTAGATACGTGCTATAATCTCAACAAATCCAATACAATTGGACATTGGACCCAAAGCTCACCCTGATACATATATGTGAAAGAAATATTACTCTAATTACAATTTATCACCTTAACAAATTGTGAAAAAAGTTGTTCCCTTAACATTACTCTTTAAAGTTTGATCAACCTTTCGATTATAAGAAAAGTGGAAGGTCAAAATGCATCTTAGAAGTTTGAACAAAAGGTGTAAAACAATGTTTGGTCAAGAATTACCTACCTTAGGACAAACTTACTTGACCATGCAAAAAAATTAGTAATTTTAATGTAATAAACATGGATCAAACCTTTGAATTGACACAATGGATTAAAAAAATAAATAAATAAACACCCTTTGAATTGACACATTCCAGCCAAATACTGTGCCAATTTTTTTGGATTCAACCTTTGAAATTGAAACAGGTGCATCTGTTGTTATTATGCATAACTATTAAGTACTTCATTTAAATTTATTAAAAAAAAAACTATTAAGACTTCATTCAGAGATTACATTATAAACTTTTACTGTAAATTTCACAAATTCATAAATCATTAAAAAGGCAAGAATATTAATAGTAATTACTAAAATTCCATACAAACGATTATGTGTGAGGACCTAGCCATCATATCTTTTTGACATCCTTGTATTTTTATTCTCAAGTTTATATAAAGATCTCTCTAAAATAGTCCTTATATTAACCAAACCAATTCCCCATTCCGAATTTAATTTTTATAGTCCCAAAATTTGAAGTCCAAAGTATGTAGTTTTGCTCTCACATGTCCACCATCACATATCAAGAACTTTCGCATAAAGGTAGACCTTACTAGTGAATCTCGTACATGAATAACACACAATATTTGGTAAATGAGACTCACTTTTTATGTGAAATAAAAGGGGAAAAAAACCAAAGAAAGAAAGAAAAAGAATAGTACACAAGTATGAAATAATTTTTCAGACATAAGTCACCACAAAAGTGGAGCCAATAGCATAGATGCTTTTCTCAGAGATATAATATCATCACTACTCTACCAAGTCAATACAGAATAAGCACCTACCTAAATGGCGTCGTATCATTACATGTAGCCTACAACAATGTCATTCAATATAACCTAAAGGTTTGGACAAGATTCAATTTTGATGGTGGAGTATTTGGCATCAATGCATGAAATTTCTTTTTGATAATCATCAATGCTTGAAATCTCTGGCATTATCAATTGGATTTTCTTATATAGGGCCCTATTATATTTTTTTTCTTTTGTTAGTGATGAATGCTTTATAGGCTATCACTTCTCTCCTTCAGAGCTGGCTTATTAGGCTTGTATATAAGTTAACTCCATCGTCACTAATTTCCTATAAAGTGATCATTTTCCCTGAAGAAGATCCACTCTATTTGATTGCACAATGAAAACACACACACACACACACAAATTGAGATGGATTAATCTCAAATACACGTCTTCACCTACATCACCAACATGCAATGGAAAACACACAGAAAGTGAAACCCATTCTACATGTTACAAACAGGAAGATAGCAGTAATCTAATAGAACATACCAATCTTTTTAGTTTTTTGTTACCCAAGCATTTATGTGCCAATCACAGCAGGCCATCAACAAAGGTGCATAGATGTATTTTTCAATGCCATGGAAAAGTTAATTGATTTTGATGTCAAAGCCACAATCTACCAACAGATGCACCAAATAACCTTTCCACAATTAGAAAAATCACAAGTGCAGAATTATTTGGAGTCTTGGCAAGCATGCCTCATAGAATAATATCGGCAAGCATGCCTCATAGAATAATATCAGTAAGCATGCCTCATAGAATAATAATAGCTAATATGGTCATCTTCTTTGATCAATATGCTGGAGGGATAAAGACAAGCACAATTACCATGAACGCAGAAGGTGACAACTTTTAGAATACCACTAAAACACATGTAACAATGGTATTTGGGACTAGTCAGGATGTCATGAACAAGTATGCATTTTGGAGTCATATAACTCCATTACTCCCAATTTGAGAGTACAAGCAAAATTATTCAATGCACTCATTGTACTACATTTTCCGTTTTACAGAATATCTTCTCTTTATTCTCCTTTTATACAAGAGGTATTCGTCTAACAAACTTTGTCTCAACTCTCAATGACTCCAAAAAGTACAAGAAAGAAAAAAAAATGGCACAAAGGATTAGGAGAGAGTATCTTATGAGATTGACTAGGACAATGAAGGTAGTAC
Organism: Lithocarpus polystachyus; assembly: GCA_033629205.1. Taxonomy (NCBI): domain Eukaryota; kingdom Viridiplantae; phylum Streptophyta; class Magnoliopsida; order Fagales; family Fagaceae; genus Lithocarpus; species Lithocarpus polystachyus. Next base: position 2,748,768 of record CM066162.1, on the reverse strand, counting down.
ATAAACCTCATAACTATGAGAAGGTATCTTATGAGATCGTCTAATGAGACTATCCTTTCACAATATGTAGTACCTACACATGTGAGACCCACATATACTATGAGAGGGTTTTATGAGACTGTCTCAAAAGATACTTTTTCCATATCTATTTTCCACATTACTATGAGATTTTTGTTTATTATCTCATAGAATTTTGGACAACAAATTAATAAGTTATGTAGTAATATATATATCCATGATACCAACAACAGATCTACAACAAAAATTATTTTCCAACAAATGCAAACTAATAAAATTAGTTGGTGAACCTATCAATCTCAACCAGCACCCTAACATATATTGTCAATGCAAACACTTCCTTCTGAAGTTAAGATGAATATGCATGTTTTCCAAGGTCAAATGAAAAGATCTAAAATAAGATCTAAGTAGGATAGCATGTTCCAATCCTAAACAAGCAGCCCATTACATCATTTCTCAAATGGCTTTTAATGCTTATTTCTGCCTATCTGCTAAATTTTCAAGTCTTAATCACAAAAAACAGTTTAAAGAACCAAAACCAATCATATATAAAGAACTAAAATCAATCATATCTCTGATTTCAGTAACTGTGATCTGAGAATATGGAATCAGTCACAGGGTTGTACAATCCAGTAACTTGGCTCGATAAATATTCTGGTACTTCCAACTAATTTCCAAAAAACTAAAGACATATATTAAGCATATTAAAGAAATTATGCTTTAAATCCACTTCCCATTTAACTTTTGCTGTACTTCCCCTTTTCAGTATTTTAACAGACTGATCACTAGGATTCAGTTGGACAATGTCAACTAGTTGAAAATTTGGCATTTTTATGTGGAGATTTTTCCTTATCTAAATTCTGAATGAAATGAAACAATATTCCAGAAGAAATATAAATAAAGAAAATATAGAAAAAAAAAACATATAATTCTAAAAATGATCTAATATAAACAATTTGGTAATGGGTCAACTTTCAATAAATGCTGTATTCATTCATTTATTTAATTGGAAAAAAATCAGTACAAGCTGGATTTATAACATAAAACATGACAAGGATGGTTTAGAACTTTCAGTATCAAATGAAGAGAAAGAAAAAGGGGAGGGCGGGTCTAAGCCTTTCATTTTCAGGTGAAAACAAGGCATTGACATAATTTAACAAAAATGTCAGAGCTATACACAATTTCTAATCAAAATAAGATGACTAAATTGGGTGCTACAAAGCTTTTACAGACAAGAACCTACTCAAGTTTCATAAAGGAACCATCAATTTGCAGCGGAGAAGCATCATTCACTTCCATCACCAGTACCCACCAGAGAACACAGAGCAGCAATTAAGCAAGTAAACCTTGCTTAAACAAATATGCTATAATGGACAGAGAGACTGCACTAATCTGATGGCATTTAAACACTAACCTATAGACTGAGGGCCTTTATGATAGTAAAATATGATGCAAACCTCAAACATATGAGATTATTTTGAAGTAGATAACAATATACAAGGAAAGGGAGAACAGGGCAAACACATGCTGCCAGAAGAGCAGTGCTGAAGCTTCGCTAACTGCATATCCCCTCAAGCTGGCAATTGCTCCCAATAAAATGGCACTCGGTGTTGTGTATTGCAACAAAAGCACAAATCTGTACATTGCATCACCGCTGACCAAAAAATTCAGCTTATCAGACAAAGCAACAATACCAATTCCAAGAAGAGGAAGCACCAAGAGCCTTGCCACACTTATACCAATTGTAGTTCGAAGACCAAGTTTTGAATCAATTGGCCCCTCAGCAAGCATACCCCCAAGAACAAGCATCACAGAAGGCACCATTGCACCGGCTAAAATCTCTAAACTGTCAGTGACAAAAGATAGTGGAGCATCATATCCAAAGAAAAAAGCCTTGATCTGAGGCACCATCCCAATGATGATAGCTAAAAGAGAAGCAATAGTTGGGGGTTGAAGTATGTGCTGTATTGGAGTTTGTACAGCAACAGTTCTGATCCTCCTGACAACTCTAGGCTCAGCCAAACACCTAATGGACCTGGGACTGTTCGGAGCTCCTTCTCCGGTAACCTCAAGGTCAGGAACAGACGACTGAGAAACACTTGATATGCTTTGGAAAATTCTAGCAATAGAGGGTTGCTTTGAATGCTCAGTTTCTTTATCTTCCATACCCGGCCATTCAGCTTCAACAAGGAGAGGCCTACTGACATCATTGACGGCTTGTTGTTCCTCAATCTCAATCTCAGCCCCCTCTTCAACAATCTCATAGTACTCCAGTGGAGGCTCCATCATGTGATACACAAGGGTATAAACAAGAATCACAGAAACCCATGAAGAAAAAGAGACATAAGCCACCCCTCTTGAATGACAATGGGGTCCAAATGGATTATCTTTAGTATGGCAGACAGATCCGACGAGTGCAAGAGGGATATTTCCAGTATTACCAAATGCAGTCATGATAATGGTAAATCTTTTAAACTGTGGAGGTGGGCGGCAAATAAGCACAGCTATGTACCCAAGGAGGCAACCAATAGCTGTACTGATTACTATATTAATTGGAATAAACCACCAATCAGCAAAGTTCTCAAATGTAATGCTTTCACCCAGTTCAGTAAATATTAGGCAGGGCAAAAAGAGAGCAAAAACAAGCTTGCTGAGAAGCTTAAATGTTGCTTTCGGGATTATTTTGGTTTTGGGGTGTGCAAGAACCAGACCTATAACCGTAAGGGAAAGAAGTTTCATCAATGGGATTATTGCACTTAGTATATCTTCACCACTAGTCTTCATATTGTTTTGATAGAGCTCAATTAAGTATCGCGACATTTTTCCCTCTTTGTAGTGAAAAATCAATAATTCTCTCTGCAATGAATCAAACAAAAAATACAAATACAAAAACTCAGATCAAATTCAATAGTAGTTCTGGTTCCTATAACACCAACAACATAATATCTAAAACCCGACCAAAAAATTTGCACTGCCACAACATTAAGTCAGCATATTATCCATAAAATTATTATAATCAATCACAACACAAGAGTCTCACAAACCTAATGAACTAAATCTCAAATTTAATTATCAAGAAACGCAAAAAAGATCCATAAAAACACCATCTTTAACAAGATCACCACAAACCACATCCTATAAATCAAAGAAATACAACTTGGGATTTTCAAAAACCGCGTCCAAAATTAATGAAAACACAACATGGGGTTTTCTAAACACCAAAAGACGAAAAGGGGTATCTATAATTTTTCATTTTCTACAAGAAAATCAACCAGAACAATGCTTTTATCAAATATTCAACAATAACATCAAAACTAACTTGCAATTATTAAAAAAAAAAGTGTAAAAGAATAAAACTTACAGATCACAAAAAAGAGTGGAGAGAGATTCTGGGACAGAGGTTTTGAGTTGAAGAGAAAACACATACAAGGATTCCTTAACAATCTTGGATTAACTGATTCTTAACCAAAGAGCTGGTATTTTTTATTATTATTTTTTTTTTTTTATAGTAAACACACAAACTTCATTAATAATAATAAAGCAGAAGATACATCATGGAGAAATGCCTGTTCAAGAAAACAGGGACTCTCTTCCATCCAGAAAAATCAAAGAGCTGGTATTGGTGAATGACTAATGAAATAAAATTGGCCCATTTAATTATAGGAGGAGTGCTTATGCCTATGAAGCTACAAGCTAGAAGCTTACAGGGAGAGATTATGTTTTCTGGAGTTGCTAGCAGTGCAGCAGGCAGTGCCGATGGAGCAGCGCAGGAAGCTCTGGTGGATGCAGCTATAAAAGCTAGGAACCTTGCTTTTTGTAGAGTTTGTTTTTAAGCAACTGCAACAGATTAGTCCAAGTTTGCAACGGGGAAAGCACAGGAGAAGACAATGATTGCTTTTTCCCCTTTAGCAGAACGGACTAGTTTACTAGTTGTATTTTGTTCCCAAAGTCATTCTGCTCTGTTTGTCATTTAGCAGATACGGCAACTAGAATGCCAATCTAATCCAGCTCTTTTGTATCCATAACTTTTACTTGTTCTTTGTCTCCCTTTCATGGTTAAAAAAAACCATTATGATTTGGTACGGTCCCTTAATTCAATTTGGTAACCTTAATCAAAATATCATTAAAATCCCTACAAAGAAGCAAAAATGAAAGAATGGGAAAATTGTTTGGACATTTAACTTCTCGAGGAAAGGACCCTTGGTTCAATTTTCACAAAAAACATGGTCCATGACTTATTCTTGAGATTAAAACCAATTATCTCACCCAAAAGCAAAATTAAATCGATGCTCAATTAAATACAAAGTATTTGACTTAATTGTTCGTAAATTGAAAACTACAAAGTGGCTTGATCCCCGCCAAGGGTACGTAGGCAACCTAAACAAATTATTAGGTGCAGCCACAAATAAATAAAAAACACATTTCCCCTTAAATATAATAAATAAATAAACTTGTGTATAAAGATGACATGATTGGAATCAAAGGGTTTTCCCTTGAAACAAGGGATTGTAATTAAGAAATATATTATCTTGAATGAGCATTACTCACATCAATAAAACTTTAATGTTTGTTAAGCATAATTTGACAGTGTTTGTTGAACTTAATTTGACAACATTTGTTAAACATAATCTAACAATCATTGTTAATAATTTTTTGTCAACAATGATGTATGTATTATTCTGTTTCTATGACTATGATTGCCACGCTATAACGAGCAAGCGCTAAAACAACACCGTATTATTTATGCTTCTCCAAAAAGAGAGAGAGAGAGAGAGAGAGAGAAGAAGAAATCTTAAATCTTAAATACGGTCAAGCAATACACTTAAAAGAAGATTAATTAAAAAAATCTTTTTCTTGTAAGAAAATGTGTTAATAATTAGTGAGTCACATGAAATTTTAATAAATTAATATATGTACATATTGAGTCACTTCACCTAAGAATGTTATGTTATGTGTAAGGAAATGGTTTTTGAGCCTAAGTGACATTGGGAGTGCTATAGGAGATCCAAGGATGAGACACTTATCAAACCACCGAGGAAGATGTACTTGCTGAGCTGTCGAGGAGGAATTTTGGGAAATGCAAAATTGTCCGAGGAAGCCTGCTTAAGCTTCCTGATAGAGCAACAATCACCTCCACATCAATGAGGCACACCTACTTGGCATAGTTGCATTTATTAACGAATGACTAGCTTGAATAGTGTAAAGTGCTCCAAAAGTCTCCATTCATCATGAAAGTAGGGAAGCAAAGAGCCTAATGAAACAAGAAGCCCTCCAGCTGTGCAGGGACAGCACATCTCTGAGAAGAAAGTAGGGCAAATAGAAGGGAGGATAAGGGTGCTTGCTCACTTCCAAGTGCAGGAGATCGTAGCAATATAGTTCTCAGAGTATATTCAAAGACAATGTAATTAAAAAAAAATTTGATGAAGATGAAGAATAATTTTTGCCTAGTAATTGTAAACAAGAATAACAATGATAACTGATTTAATTCAATAATATAAATACTAGGGCATCGTGATGTTTCCCTGTATCAATATAAAATTCTTTGTGATCTATATATATTTCATAATTAATTGTTCTTATACAATTAAATACTTATGATTCGGTTGAACTGAGACAATTCAAGAACGCATGATAACCTAGATTAATAATGTGGTTAGAAAAGTTTTTAGAAAAACTCATTCACTTTAAAACCTAATTTCTATTTGAAACTATTAGAAATTCATCTAAACAATAAGAAAAACATGATTGAACTTATTAAAAGCATGGAAGAACTAATACATCAAAAGAAATCTAATTGAACAATCAAATATGTTGTTGATAAAATCCTAGAAAGAATCACATTGAATATTCATACCGTATAGAAGAAACATAACCCCTAGCCTTAGCAAAGAGTTTAGGATACCATTAGAGAAAAGAAAATACAAGGTTCTCTCTGCCCAATTCATTCTACATAGCCTCCCTTCAAAACCCTAACGTTCAAGTGTCCAAAGAAAATAAAACTTTTACTATTTTAATTTTCATCCAAGTTTACAGCAGTAATTTGTGAGTTAATTTCGGCCTTCAAAAATTGATAATTTTGAAAAACTCAAAACTGGAAAGTTGTAAATATTTAAGTCACGGTTTCAACCCATCTAGCCCTATGTCAATTGGATTTTTGAGGAGAGAGATACATCCAAAATACTGATCAGTGCTCAAATTTGATTTTCATTTTCAGATTCTGCCTCTTTGATTTCTTTCCTTATTTGAAGCTTCCAAACATGGTAGACGACCCAAGCACTCCATTTGCACCTCCTTATACATTTAAGCATGGTCCTTTAGCTCCTTTTTAATTTTAGTTTAACCTCCATTCTCTCACAGACTCTTGTAAACTCATCTGTTTCACATGATTTCCTGAAAGTAGAAAATTACGCAATGAATGACATCTTATTCAAGAAATTATGTAAAGATAAATAATAGGGACTAATGCAAATCATGGCTTAATTATACAAATTAAACATAGTAATAAAGAGATAACACCCACATAAATATATAACAAGTATACATTTTAAGGCATTATCAAAGGGCAAAGAGGAGGACACGTAGAAAGTAACCCAAAAATTCGTAAAGAGAATTGTAGAGAAAGAACAGAGTTTTAGAACCCTTTTTAGAGCCTGTTCTTGAGAAAAGGGAGTGTATTGTTTACCCTGTTTATGAATAATATCGTCACATTTGCATAGTTTTACATAAAGCTTTGTTCTTGTTAAAATCTCCAATTGTGGATTATTAGTAGCCTTATATTACAAATTAATTGTGTTCTTAGGAGGATAGTTCATCATTTTAGACTCTATGTGTAAATTTCATTATATTAAAGCACAAAATTGTGATATTTGATCAAAATAAATAAAATAAAATACTAAATTTTTAAAATTTTTGTAATAGAATTTAGTTGGAGTAGAATTTTAAATCTTTTGAACAATAATAGGTAATTGTTGGAATTTTAACTAGCGTAAGCTATCCTAACAATTAATATAAGCCATTTAATATTTTGGTAATAAAGATTCAACTAAAGTAAAAACTATTTTTAATACTTTAAAAAAAATTAAAAAAAAAAAAAGAAGAAAAAGAAGAAGCTATTTTTATAATCCGGGTTTAGCTGGAGATGGGGGTATTATCAGGAATTACAACGGGGAGTGGATTAGAGGTTTTTCCAGATCCATTGGTATTACCACTAGTGTTACAGCAGAACTTTGGGCCCTTAGGGATGGTCTCAAAGCTGTGTATTGACATGCATCTGCCTGCTGTTATTATTGAGTTGGATGCTCTCTTAATTGTTAACATGATCTCTGGAGTTTCGGCCTTTTCTAAATGCTTATCCCCGCTTGTTGATGATTGCAAGGCTTTACTCAAGAGAATTCCTCAGCATAAGGTGAAGCACTACTTTAGGGAAGCCAATGATGTGGCTGACTCTTTTGCTAGAAGTGGTGCTACTATGGAGGATGATTTTGTTGTGTTAAATTTCCCTCTTGCTAAGTATTAATGGCCTGTTTGGAAGTTTAGAGAGGAAGGAGAGTAGATGGGAGTAGAGTAGTGTTGAGGAAAGTAGAGGGGAATGATTATCCTCCACCTTGTTTGGATGTTTTTAAAATTAGTAAGGGGGAATGGAGTAATTAGTCCTTCCCTTTGTTTGGATGTTTTAAAAATTAGATTGAAAAGGAGAGGAAATAATTTAAATAAACAAATTTACCCCTATTTGAAAATGAACTTGCAACATTGATCTATGATTAATTTGTTAGATTAAATAATTATTTAATCAACATTTTTATTCCATCAAATACCACTAATAAAAGTATAAAACTACTATTAACTATTATAAAATAATTTTTATTACCTAAAAAAAATATTAATAAAAATAAAAATAAATTCAAAAATTCAAAACCCAAACAAAATTCAAAAATTTTCTCAGGAAATCAATTTTCCAGTTACAAACAAGCAAAATTACCATAATACCCTCATACAAATTTATCAAATTTGAAAAAAAAAAAAAGACTGATCAGAGACACAATAATTTTCATTTCCAACCAAAAAAGACAAATCAAAGACAGATCAAAAGAGCTCACCGCACCGACACCGGAATCCGATCAACCCTACCTTCCTCCTGCAACCGAAGCCCTGGTTCACCTCTCTCTTCACCTCCGATCCGAATCCTAAACTGAACCCCTCCAATCTAACCCAATCCGACACCGCCACCGCCGTCGCAACAACGTCCTCGCTTGACACCTCCATAGTAGTAGCAGAGCTGAATGAACTTGCACTAGATCTATGATGAACCTTCAACAACTTGTTCATCGAAGAAGAAGACACCGTTGTAACAGTCGTCGTCATTGTTGTTGATGAAGCGTTTGTTGTTGTTGTAGAGTTTGTGTTTGTGTTTGTTGTGGTGGTGGTTGTTGGTGAATTCGAGGTGTTGAAGCAGATTTGGCATATGTTGAGGGTATTATGGTAATTTTGCTTGTTTGTTATTTGTAGTGTTAAATTTTCTCAGGAAACAAACAAAGATTATTTATATAATCGGTTTGTAATTTTATTAATTTAGAAAGGGCAAATTAGGGAATTTGTTTGGCCAATAATTTATCTACTCTACTCTCCCTCTAAATCTCTCCAATTTGGGGGAATTAAAAATGAGGGGTTAGAGGTAGTTGAAACCCCTCCCCTTCCTACCTTAAAAAATTTCCAAACAAGGTAATTGAATTACTCTCCCTCCCTTTACTCAACTCTCCCTCCCTTTGAACCAAGATGCTACCAATTATGTGTACCTAAGCACTGCCGTAGCGGTGCCAACTTTGTGGATTTGGTTTAGTTCTGTTTAATATATCCCGTTAACCAAAAAAAAAAAGATAATATAATATAATATAATTTGTATATCATAAATTACTAGGTTTATATTTGAGAAACAAATATACCTATTTTTTAACACAATTTATCTAGAAAGACACCTAAATATTTAAGTAGCAAAATGATTAATAAGATAAAAAGTCAATGACAATGTGATATATGTTAAAGAATCATTAAAATTGTTAAAAGAAACATGATAAATTCGACATAAAATACATCCCCCAGCAACTACAAATTATTTTATATTTCTCAACACAAATTAATTAGAAAATACCAAATTCCAAACATATGGGTTCAAAAACACCCAACAAGAAACACAAAGAAAACTTTAGAAAGCTTAATATTCGAGTAATTGACCAACACAATTTATTTATTAGAAAAAGAAGGTGAAAACTCTAAAATGGGAAGTTCAAACAACTGATTTATAGAAGCAAGATTGCATTGACATTGCAATAAATACATTTCGAAAGGAAAAAAACTCTTTTCCCGTGGTGTTGGGTTACATGAAAAAGGAGTATCTTTTCTCTCTCTCTCTCTCTCTTCTCTTGTTTTTCTCTCCTGATATTTCTTCAACCCCCTCTTTGTGGCCATGCCCTCCTCTTTCATAAGCATATTTCCTTCCCTATCCCTCCAACAGGACTTTTTTTTGGGGGGTGGGGGGGGGGGGGGGGGAGGGGGGTCTGTATTGTTCAGTTGTCCTATATGTGTTTAATGCGGAAGAAGTTAGGTAGAGAACGTCTCATTAATGCGGAGGTGACGAATCTTGTTATCCTTATCCTTTCAAGGGTTTTCCCGAGGTGGCATGGGTGAGAGCGTCATCGCATCCAAGAATAGAATGGGTGGTGTTGATCTCTCGTGGTACTTCATTTGTTTGCTGAGGGATCACCCCCGCTTGTGAGCTTGGAGAAGCATTCCAGGGTTGGAAGATATGTTCGGAACTCCAGAGGAATAGTTTCGATAGATTTCCCATGACCAATCATTGAAATGGGCTTAGCCTATCTCTTCGAGTATGACCTCCTTAGTATTTGGGCTTCGGTCCAGGATCAAGTTCATCCCCTCCACAAAACATATGAGAAAAGAACAATAATTCATACTTTAAACTTCTAATACCATTAAAATATACACAACCTCAAACTAATAATTAAAAAGATTTTTTTTTATGATAAGAGAGAAAAAAAAAATGTTTGTTATACTGTATGTAATTTATATTAATTTGGATGGCTCATTGACTATACATTTTTTTTTAAAGAGTAATTCTAGTAAAAAATTACAACTTTTGCCACAATTATCTTATGTGGCAGAATGTAATTGGTTAAACGTTTCTGTCACATGGATTTTTTTTTTACCACTCACATGAACAATTGTGATAAGAGTTGTAGTTTGTTATCTGCTCCTAAAATTTTTCTTTTTAAAATGTATTCAGTAAACTTAAGGTGATTATTATTATTATTATTTTTTTTTTTTTTTTGAGAAGCATTATCTTTTTATTCTATTGGCTAATTATGGGCTTATTATTATCAAAAGTAATAATAAAAAAAGGATTTAGTGTGCATTTGGCATTGGTTTAAAAAGTTAGTTTTTTTTACTATTCAGCTTATTTTTGCTACTATTCATAGGTCCCATTGCATTTTTTTGGTACTATTTACAGATCTCATTGTACTATTTTAGCTACATTTTAGCTTTATCTATAATACTTTTAGCAAAAAGTTTTTAGTTTTAGCTAAATAAGTGTTCGTTTGACAACAGATTATTTAGCTGAAATTGAAAACTTTTTTATTGAAAGTACTATAGATAAAGGTAAAAGTTAGTTGAATAGTACAATGAGACCCATGAATAGTATTAAAAATGTAGTGGGACCCATAGATAGTAACAAAAGTAAACTGAAATTTTCAGTTTTTCCCAAACGAATACTAAGAGAATGAAAAGGATTGGTAAAAAAATGGAATGAAATGGAATTAAGTAACCTTGATTAGATGTTTTAAAATTAAGAAATGGAAAGGAATGAAAATGAATAAAATGTAAGTAATCTCATTTGGGAGTCATATGGAAGGAATGGAATAGAATCATTTTATGATAATATTACTATTAGACCCCTAGTTTAAAATAAAGGGTTGAATATATAGGGATATTTTGGGAGTTTTAGTAAAAAAATCATTAACTCTAATTTCATTCCCTCTCATTCCTTTCAATGTCGGGAGGAATGAAAATTTGAAGTTTTAAGGGAATAGAGAGGAATGAGTGTTCCCTCCTACCCGTTCCATTTCCTCCCACTTAAACTTCCAAACAAAGGAATGGACTTTCCATTCCTTCTATTAAAACTCCCAAACAAGGAAAAGAAAGAATATTCTAAAATTATTCTTTTCATTCATTTCCATTCCATTCCATTTCCTCCTCCTAAACGAGGCCTTAGTGACCGTTTGGATTGGGCTGATTTTCCTGTGCGTCTGCGTTTAGCGTTTTACTCTTTTTTTTTTCTTTTTCTTTTTTTTTGAGAACGTGCACTAGCTTTTTTTTCTTTTTCAGTGGGTCCCGTGCACTCTTCACGGGACCCACAAACCTCTTTTTTTAACAAAAATTTCATTAAAAATGGGTCCTACGGCACTATTCACACGTTTAAAAATTATTTTGCTGTAGTAATTTTAGTTTTCAGCAAAATAAGCGGTATCCAAACGGATTATAAAAAAAAAAAAAAAAAAACATAACATGGTTAATTTTTATTCAAATCAACATGGCACTAGCTTCATAAAAAATATATATATGGTAGGCCGTCGCTAACCTAGAAATCAAAACGTGGCACAGTCATTTTTATATCTCACCTACACCATTCTCTTTTCATATTGAGTGCATGTTCTGTCCGGTCCGGATGGGGCGTAAAACATGAGTTTTACGCCCACCAATAATGAATCTCCACGTCAGCAATTTATTAGAAAATGAATATAATGTCTCATTTAATCCCAAATGTTATTACACCTCTGTTAGAGCATCTGCATCAGTTGATGCAAAATTTTTTTCCATTTTGCACATCTAAAATCTACTTTTTCTATTTTACACTCTCTTTTTTATAAAACACCCACATCAATTTGTCTATTATACACATTTATTCAAATAAAATATACTTTTCTTTAACACTGTCATCTCTCTCACAGACCCAACACAACCCACACAGCCACCATCTCTCTCAAGATCGACGCCTCTGGCCTCCCACTGTGCAACAAGATCGACACCAGCATACAACAAAAAAAAATTAAAAAAACAAACCCATCGACCTACACCCACAATCCACACCAGAATCCACACAACCCACCAACCCACACCCACAATCACCGATACCACCAACCCACACCCACAATCATTATCACGACAACTTCAAGCTCAACTAAAAAACTAGAAAAACAAACCCAGCAGAATAAAAAATGGATCAAAACCCACTTATCAAGATCGATGCCTCGCCGTGAGCAACAAGATCGACGCCTCCGGCCTCCCACTGTGTAACAACGAGAAACAGAGGCAAGCGGTGGCGATGGTTATGGCAAGAGACATTCAACCCCATTCAACCCGAAACCTACTGATCAACCCCATTCAACCAGAAAACAGCGAGAAACAAAGGAAGAAGGAGAGAGCAGTGGCGATGGCGATGGTGATCGGCGGCGATGGCGTTTAGCGGCGGTGGCGTTCAGCGGAAGCTAGAGGAAGAAAGATTGATGAGATGAGAGAAAGAGAGAGTTGTGCTTGAGAGGGTCTGATGAAATGAGAAAAAGAAAGGGAAAGGAGAGTCAAGTACAAAGAGGAGAAAGAAAAAATTATTAAGATATTAAATGCACATGTTACGGTAACCGTGCATATTTGCACAGTTACTGTAGCAATTGTGCATTTATGCCCAAGTTTACACCCACTGATGTGGGTGTTTTTTTGCTCAAAATGTGTAAAATGAGCAACTTTTTCCATTTTGCACAACTTTGCATCAACTGATGCAGTTGCTCTTACACGTGAGCTGTTGACACTCTCTCTCTTTTCTTTTTCTTTTTCCTTGGATCTAATCTCACATTTGAATCTCTCTCTTTCCTTCAGTATTTTTTTTATCCTTTTACAATGGCAATTGGGTTGACTGGATTTTGGGTGTGGTTGAAGTGGTCATTTGGAGTTTGATGTGGTGGTTGATGGCAATTTTGTGTTAGAGGTTAGGTCCTTGGCCGATGTGGTTGAATCAAGGCTGTTGGGTGTTTTTTGGGTTTCTTTGTGAAGAACATGAGGATTTTCCTTTTGGTTTTCTTGGCTACCAAACACTAAATGAAGATGAAACTTTTTTAAGCTTTCCCTTTTAATTTTCTAGGCTACCAAATATAGAGTGTAGAAAATTTATGTGGCTTTTTCCTAATGATTTACTCAACTACCAAACACAATCATTAATAATTTTTATTTTAAGAAAAAAAAAATCAAAGAAAATCACAAACCATCGGAATCGCTATGGATCGGAATTCGTGGTGGAGCTTTATTACTCCGCCATCACCTAAGCCACAAACAATGACTTTCAAACCCAAAATCATCTCATCTCTCTCATTCAAAGTGATCAAACCCATAACTTCAAATTCTCACTCATCAGGGGCCAAGTGAGGGTCTATAGGGTGGCTTGAAAAAAACCCTGCATCCATCGGATGTCTAACAAAGGACCCAGCACCAACCATGGCCATCTTTCTCATCATTTTTGTTTTGGTTTATGTATTTTGTCATTTGGGTTTTTTCTAGTTTTTGAAACAAGCTAATGGGTTTTTGTTCCGTTATTGATATTGGTGTTTTTATAGATTTTTGGGTTTGGTTATTTCTTTGAGAAAAGCACTAGAAAGGAGATGGGTCTTAATTTTTGTTTGTAAATTAGGCTCATTGGAGTGGCAGTGCTTGGATTTCTTAGCCAGGTTTCATTTTCTTGAATTTTCCCCTTCATAGTAGTGTGGTGGCTCCGGTGTTTTTTTTTTTTTTCTCCGGAAGTGACTCCGTTGGCTTTCGTGGTGGCATGTGTGGTGGGGTGGGGGTTGGTTTGAACGTGAGGAGGAGGGTTGTGTTTTGAATTTGATATTGTAAGCTGTTATTGTATGTGGGTGCTTGTACATGTATTCATATTTTGGTAAAGTGCTGACGTCGCACTATCTCATTGGAGGGTGTAAACACTTGGGTTTACACCATTTCTTGACTAAATTTAAACTCATATCCATTTACCTTAATGTGTACTTAAGTCTCGCCCTTTTTTATCAATGAATTTATTATGATAATATATATAGGGGATATTGGGCTTTTGCCCTTATTTTGTAAAAATCTAGCATAATGTCCCTGTTTTAAAACTATTTAGGTCCGTGTCCTTATTTTAGTACTCAATTTTAAAAAAATCAAGTTACAAGTGGAACTCGATATTAGCAATGTCGAGTTCTACGCATATATTGCCACTTAATTTATAAAAAAAAAAAAAAATTCAAAGTCAAGTTTCAATCAAAAATTTACATATAACTTGATTTTGAAGATATCGAGTTTCAAAAACAAGGACACGGACTTAAATAGTTTAAAACAAGGATATATTGCTGTTATTTTTGCAAAATAAGGGCAAAAGCCCAATATCCACGTTATTATTTGTTAAAAAGGTCACATTATTTGTTTCTTTAGTTAAAAATAAAAAAAAAATTGAAATCGCTATTTGTTGAATTTGTGCAGGGAAGTCACCGAAGCGGCGACAAACCATTATTCTGGAAACCAAACACAAAATGTTCAGGATGGAATAAGCAATGCAATCACTCATGCTGTTCATTCTGTTGTTTTTACTCAAAGTAAGATGGAAGCAAAACATTAAGACTTTCTTGGAAGGAGAAGGTAATTTCAACTTTTTATTCTTGAGGAAGCAGAGACATATGCTATGTGTGCTATCTGAAGATTTAGAAATCATTATGATGCAGGCATAGGAGGACGCTACAAAATTTTATTTTTGGATTATTTTATATATATTTTAAGTTTTTATTTATTGAGTTGTGATAAGGATGAAATTTCATGTGCTTAGATAGAAATTAGTTTTGTATTTGGACTAGTTTGGATTTGTATTTGAGTTCAGCTAGGATTAACTACTTGCATAAATTCGTAAATTCATTTCAAATTTTATTTTTATTTGGTGGTGATCCCAAACAACCCTCTAGATAGAGCTGTTCTAGGCTGTCTTTCATCACATCAACAATTTGTTGTTTTGAGATGTTTGATATTTACTTTTTCTATCCTTGAGAAAAAAAAATCTTTCCAGGAGGATCTCAAATCACTACAGAGTCAAAGTGATTTTGAAATCAAGTTATGATTTTCTTGATACTAGCTTGTAACTCCATGCGTATGCATGAATATACTTAAAAAATATACATTAAGATACCTAGTATAATTCTTACATTTATAATTTAAATACTATTGATAATCATTCATATATATATTTTTTTAACTTTTTAAAAACTCTTGTAAGAATATTGTTAGGTAGAAAATATAAATTTTCCATTTTAAAAAAAAATTATGTTCATTAACTTCGGACTCTTTGGTTTTTGTACGCAATAACTCACTTGGATGGATATTTATGATATAGTCCCACATTTGACTCCAAAATTAAGAAATAAAATTTTCTCTAAACATAAATAATTTAGGACACATAGCGCAAAATTGGACTTCAATTGTAGAATCTAATTAGATTTTCTCTAAGTTTTACCTATTAATATATATACTAGCTTGTAATCTCATGCATATGCATGGATATACTTAAAGATATACAATAAGATGCACAATATAATTTCTATATATATATATATATATATAATTTAAATATTATTGATAATCATTTTTATATTTTGTTAACTCTTTAAAAAATTTTGTAAGTATATTATTAGATATAAAATGTGAATTCTCTATGTTTTTTTTTTTTAAATTATTGTGAAGCACTTATTGTAATCACACACACAATAGTACACCTTCACTTAAACCCAGTGCTTATAAGTTGAAGGTGGGAGGCCTCTCTCCCCAATGTGGGATTGAGCATATCTGTGAGGGTTTTCACCTAAAACGGACAATATCTTTTAAGGGAGAGTTTCGTCCCTCTACAGGTATTACTAGGTGTAAAATGTAAATTGTCCATATTTATTTATTATTGTGAAGCACTTTTTTTTTTTTACGATTCATTTATTCTAGACTCTTTGGTTTTTATACTTAATAACTCATTTGGATGAATATTTATTATATGGTTCCACATTTGATTCTAAAATTAAGAAATAAAACTCTTTAAGAATAAATAGTTTAGGACATATGACGCAAAATTGAAATTCTAATTTGTTTTACCTATTATTATTATTATTATTATTATTATTATTATATATATATAGATTACGGCTTTTGACTTTGTTTTTGTTTAATTTTCATTTACAAGGCTATAGCACTCGTCATTTTACCCATTTTCATACGTTCGAGTATTATCTATTGAAATTGTCTAATTCTTGTTTAGAAAGGAAAAATTATGTACACTACTTTGCTTAAAGTAGTTTGGTGGGAGAGAGATGGATAAGGAGGAGAAGGGGAGGTGGTCAGTACTAATTTTTAACAGCATCAGATTAGTATAAGTTCCTAGTTGACAACCTATGGGTTACTATTTCTGGAAAAGAAATGGATAAAGTTAGTGATGTCAGGTATCAATTTTCTTTTTTAACTGAGAATGAAAGTATTGTTCAATAAGCAGCCAACTAGTGAGGTATAGAAATTTCTGGACAAAATGGCAATAGAAGCAAATCAAATCAATCCTAGTTTAGAATTAAGCTTAGAATTATCCATTGTATAAGTGTGCTACCACATCTATTGTTTGTTCTGTTAGTCTAATGTGTTGCCACATCTATTGTTTTAGCCCAGTGTGTAGACTAGTGTACAAGTTGTATTGTTAGGAAATTCTGTTATAGGTATTTCTGTTAGTTTTGGAGAGTTTGAAAAAATTTATTGCATGCTTAGAAAAGGAAAACAGTAGTCTTAGGGTGCGTTCGTTTGGAAGGAAAACAAGGAAGATGGAAAATAGGGTGGAAAATGATGTTTTCCACTGTTCGTTTGGGGAAGGAAAATAGGAAGGATGGAAAACTTGAGAGAAAATTTTCTCTCCGGGCCCACATTTTTTTTCCTTCCAAATTGGAAGGAAAATCTGGAGAGAAAAGTTCTATAATAGCACTTTTACAAAAATACCCTCTTCCACCTATTTTTTTCAACGTTTTTTTTTTCTTTTTTTTTTTTTCAACGTTGACCTGAACTTTATTTTATTTTCTTTTTTCTTTTCAACGTTGACAATGTTATCAACGTTGTTGTTGTTTTTTTTTTTCTTTCTTTTCTTTTCAGAGCAACGTTGTTGTTGTTGTTTTTTTTTTTTTTTGTTTCTTTTCTTTTCAGAGCAACGTTGTTGTTGTTGTTGTTTTTTTTTCTTTTCTTTTCTTTTCATAGCAACGTTGTTGTTGTTGTTTTTTTCTTTTTTTCTTTTTTTCTTTTCTTTTCAAAGCAACGTTGTTGTTGTTGTTTTTTTTTTTTTTTTTTCTATTCTATTTAGAGCAACGTTGTTGTTTCTTTTTTTCTTTTCTTTTCAGAGCAACATTGTTGTTGTTGTTGTTTTTTTTTTTTTCTTTTCTTTTCAGAGCAACGTTGTTGTTGTTGTTTTTTTTTTTTTTTTCTTTTCAGAACAATGTTGTTTTTTTTTTTCAACGTTATTGAATGTTTTTTTTTTTCAACGTGACCTATATAATTTTTATATTATAATAATATAAATTTATATATATGATGTGATAAATTTTATATTATTTAATGATTAGAAATAAATCTATTTTTTACATATTATGTAACAAGGGTATAATAGTCAATTTATATAAATTACATTTTCCATTCTTCCATTTTTCTCTCCAACCGAACACAAGAGTTTTCCATCCTCCCACTTTTCCACTCCTCCAACCGAACACACAAGAGGGAAAACTAAATATTTTCTATCTTCCTACTTTTCCATCCTTCCATAATTTTCTATCCTCCCACCTTTCCACTCCTCCAACCGAACGGACCCTTAAAGTTGGTAGTTGTGCATCATTAGTTTGTGTTTCACTTGCAAAGTGTCATATCTTATTACTAAAAATATTTTATATTGCTATGATTTTAATGTTGAGCCCCTGAATCCCATATATCATTAGCTAAATTCCTGCACGATATGCGGTGCAACTTATTATTAGTTTTTTCTAACATTTTAATAGGTTTACCAAGAATCTTGTAGCTTAATTGGTCGACACCTCAATTTCCAATAGAGACATTCATAATTCATATCCCCCAACTATCGATGTATAATTTTTTTTTTGAATAAATTACATTATAAAAAATTGTAATCTTTAGTTATTTTATAAACAAAATAGAAACCACACTATATATATATATATGTGTGTGTGTGTGTGTGTGTTCACAAATTGAAAATTGCATGATATAGCAAAGGAGTCAATCTCGTACCGAAGGCTATACCGGTTTGACCAGTGAAACGATATATTTCGGTACCGGTCAATACCAGTGTACCGTTTCGAGTTTACCGCTATTTTATATATATATATATATATAGATGTGTGTGTGTATTATAATAAATATAAAAGTTTACCATAAAACATTACCTTAATTCTGAGCAAACTATTCATGGTTTTAGACTTTTGCATCAATTAAAAGAAAAAAAAAAACACAATATACAAATAGAAAGCTTAATTGTTTATTACATACTAAGAAAACAAATAATATTAATAAGTTAATATAAATAAGTTACTATTCTGCCCTTACAAAAATTCAAAAATTACAAAACTAAAAAAAAAAAAAGCTTTTTTCTGTACTGGCTGATACGCCAGGTATTGCCCGAAATCAGCCGGAATGGCTGGTACAGCCGGTATTTAAATCGGTACGAAATGTTGACGTTTCAATACCCGTATATGTACCAGTACAATACATACCAGCCGGTTCGGCCGATACCAATACGGTATTGACTATATTGTGATATAGTGGTTAATATAGATAAGCATGTTTCATGGCTACTAAAAAAATGCATATATCCTTCAATTATTGTTTCTCAAATAAATCATAGAAAAATTATATTAAAATTTCATTATGCTATAACAAAATAAATATATTAATTCCATTAGACACACACACACACACACACACACATATATATATATATATATATATATTACATGTGACTGAAAGGAGTTAGGAAATTTAAAGGACTAAGATTTATTTTAGTGAATTCATAAATATTTAATTTTTTATGACTTTTGTGTCAATTGTTGTCAAAGCAACCAAAAATGAGTAAGAACGTCATATTCTAAATTTATTATTATTATTCCAACTAAAAATGATCTCTTATATAGGGTTTATAAAAATAATCATATAAGTTCATTTGATATGAATAATTAATGCACAACTATAGATAATTAATATAAGCATTTACTCTATTGGCTAATTTAATGAACTAATATTTTAATATAAATGCAAACTTTGTTGATTTAGAAAGCTAAATAAAGAGAACTTCAAGGAATGTGCTACATGGCACAACCTCATACTTTCAAAACGTAAGGTCTCTTCTTTTATATATGCTAGCTGCGAATCCACGCGTTACGCGTAATAATTATTTCTATGGTGGTTTTATTAATTTTTTTTTACAATTTAAACTAATTTAATAATGAGTAATGTATTTTGTAATCATATTTTTATTTATTATAGGAACAATCATAAATGTAATATAGGAACAATCATAAATAATAAATATAAATTTTGTCGTACCAAAATGGAAATAATACAATTTTTCTCAGAAATTCAAAAGGCAAGTAAACAAAAATATTCATTTTTTAATAAAAGTTATTTATAACATTTTGTGAATCATTAAAAAGAATATAAAAGTTGGAAATTATTCTTTTAGTTTTAAACAAATTTTCTCAAAATTTTTTTTTTTTTTTGCCTACAATCCAAAACACCAAAAAAAGAAACTAAAAAAATTAATAAAACTTAAACTGATTAATTGGACCAATTAGGATAAAAAAATTTTGTTGATAATCTATTAAGATTATTTTCTTTGCAAAAATTGTAATTTCTTCCACCCAAAACATATTATCAAATAAAAAATTATTAGCAAAATCTAAGAATTAAACTTAATACATGCATTGTTATAAAATAATAATAATAATTAAAATAAAATTGTAAAAAGCTAAAATTTGTTACCCATCCGATTATTTTCGTTTGACTAACCTTTGTTTTTCTCTAAATAAATGGCATTATAGAGTGCTTCTAATACAACTATAGAGAGTACTTTGTCAACCACAAATGATTAAAATATAAACAAAAATTAGTAAAGTCTCATAATTTAACATCGAAATTGAGCACTATAAAAAATCATGCTATGAAATAGAATAAATACCAAATTATCCAAACTATGCTATGTAATAGAGTAATATTATATTTTTATATGCTATATTTAATTTTTTAGAACGCAATAGGATAACATTTAACAATCAAAGAGAACCAAAAAAATTTTAAAAAACAAAACTAAATCACATTAACCCAAAGTAGAGTTTTAAAGAATATAAAAAATTATCAACCTAAAGTAGAGATGCAAGAAAAATAAATTAAAAAATCCACCAAAAAATTGAGAGAGAGAGAGAGAGAGAAAGAGAGAGAGAGAGAGAGAGAGAGAGAGAGAGAGAGAGAGAGAAAACCTTTTTTTTGTGAGGGAAAACTATGCATAGAATGGAAGATATTTTGACAAATTTATAGTAAGAGAGTGTGAATAAGAAAATACAAAAATAAAGGAAGATGAAGAGAAAGAGAAAGAATGACATAATGTAGAGGGTACTGGGGACATGAAAAGGTAAGGAATAGAGAAATGTTGAAGAAGTAGTAGAAAAATGAAAAGGTAAAGGGGTGAGAAAAGTTGGAAAAGTGTAAATATTAAAAAAAAATAAGTGTTCGAAACAATTATTGAAAAATTGGAAAGAAAATAAATAATGATGTGAATGTTGACATGGCTTAACTAGAGCGTAGCAATAATAAATGCTACGCTTCAGCTTTTATATATATATATATATATTGATTGCATAGATGGAGAAAGATGAACGAGAGGTTGCTTTGAAAATGAGGTATAGAAATTGTTGGGAACACAATGCCATTAAAATCACAAAAGAAGCAACTTAACTCAATCGAATGGCAAACCTAGCTTAGAATTAAGCTTAGAATTACCCATTGTATGCTACAGGTCGTACATAGAAAAATGTTACTAAAGCTGCAAGTCGTTTCTGTGTATGAAAATGTTTCTAATTTACATTTATAGACGGTAAGATTTTTGTTTTCTAGATGGATTTGGCATCTGAATATATCTAGTTTTAAAACTTTCCACCTTCGACAATATAGGAATTTGAAATCTCTGAAAAAATGGACAAGGATAATGAAATTGTTAAACTACAAAAACATTATCAATATTTGGAAGAGTATTTGTAGCAGACAAGATTCGTCCAAAAACATTGAAATTCTGAATGAAATGATTCATAGAAAATCCGATGAGATTTCAAATCTACAAATTGCTTTGGGTGTGTCCATGATAACGCCTTAAAATGTATACTTGTTATATATTTATGTGGGCGTTATCTTCTTATTACTATGCTTAATTTATATAATTAAGTCATGATTTGCATTAATCCGTATTATTTATCTTTAAAATGATGTCTAATCATTTTTCTGCGTTTATATTGTTGTCTTGGTGAGTTTATATTGTTGTTTTGGTGGCTAGATGCAAGTTAGAGTCTATCTGAATTTTTATTTTTAATTTTTTGAGATTAAGATTGAATCTTTATAATGGCTGGATGATTCTTGGAGTCCTTCTCATTTTTCTGCATTTATATTTTTATTGTTGTCTTGGTGAGTTTATATTTTTATTTTGATGCCTGGATGCAAGTTAGAGTCTATTTGAACATTTATTTTTAATTTTTTGAGATAAAGATTGAATCTTTATCATGGCTGGATGATTTTTGGAGTCCATCTCATTTTTCTTCATTTATATTGTTGTCTTGGTGAGTTCATATTTTTGTTTTGATGGTTGGATGCAAGTTAGAGTCTATCTGAACTTTAATTTTTAATTTTTTGATATAAAGATTGAATCTTTATAATGGCTGGATGATTCTTGGAGTATCTTTTTTATTTTTTTGAGAAAAAGATTGATTTTTTTTTTTGAGATAAAGATTGAATCTTTATTAGTATATGACATATTTGATTGCCTGGTCTATCCACACTAATGGTCTCTGTTCTGCCTGGTCTATTTCCTATTTGATTACTGACATTCAAGACTTGGTTATGTCTTTTGTTTTTTACAATTTTAGTTGGATTAGTAGATGTCGTAACTCTACTGCTCATTCAGCAGCCAAATTTTCCCTTGCTTCCAATGACTCTTTCATTTTTACTCTAACTACTCTTTCATTTTTACTCTGTCTCATTTTTTTACATCATCTCTGTTTTGAAACAAATGATACGTGAAAGTTATAATAAATTTATAGTCAATTTTTTCTAGGGATAATGATGGGAATACATGGTCCTTCTAATGTGCCCATGGAATCTACCCCATTTAAAGGGATGGAGTTTGAAGTAGATGAGATTGCAAATGATTTTTATAATGAATATGCAGAAAGGCTGGTTTTAGTATTAGAAAAGAGTATGTAAACAAATGTAAAAAGACTGAAGTTTTTACTTCGAGGAGATTTGTGTGCACGAAGAAGGGAGTTCAAGGCAAAGACAAGAGAGATCAGAATATAAAGAATCCACGAGCAGAAACAAGATGTGGTTATGAAGCACGTTTGGTTATTGTACTTAATCAAGATAGTAAAAAATATGTGGTGAATGAATTTATTGCTGAGCATAACCACTATCTCCACCTCCCATCAATTGTGCACATGATGCTATCACAACAGAAAGTGGCTGCAACTCATGCTATTGAAATTGATTTGGCACATGAATCGGGATTAAGATTAAAGCAATCTTATAAGCTTCTTAGTAAGCAAGTTGGTGGATATGATAATCTTGGTTTTACCAAGCAAGATCATAAAAATTATTTACGCATTAAGCGACAGAGAGACATGAAGCATAGGGAAGCTGCTAGCTTGGGAAGAAATTTCGATCGTCAACTTAAGGAAAATCCTTCGTATTATTTCACTACTTAATTGGACTGTGAAGAGTTGATTACTAATATCTTTTGGGCTGATGCAAGAATGATCATTGACTATAGCACTTTGGTAATGTAATAACGTTTGATATAACGTATAGTACAAATAGAGATGCAAGGCCACTTGGAGTATTTTTGGGTCTCAACCACCATAGAGAAACTGTTGTATTTGGAGGTGCACTTTTATATGATGAAACGATTGAATCTTTTGTATAGTTATTTGAGACCTTCTTAGAAGCAATGTCTGAAAAGAAGCCAATCACTATTTTCACGGATTAAGATGCAGCAATGTCAGCTGCAATAAAAGTAGTCATGCCTAAGACATATCATGCATTGTGTAGTTGGCATATGTGGCAGAATGCTGAGAAACACTTGGGTCATTTACTCACAAATGAGTCTCAATTTAACGATGATTTCTTAGCATGTATCTATGAGTATGATGGTGAAGATGAGTTTCTAACAGCTTGGAATGAAACGCTGGATAAGTACGATGTTCGTGAAAATAAATGGCTAATGAATTATTTAAATTGAAGGAAAAATGGGCCCAAGCATATGTTAAGAGAACTTTCACTGCAGGAATGAAGACAACCCAACTTAGTGAGAGTTTCAATGCTGAATTGAAGGATTGCTTGCGTACTAATCTCAATATAGTAAAGTTTTTCACTCATTTTGAAAGAGTTGTCAATCAAAAGCGGAATAAGGAGTTAGAAGCAGAATACAACTCTAGACATAAATTTCCAAGATTGAAGCTCAAAAGCTCTCCTATGCTTAACCAAGTAGCAACAATGTACACGCCTACGTTGTTTGATTTATTTCAAACAGAAGTTGAAGAGGTAATGGTACTTTCCATCCTAGAACACAATGTGAGTCAAACACATAGTTATGTGGTTGGAGTATTCAATCAATATGGAAAATATGAAGTCATGTGGAATCCATTAGACGAGACTCTATCTTGTAGTTGCAGAAAGTTTGAGTCATTTGGTATTTTATGTAGGCATGGTTTGAAAGTTCTTGATGTGTTGGATATCAAGTTGACTCCTAAAGAATACTTGGAAAGAATACTTTCCAAAAGAACATTTCCTTTTGTTACCAAAGAGCATATCTTTGTTTATATCTTGCCAAAACAGAGGTACAAGTTGTGACCAAGTGTTCTAGTTTTGTAATTTTCTTACTTTAAGATTAAAGTTATGATGATCCATAAATTTCCTTTTGTTACCAATTGACAGTGATCTACATGTCTGATGTATCTCTGCATGGTGTTAATTTCTGCATAATTATTTGTTGCTGCAGAAATTGTTATGTTTTTCTGCATAATTACTGTTTCTGCAGATTGTACATTCTGCAGATTGTAATTTCTGCATAATTATTTGTTGCTGTAGAAATTGTCATGTTTTTCTGCATAATTACTGTTTCTGAAAATTGTACATTCTGCAGATTGTAATTTTTGCATAATTACTGTTTCTGCATAATTATTTCTGCAAATTTAGGTCTGGTATTGCACATTCTGTTGGGTTTTGTGGAGCCTAGTTTATGTTTGATCCAGTTGACGGCCTGACCTGATTATCTTTCACAAATATAGTTATGCACTTGCTCATGGTCATGGTTTAAATAGATACATGTTGTTGAAAAATGTAGGTTATGATAATAAATCTAGTTTACTGATTGTAAAACGCTTAATTACTACAATGTATCAACAGAATTATTTGATAATTTCTGCTAATGATTCTAAATAAAATCCATTTTTTGGGTACAACAAGAATTTGCATTCTAAAATTCTATCAGAAGGATTTGCAATCATTGTGGAAATTCCATTTTATCTACGATTAATATCTTCTTTAGAAAGGGCGGAAATTGTAAGATTTTACAATTTACGATCCATTTATTCAATATTTCCCTTTTTAGAGGAAAAGTTCCCACATTTAAATTATTCGGCGGATATACTAATACCCTACCCTGCCCATCTGGAAATATTGGTTCAAACCCTTCGTTACCGGATGAAAGATGCTTCTTATTTGCATTTATTGCGGTTCTTTCTTCATGAGTATTCTAATTGTAATAGTCTTATTATTACAAATGAATCTATTTCCATTTTTTCAAAAAGTAATTCGAGATTCTTTTTATTCCTATATAATTCTTATATATGTGAATACGAATCCATCTTCCTTTTTCTCCGTAACCAATCTTCTCATTTACGATTAACATCTTCTGGAGTCCTTTTTGAACGACTCTGTTTATATAGAAAAATAGAACATTTTGCCGAAGTCATTGCTAATGATTTTCTGGTCATCCCATGCTTTCTCAAGGATCCTTTCATGCATTATGTTAGATATCAAGGAAAATCAATTTTGGCTTCCAAAGACACACCTCTTCTAATGAATAAATGGAAATCTTACCTTGTCAATTTATGGCAAAGTCATTTTGATGTATGGTCTCATGCGGCAAGTATCCGTATAAACCAATTATCCAAGCATTCGCTCGATTTTTTGAGTTACTTTTCAAGTGTTCGACGAAATCCTGTAGTGGTGCGGAATCAAATGCTAGAAAGTTCATTTCTACTAAATAATGCTCCCAATAAACTCGATACAATAGTTCCAATTATTCCTCTGATTGGATCATTGGCTAAAGCGAAATTTTGTAACGCAGTAGGGCATCCAATTAGTAAGCTGACTCGGGCCGATTTATCGGATTTTGAGATTATCAATCGATTTTTGCATATATGCAGAAATCTTTCTCATTATTACAGCGGATCCTCAAAAAAAAAAAAAAGAATATGTATCGAATAAAATATATACTTCGGCTTTCTTGTGTTAAAACTTTGGCCCGTAAACACAAAAGTACTGCACGCGTTTTTTTAAAAAGAGTGGATTCGGAATTCTTTCAAGAATTCTTTGCTGAGGAAGGGGGGTTTATTTCTTTGATCTTCCCAAGAGCTTCCTTTGCTTTGCAAGGGTTATATAGCAGGCGAGTTTGGTATTTGGATATTATTTTAATCAATGGTCTGTCCAATCACGAATGATTGGTTATGAGACCTTGGAAATGGTACTTATTCTTAAATGAATGAAGAGATAACAAAAAAATTCATTCATTTCTATTATGAAATGTTTATGCAGTTATGTAGAGGTTGATCGACTAAGTATTCGACTTTCTTATTAGAGTCCCCTCTAGGAAATGCACTGAGTGTTAAATGTATACATAGGGAAAGCCATGTGCGATGAAAGATGCAAGCATGACTTGGGGAGGGATTTTTTACCTACTTTTTAACAAGTAAATTATCTACTCCATCCAACTAGTTCCGGGTTCGAGTCCCAGGCAACCCATTCGAATATCTAAATTATATGTATGTAAATCCATATTCTATCTTCTTCTTTTTTTTTTTTTTTTTTTTGAATGAATGAAATGAGTTAAAAAAATCTAATGAATCCAGCTAGATAATATAGATCGATCAATTTTGATATCGGTTGACACAGGTATATAAGTCATGTTATATTGTTGAATAACAAGCCATCAATTATCTATTTCTATTTATAGAGAATCGTGTGCTTGGGAGTCCCTAATGATTAAATGATTAAATAAACCAAGATTTTACCATGACTACAATTTTAGAGAGACGCGAAAGCAAAAGCCTATGGGGTCGCTTCTGTAACTGGAAACCAGCACTGAAAACTGTCTTTACATTGGATGGTTTGGCGTTTTGATGATCCCTACCTTATTGACCGCAACTTCTGTATTTATTATTGCTTTCATTGCTGCTCCTCCGATGGATGTTGATGGTATTCGTGAACCTGTTTCTAGATCTCTACTTTATGGAAATAATATTATTTCTGGTGCCATTATCCCTACTTCTGCAGCTATAGGTTTGCACTTTTACCTAATATGGGAAGTTGCTTCCGTTGATGAATGGTTATACAATGGCGGTCCTTATGAGCTAATTGTTCTACACTTCTTACTTGGTGTAGCTTGTTACCGTAGCCACACTCTGTATTTTTCCTTAATAATAGTGAAATCCCTGCAACTCCGTGGATGTAGGCAAATTGCCGAACCACGTAAATATTGTCTTGTGCGTGTGATTGTTTTTCTTTGGCGTGTTTTTTTTCTCTCTTTTTTAGTTTTTCACAAGTTGAAAATTTCGGGTTAATTTCCCTACAACTGGTATCAGAGCCTAGGGTTAGGTTTGAGTGGGAGCAATGGCTGAGGAAGCAGGAAAGGCATCTGGAATAGAAAAGTTCGATGGCACAGACTTTGGATTTTGGAGGATGCAAATCGAGGATTATCTTTATGGGAAGAAGTTGCATCTGCCGCTTCTAAGGGAAAAACCTGAGACTACCAAGGCTGAGGAATAGACTCTTCTTGATAGACAAGTACTGGGAGTTATCAGGTTAACTCTGTCTAGGTTTGTTGCACACAATGTCGTAAAGGAGAAGACCACAGCAGATCTGATAAAAGCTTTGTCTGGTATGTATGAAAAGCCGTTAGCAAACAACAAGGTGCATTTGATGAAGAAACTGTTCAATCTGAAGATGGCAGAGAACGCATCAGTAGCACAACATCTGAATGAATTTAACACTATCACAAATCAATTGTCGTCTATAGAAATTGATTTTGATGATGAGATTCGTGCACTGATCGTTTTGGCTTCTTTGCCAAACAGTTGGGAGTCAATGAGAATGGCAGTAAGCAATTCTACAGGAAAGGAAAAACTGAAGTACAATGACATACGAGATTTAATTATGGATGAGGAGATTCGCAGAAGAAATGCAGGTGAAACCTCAGGATCTGGTTCTGTTCTAAACCTTGAGACAAGAGGCAGGGGTAATGACAGAAATTCAAATCGGGGCAAATCAAAATCCAAAAATTCTAATCGAAACAGAAGTAAATCTAGATCAGGCCAACAAGTACAATGCTGGAACTGTGGGAAAACAGGTCACTTTAGGAGGCAATGTAAAAGTCCTAAGAAGAAGAATGAAGATGATTCTGCTAATGCTGTAACAGAAGAGGTACAGGATGCATTACTTTTTGCAGTAGACAGTCCACTTAATGATTGGGTTTTGGACTCAGAAGCTTCGTTTCATACCACTCCACACCGAGAAATCATGCAGAATTATGTTGCAGGTGATTTTGGTAAGGTGTATTTGGCTGATAGTACAGCCTTGGATGTTGTGGGTACGGGAAATGTCCGTATATTGTTGCCCAATGGGTCTGTTTGGTTACTGGAGAAGATTTGACATATTCCTGACCTAAAAAGGAATCTGATTTCTATTGGACAACTTGATGATGAAAGGCATGCAATATTATTTGTTGGTGGTACTTAGAAGGTTACAAAGGGAGCCAGAGTATTGGCTCGTGGAAGGAAGACTGGTACTCTATATATGACCTCAAGGCCAAGAGACACAATTGCAGTTACTGAAGCAAGTACTGATACAAGCCTATGGCACTGCAGACTTGGTCACATGAGTGAGAAAGGGATGAAGATGCTTCTGTCAAAACGGAAACTACCAGAATTGAAGTCCGTTGATTTGAACATGTGTGAAAGCTGCATCTTGGGAAAGCAAAAAAGGGTAAGCTTCTTGAAAACTGGCAGGACACCGAAGGCTAAAAAATTGGAGTTAGTGCACACTGATTTGTGGGGGCCTTCTCCGATTGCATCCCTTGGAGGTTCGAGGTACTACATCTCATTGATTGATGACTCAAGCAGAAAGGTATGAGTTTATTTTCTGAAAAATAAATCTAATGTATTTGAAACTTTTAAGAAGTGGAAGGCCATGGTTGAAACAGAAACAAGTTTGAAAGTAAAATGTTTGAGGTCAGATAATGGAGGAGAGTACATAGATGGAGGGTTCAGAGAGTATTGTGTGGCACAAGGAATTATGATGGAGAAGACCATTCCTGGGACACCATAGCAGAATGGTGTGGCTGAGCGCATGAACAGAACTCTCAATGAGCGTGCTAAGAGTATGAGGTTGCATGCTAGACTACCAAAAACTTTCTGGGCTGATGCTGTTAGCACTGCAGCTTACCTGATAAACCGAGGGCTATCAGTTCCCATGGAGTTCAGATTTCTTGAGGAGGTTTGGAGTGGTAAAGAGGTAAAGTTCTCACATTTAAAAGTTTTTTGTTGCGTTTCTTATGTTCAATTGATTCTGAAGCTCGTAGTAAACTTGATGCAAAGTCTAAAATATGTTTTTTCATTGGCTATGGTGATGAGAAATTTGGCTATAGGTTTTGGGATGAACAAAACAGGAAAATCATCAGAAGTAGAAATGTGATATTTAATGAACAGGTTATGTACAAGGACAAGTCAACTGTAGTGTCAGATGTTACAGAGATAGATCAAAGAAATCTGAGTTTGTCAACTTAGATGAATTGACTGAAAGTACTGTCCAGAAAAGGGGTGAAGAGGATAAGGAGAATGAAGATTCACAGGTAGATCAGAGTACACCTGTAGCTGAAGTTCGTAGATCTTCCAGGATCATTAGACCTTCACAGCGTTATTCACCCACTCTAAATTATCTCCTGTTGACTGATGGTGGTGAGCTAGAGCGTTATGAAGAAGTCTTGCAGGATGAAAATTCAAGCAAGTGGGAGTTGGCCATGAAGGATGAGATGGATTCCTTGTTAAGGAATCAGACATGGGAATTGACTAAATTGCCAATAGGAAAGAAGGCTTTGCACAACAAGTAGGTATACAGAATAAAGAATGAGCATGATGGTAGCAAACGTTACAAGGCCAGATTAGTTGTTAAAGGGTTCCAGCAGAAGGAGGGCATTGACTACACAGAGATATTTTCTCCAATTTTGAAGATGTCAACAATTAGATTGGTACTGGGAATAGTGGCTGCAGAAAATTTATATCTTGAGCAATTAGATGTGAAGACAGCATTCCTTCATGGTGACTTGAAGGAAGACATTTACATGATTCAGCCTAAAGGGTTCATTGTTCAGGAACAAGAAAATCTAGTCTGCAAACTGAGAAAGAGCTTGTATGGCCTAAAACAAGCTCCAAGACAGTGGTACAAGAAATTTGATAGTTTTATGCATAGAATTGGGTTCAAAAGATGTGAAGCTGATCACTGTTGCTATATTAAGTCTTTTGACAATTCTTACATCATTTTACTGTTGTATATGGATAATATGCTCAGTGCAAGGTCTAGCATTGAGGAGATTAATAATCTGAAGAAGCAATTGTCAAAACAATATGCAATGAAGGATTTGGGAGCTGCAAAGCAAATCCTTGGTATAAGAATCATTAGAGATAAGGCTAATGGTACATTGAAACTTTCACAGTCAGAGTATGTGAAGAAAGTTCTCAACGGGTTCAACATGAATGAAGCTAAACTAGTGAGCACACCCTTGGATATTCATTTTAAACTAAGCAAGGAACAGTCACCAAAGACAGAAGAAGAAAGGGACCACATGAGCAAGGTGCCCTATGCCTCAACTATTGGCAGCTTGATGTATGCTATTGTGTGTACAAGTCCAGACATTGCACATGCAGTGGGAGTTGTGAGTAGATTCATGAGTAGGCTTGGAAAGCAGCATTGAGAAGCAATTAAGTGGATTCTGAGATATTTAAGGAGTTCATCAGATACATGTCTTTGTTACACAGGTGCAAGTTTGAAATTGCAGAGTTATGTAGATGCTGATTTTGCTGGTGATATTGATAGCAGAAAAAGTACTACTGGGTTTGTATTTACTCTGGGTGGTATAGCTATATCATGGGCTTCAAATTTACAAAAGATTGTTACTTTTTCTACTACAGGTGCTGAGTATGTTGCAGCAACTGAAGCTGGAAATGAGATGATTTGGCTACATGGTTTCTTAGATGAATTGGGTAAGAAGTAGAAGATAGGCATTCTACACAGTGACAGTCAGGGTGCAATTTTTCTTCCTAAAAATTCGACTTTTCATTCAAAGTCGAAGCATATACAAACAAAATACCACTTTATACGTTACCTTGTTGAAGATAAGCTGGTAATACTTGAGAAGATTTATGGATCTAAGAATTCGACAGACATATTGACTAAGGGTGTCACTATTGAGAAGTTGAAGCTGTGTGTAACTTCAGTTGGGCTTCTAGCTTGAGGACAGGAGGATGAGTTACAGGGATGAGGGATTGTTCTTTGGAAGATAGCAGTTGATGTTGGTGATTGAACTAGTCTCCAAATGGGAGATTTGTTGGGTTTTGTGGAGCTTAGTTTATGTTTGATTTGGTTGACGACTCGACTCAACTTTGAATAATGTTACGTGATTTTTAATGGGATATTTTTTTGAGGCTTAATCCATGGAGTAGAGGCTTGGGCTAACAGGCTTAAGTTGGAGCACTCATGGGCAAGCCTTTTGGGGGTCCGGGGGCAATGCCCCCGGGAAAAAATTTTTGGCCCATTTTGTAGCCCATTGTGAATCTTGTGCGCAGGATATAAAAAACCGTTTTTGGAGATTAGGGTTTTATCTTCTTGTTGTTTTTGAGAGAGTAAAAATACTGTAGCCGCACTTTATATTTTTTTTCTTGATAATAGTGAAATCCCTGCAACTCCGTGGACGTAGGCAAATTGCCGAACCACGTAAATATTGTCTTGTGCGTGTGAGCGTGTGATTGTTTTTCTTTGGCGTGTGTTTTTCTCTATTTTTTTGTTTCTCACAGGTTGGGAATTTCGGGTTAATTTCCCTACACATTCTGTAGCAGATTTTCCTGTTTTGTTTTAAAGGTTTTGGATGTATTGTTTGTGTTTTTGCATAGTTGTTGTTTTCTGCAGAAAGTTTCGGATGTATTAGGAGTGGATCAATTTCCCTCTTTACTGTAGATAGTGTTCAGTTTTTGTCTAGGCAGGAGTTGTTTTTATATATAAGTGTTGCTGTTTGGAGAAAAAAATTATATAAATAAGCCAAGCTTTTAGCGTATGTTTCTAAGGCAAGTACCCAATGCCATCAATGAATATAATGTATTTTACAATGAAGCAATCTAGTTGCCATTGCACTATTTAAATTTTGAATTTGTGAATCAAATTTGAAATCCAAATGATGTTGCTTCTATGGATTTAACATGTGCAAAGCAGTTTAAGGCCAAAATGCAAATCACTTGGTTTTTGGTTAAATGCAAATCACTTGGTTTTTGGTTAAATGCACATGCATGTGAACTCTGTGTACTTGCATTGCAAATTGGTAAGGAAGCCAGTTAATCACTTTCTTTTACATTGCTCAGCTAATTTATGTACTTGGGTTACACCCCTATGAGTTACTTGGCATTACAATCAAAATTCAATCCAACAGAGTAGACAATAGAGAATTTAATAATAAAAAAATGAATAAATTTTATTAAAATGTACACTTTGATCACATAACAAGAATTCCATTGAAATAAACACTTTGATTATATGATTATAATAACATGAAACTACTACAATTGGTGTGTTTATTGCTTGACTATACATTCCACCTTTTGCTTCTTGATTATACATTCCATCCAAAGTCTACAATTTTCAACCTTAGCTTGATCACTTCGACTTGCCTCGTGTTAAACAACTTGCCCCATCTCTTGGTATGAATGTATGATGCTTCTTTGTTATGTAAGTTCTTTTGGTATCAAAGCTTTCGGATGTATCATAGCTCCAAAGGCCCTTCTATATTACTGATAATTAGGATAAATGAAACCTACATGCAATATTAACAAATCTCAATCCTTCAGAATTTTAGAGAAACCAATAACAGAACCTGTCCAAAAAATTATGCAGACTTTCCAAATGGATAACCAAAAGGCCAATACAAGAACCAATCTACAAAAAGAGAGGCACAAAAAAAAAAATCAGAAAATTCAATTATTCTTCCTATAAGAGCTTTAAAGTTCAAATACCAAACACAAAAGGGTTCTCAACAATTCAGATTTTTGAAAATCGAAAATTCATCCGCCTTACGCTAAAAGCTAGTGTATATCAGCCAATAAGCAAAAATCTAGCCATAGGCTGAATGTTTTCTTTTACAGTTCATCACCAAAATACAATTATGTGCATTCCATTTCTACAAAGGACAATTTACACACACCCAATTTTGCAATCAGTGGCATGACAAGGAAAACAAAGAGACATTCACAATACATTCCCTAAAACCTTTCATAATAAAATGAACAATTAAAAATAAAATCAAAATCCATGCAAAAGCACAAGCATTTACATAACAATGAGACCAAAAAATAATACCCACAAACCAAAAAAATGGAACCAAACATTCTAATAACCACGGCATAAAACACACACACACACACACACACAGATAATATAAATAAGCGTATAAACTAATCCCAATTCAAAAGAAAATCAAAAACCCTAAGAAAGCACTATCACAAAGCAAAACAAAGCAACAAAAGGCATACAAACATAGACAGATTAGTTGACATTTTTTTTGGCGGATGATGTTGGAGAAAATCTTCTGCTTATAGTGTTTGGGTAAAAGCTTGGAGCATAGAAGCTTGATCAAATCGTAGCCTTGACGCAGGTGGTAGTGGTGGCACCATGACGATGGGGCGATAGAGAAAGTTGAACCTTGGAGAAGAGAGTGAGAAAGAGAGTTTGAAATATCAGATGGGTTTGGTGAGAGAGAAACTGTGGTTTGTCCGGTTGAGTTAAAGAGCCTCTAGTTTAAGTGTTTAACCATAGTTAAGTGCGGTTTGGGTTAAGTTATGATGTGGCACATTTTTTACCCTTAATAGTTTTCAAAAAGATCCTATCCATGAAATGAACACTCTCCATTTCAAAGGGAAATGGAGAGGATTTGGATCCGTAAAATAAATTCTCAGAAAAAAAAATGCAGTAAATAATTTTTAATAAAAACTTTATTTGAATAAATTATATTAAATAAGTGTCATCTTGGTTTCATTTTTGAGACGTTGGAAATGGTGTGATTTGTAGTGCACTGGAATATTATAAACTTTTTAAAAGAGAAAGTGGTACGCCAAACAACATTATTTTCTCGTAATTTGCCCCCGCAAGCTTCCTTATATTTTGACACACACACGTGTGTGTGCTAGGATTTTTTTTTCTTTTTTAGGGAAAGTGTGCTAGGACTTGATGGAATTGATTTATTTTTTTATATAAACTACATCATTTAATCTTGACAACATAATTATGCAATTAAATTCATATAGACATAATAAAATTCCAGACCAATACCCCCAACAAATTTATGTTTGTAAATATGTACACATAATTATTAAATGAAACCAAATGATAAACTTCTATAAAATTTTTTTAAAATCTGATAAACTAAACCCACAGAATGAAGTCAATTTGGCAAGACTACAGTGCTGCGACATTGATATATATGTTAGTATCTATACTATAATGTATGGGTGTAAACCAAAGGTTTCACATTTACTAAAACTATGCATTCAAATATAACAGTATAGATAACATGTAGATGACATGATTGATTGATGAGGAAAATATCATAAACGGAAATACAAATTCTATGGCCAATCTTCCTTCTAGTGTCAAATCGAACACGTTCAATATTGACAACTTTTAGAATACCACTAAAACCCATGTTACATTGGTGTTCGGGACTAGTTAGCATGTCAGGAACAAGTGTGTGTTTTGGAGTCATATAACTCCATTACTCCCAATTTAAGAGCACAAGCAAAATTATTCAATGCACTCATTGTATTACATTTTCCGTTTTACAGAATATTTTCTCTTTATTCTCCTTATACAAGAGGTATTCGTCTAACAAACTTCGTCTCAACTCTCAATGATTCCAAAAAATACAAAAAAGAAAAAAAAATGGCACAAAGGATAAGGAAAAGGTATCTTATGAGATTGACTACGACAATGAAGATAGTATATAAACCTCATAATTATGAAAGGGTATCTAATGAGATGATCTCATGAGACCGTCCTCTCACAATATGTAGTATCTACATATGAGAGACCCACACATACTATGAGAGAGGTTTTATGAGATCATCTCAAACAGATACATTTTTCATATCTATTTTTCACGTTACTATGAGATTTTTGTTAATAATCTCGTAGAATTTTGGACAACAAATTAGTAAGTTAAGTAGTGATATATCCATGATACCAACAACAGACCTACAACAAAAATTATTTTCCAACAAATGCAAACTGATAAAATTAGGTGGTGAACCTATCAATCTCAACCAGCACCCTAACATATATTGTCAATACAAACACTTCCTCTAGGTAAGACGAATATGCATGATTTCCAAGGTCAAATGAAATGGCTTAAAATGGGATCTAAGTAGGTTAGCATGTTTCAATCCTAAACAAGCAGTCCATTACATCATTTTTCAAATGGCTTTTAATGCATATTTCTGCCTGTCTGCTAAATTTTCAAGTCTTAACCACAAAATCAGTTTAAAGAACCAAAATCAATCATATCTCTGATTTCAGTAACTGTGATCTGAGTATATGGAATCAGCCACAGGGTTGTACAATCCAGTAACTTGGGAGTTTCAGCGTTCATGGTCCATGGTACCATAGCCACTATTTACTGCTTTTGGCTCGATTAATATCTGGTACTTCCGAAAAATTTCCAAAAAAACTAAAGACATATATTAAGCATAAAAGAAATTATGCTTTAGATCCACTTCCCATTTAACTTTTGCTGTACTCCCCCTTTT
This sequence comes from Lithocarpus polystachyus, assembly GCA_033629205.1. Lineage (NCBI taxonomy): Eukaryota > Viridiplantae > Streptophyta > Magnoliopsida > Fagales > Fagaceae > Lithocarpus > Lithocarpus polystachyus. The sequence continues at coordinate 2,713,015 of CM066162.1, read as the reverse complement.
CAGTATTTTAACAGACTGATCACTAGGATTCAGTTAGACAATGTCAACTAATTGAAAATTTGGCATTGTTATGTGGAGATTTTTTCCTAATCTAAATTCTGAATGAAATGAAATACTATTCGATAAGAAATAAAAAATAAATAAAAAAAGAAGAAGAAGAAGAAGAAGAAAAAAAAAAAAAAAAAAAAAACAGAAAAACAAACATACAATTCTAATAATGATCTAATACAAACAATATGGGTAATGGGTCAACTTTCAATAAATGCTGTATTCATTCATTTATTTAATTGGACAACCATCAGTACAAGCTGGATTTATAACATAAAACACGACAAGGATGGTTTAGAACTTTCAGTATCAAATGAAGAGAAAGAAAAAGGGGAGGGCGGGTCTAAGCCTTTCATTTTCAGGTGAAAACAAGGCATTGACATAATTTAACAAAAATTTCAGAGCTATACACAATTTCTGATCAAAATAAGATGACTAAATTGGGTGCTACATAGCTTTTACAGACAAGAACCTACTCAAGTTTCATAAAGGAACCATCAATTTACAGGGGAGAAGCATCATTCACTTCCATCACCAGTACCCACCAGAGAACACAGAGCAGCAACTAAGCAAGTAAACCTTACTTAAACAAATATGCTGTAATGAACAGAGAGACGGCAGTAATCTGATGGCATTTAACCTATAGACTGAGGGCCTTTACAACAGTAAAATATGACGCAAACCTCAAACATATGAGATTATTTTGAAGTAGATAACAATATACAAGGAAAGGGAGAACAGGGCAAACACATGCTGCCAGAATAGCAGTGCTGAAGCTTCGCTAACTGCATATCCCCTCAAGCTGGCAATTGCTCCCAATAAAATGGCACTCGGTGTTGTGTATTGCAACAAAAGCACAAATCTGTACATTGCATCACCATGGACCAAAAAATTCAGCTTATCAGACAAAGCAACAATACCAATTCCAAGAAGAGGAAGCACCAAGAGCCTTGCCACACTTATACCAATTGTAGTTCGAAGACCAAGTTTTGAATCAATTGGCCCCTCAGCAAGCATACCTCCAAGAACAAGCATCACAGAAGGCACCATTGCACCAGCTAAAATCTCTAAACTGTCAGTGACAAAAGAAAGTGGAGCATCATATCCAAAGAAAAAAGCCTTGATCTGAGGCACCATCCCAACGATGATAGCTAAAAGAGAAGCAATTGTTGGGGGTTGAAGTATGTGCTGTATTGGAGTTTGTACAGCAACAGTTCTGATCCTCTTGACAACTTTAGGCTCAGCCAAACACCTAATGGACCTGGGACTGTTCGGAGTTCCTTCTCCTGTAACCTCAAGGTCAGGAACAGACGACTGAGAAACACTTGATATGCTTTGGAAAATTCTAGCAATAAAGGGTTGCTTTGAATGCTCAGTTTCTTTATCTTCCATACCCGGCCATTCAGCTTCAACAAGGAGAGGCCTACTGACATCATTAACTGCTTGTTGTTCCTCAATCTCAATCTCAGCCCCTTCTTCAACAATCTCATAGTACTCCAGTGGAGGCTCCATCATGTGATACACAAGGGTATAAACAAGAATCACAGAAACCCATGAAGAAAAAGAGACATAAGCCACCCCTCTTGAATGACAATGGGGTCCAAACGGATTATCTTTAGTATGACACACAGATCCAACAAGTGCAAGAGGGATATTTCCAGTATTACCAAATGCAGTCATGATAATGGTAAATCTTTTAAACTGTGGAGGTGGGTGGCAGATAAGCACGACTATGCACCCAAGGAGGCAACCAATAGCTGTACTGATTACAACATTAATTGGAATAAACCACCAATCAGCAAAGTTCTCAACTGTAATGCTTTCACCCAGTTCAGTAAATATTAGGCAGGGCAAGAAGAGAGCAAAAACAAGCTTGCTGAGAAGCTTAAATGTCGCTTTTGGGATTATTTTGGTTTTGGGGTGTGCAAGAACCAGACCTATAACCGTAAGGGAAAGAAGTTTCATCAAAGGGATTATTGCACTTAGTATATCTTCACCACTAGTCTTCATATTGTTTTGATAGAGCTCAATTAAGTATCGCGACATTTTCCTTCTTAAAAAATCAAAAATTCTCTCTGCAATGAATCAAAAAATAAATACAAATACAAAAACTCAGATCAAATTCAATAGTAGTTCCGGTTCCTATAACACCAACAACATAATATCTAAAACCCCACCAAAAATTTGCACTGCCACAACATGAATTCAGCATATTATCCATAAAATTATCATAATCAATCACAATACAAGAGTCTCACAAACCTAATGAACTAAATCTCAAATTTAAATTGTACAGATTATCAAGAAACGCAAAAAGATCCATAAAAACACCAACTTTAACAAGATTACCACAAAGGCACAAACCACATCCTATAAATCAAAGAAATACAACATAGGGTTTTCACAAACCGCGTCCAAAATTAACGAAAAACACAACATGGGGTTATCTAAACACCAAAAGACAAAAAGGGTATCTATAATTTTTCACTCTCTACAAGAAAATCAACCAGAACAATGCTTTTTATCAAACATTCAACAATTACATCAAAACTAATTTGCAATTAAAAAAAAAAATGTAAAAGAAGAAGACTTACAGATCACAAAAAAGAGTGGAGAGAGATTCTCGGACAGAGGTTTTGAGTTGAAGAGAAAACAGATACGAGGATTCCTTAACAACCTTGGATTAACTTCTTCTACTTCTTTTTTTTTTTTTTATGAAAAATCTTGGATTAGCTGATTCTTAACCAAATAGCTGGTATTGCCGTATTGGTGAATGGCTAATGAAATAAAATTGGCCAATTTAACCATTATATATATATATATATATATATATATATTTTTTTTTTTTTTTTTAGAAACCATTATAATTTGGTACGGAATAAATAGTGATGTATTGTATGTATTATTCTGTTTCTTTTTTTTTTTTTTTTGGATAGATGTATTATTCTGTTTCGATGACTCTGATTGCCACGCTATAACGAGCAAACGCTAAACGACTCCGTATTATTTATGCTTCTCCACACACACACACAAATCTTAAATATGGCCATGCTATACACTTAAACACAGATTAATTAAAAAAAAAAATCTTTTCTGGTAAGAAAATATGTTAATAATTAGTGAGTCACATGAAATTTTAATGAATTTATATGTACATACTGAGTCATTTGACCTAAGAATTTTATGTTATTTGTAGGGAAGTGGTCTCTGAGCTAAAGTAACATTGGGCCTATAATGAAAATAGGCTCAATACTGATCGGCCCATTCTGATGATTGACCTCTTTGAAATAGTCAAATCTTGGACCACGGACTAGGACTAGATATTATTTTCATTGGGAATGCTATAAGGGATGGATGAGACACTTACCAAGCCACCAAGGAAGATGTACTTACCAAGCTACAGAGGAGGAATTTTGGGAAATGCAGAATTGTCCGAACAACAGTAACCTCTACATTAACGAGGCTCACCTACTTGGCACAGTCGCATTTATTAATAAATGATTGGCTTGAATAATGTAGGGAGCTCCAAAAGTCTCCATTCATCATAAAAGTAGGGAAGTAAGAGCCTGATTGGACAAGAAGCCCTCCAGTTATGCAAGGACAACACATTCTTAAGAAGAAAGTAGTAGGGCAAATATAAGGAAGGATAAGAGCAAAAAGAAGGACACACAGAAAGTAACCCAAAAAATCATAGAGAGAATTGTAGAGAGAGAATAGAGCATTAGGATCCTTTTTAGAGCCTGATCTTGTGAAAAGAGAGTATATTGTTTCCCTTGTTTATTAAATAATATTGTCACATTTGCATAGTTTTACATAAAACTTTGTTCTTGTTTAAATCTCCCACTGTGGATTATTAGTAGGCTCATGTTACAAATTAATTATGTTCTTAGGAGGATAGTTCATCATTTTAGACCCGTATATTATGTAATGTGTAAATTTCATTACATTAAAACACAAAATTGTGACATTTGATCAAAATAAATAATATAAAATTTTAAAATTTTTGTAATAGAATTTAGTTGAAGTATAATTCTAAATTTCTTGAAAGATAACAAGGAATTGTTGGAATTTTAACTAGTGTAAGCAATCCTAACAATTAATATAAGCCATTTAATATTTTGGTCTAAAGTATAAACTATTTTTAAAACTTTAAAAAAAGAAAAAAAGAAGAAGAAGAAGCTATTTTTATAACTAAAAATAGCGCAACTGTTTGTTTCCGTTCAATGGAACAAATAACGGATTTTAGGATCTATATAAATAGGTGGGAGAGAATTTGAATCCATATTCTATCTATAGGTGAAATAGTTAGTTTTAATGAGTTACATGACTCTTAAAAATACCAACCGTATAAGTTGTTATTTGTCATATTAAACATAGATTAATAAGATTGTCACAATAAAATCGATCGTAAGTTTGAAATTTTATTTGCTTTGTTATGTTCGCTTTAACTGCAGTGCCTCAATCTGTTGTCAAAGATGAGGCTTGCCTTCATTGATTTGAAATATAAAGTGGTCCTTCATAACTCATAACTCACGCGATGAGTTTTAGGTTTAGATGATGATAGATTCCACTTATGCTAGAAAACTCTTCGAGAGCAATAGCCCACAACATATTAGCACCGTCTTGGGTTTGAGATTTGTCAAATTTTAGAAAGCCCAATACAAGGCCCAAAATAACTTCCCTGGGCCTATGATCTTTTCTAGTAATTTGTCTAGCCCAGTTTCAACACAGCCCAATTTAACGTACTTTGGGTTGTTTAATCCTTCCAAATTTGAGATCAAAATAATGTTTGGTGTAAAAATAGCAAACATGTGCAGCTATGTTCGTTTAATAGATAGGTGGGCTATATTTATTTTTTGGAAATTCTTTTTTATCCTCAATAGGTGAAATGTTTTGCTTGAAACAATCAATTTCAATACTCACCAAAAGAGAAGTTCAAAGATTAGATGAAAATTTAGTAAGAAGTAAGATTGTTGGAAAATTAATTCTCAACTTTGTATCTATATCTATGTCTATACTCTATATAAAAAAAAAATAGTTGAGCTGCTTATATTTGGCAAAACGACACTAAAAAATTTAAAATGGTAAAGACTTAACAGATTGATAAAATTACATTGTTGCTCTTAAAGATATATGTTAATTGAAAAGAACTTTGAAGCTTGGAGCTCTTTTTGGCCCTTTCCTCTATAATTTTCTGCTGACGTATTTGGTAGAAATTACTTTATTGTTCCTAACTTCATTTGTTAGCTAAAGAAAAAGTGGGGTTTTTTTAGCGTTTTTATTGTCAACTTTATGGTGTTGCCAAACATTCAACTTTATAGTGCTACCAGCTGTGTTGCTTTTTTTATCGTTCTAACCTTAATTGTAATATTTTTACTGGCTAACACGTGCTCTTGCACGAGCATGCTTCAAAACTAGTAGTTTCCAAAATCACAAGCTCCAATTATTTGATAAAAATCAATCAAAAATAAATTTATTTGACAAAAACCATAAATAAAAACTCTGATAGACAAAAAGCTAAATTCCATATTGCTGGCTATGGGGTTCGAACCCATGCGCACTTATGTGCAGAAGATCTTAAGTCTTCCCCCTTAACCTCTCGGGCAAACCAGCCATTGTTGACTCCTGGCGTCCTCTTTTTTAACTTTTGTTACAGTTTTAGTTTCATTATTATCAATTTCTCGATTTGCAATCATCAACTTCCCTGGGGCAAACCAGCTACTGAGATGAAAAAATAAACCATGAACTTGCCCACAAGAAAAAGAAAAAAAGAGAGTAAAATCCAGTCATTCTTTTAAATTTGGATGAATAATCATTTTTTTTCATAACGTTTAATGCCTGTCATTTTATTTAATAACAACCATTCTTGTGAAATGAATCCTTCATTTTATTGTCTTTTATAAAATTTGACACTATTTATGTATGTAATACGATGTTGTTTTACTGGATTTAATGATAATTTAATAGACAGTCACTAGAAGAAATGACCAAATTGACATAGAGTTAAAGTTTTAAGGCTAAATTGATAAGGTTCAAAACTAGTTCTTGTGATCAATTTAGCTCTTAACTTTTAACATTCCAATCAAATTCGTCATACCATCTATTGACTTTTATAAAACTAGCACTATTTACAAATGTAACACAACATTGTTTTATTGGATTTAACAATGTAATGACAATTAATAGAGGTATTGAATAATTTGAAAAAAAATATATTAAAATTTAAGAACTGAGATGATAAAAATTTAATGCTCTATTTTGTTAAGAGGATGAAAAAAGAGGGAGTATAAAGAAATAGAAAAGTGGAAAAATAAAAATTAAATTAACATTATACTTTTTTTGTAATTTGAAACAGTGGATAATGTGAGTATTTTCGTAATCTAAAGTGCATGGTCATTTTCTCTCCCATTTGGAATGAATAAAATGGTAAATCCAAGTGAAATATTCACCCATCTTCTTTCCTTTCCCTTTCACCACAACCAAACAATGAAACATCAATACATCATAATCTTCTCTTCTCTCCCTCTTCCTTCTCCCCTTCTCCATTAACCCCTTTCTCACCCCAACAAAATATTACATTAACTTTATACATGAAAATATCACTTCAAAAAACCTAAAAGCAATTAAATGGTGTAATTTGAATTTTGGTAAAAGAGATAAAACAACACAAGTGATAAGCCCCCTTTTTTTTGGATAAAACAAGTAATAAGTTTAGAGTTACAATTTCTTTTCACAAAATTGTTTTTTATAATAAAGTGACAAGTTATATATAATATACAATAAAATAGTGTTGGCGATAAATTTATATGAAAATTAACAGATATATATATATTAATTATTAAAAATATAAGCATTAATAATAACTTGACAATTTAATAAATATAAAATTTATTATAAAATTAAGGGTAAATTCCACAAACCACCCCTGAGGTTTGTGATAATACCAACTAAGTCTAGAACATTTCAAAACCTACCAAATTCTTCCTAAATGACAATTTTGTCCCTGAACTAAAAAAAAAATGCCGTTAATTTTTTTTTTTCATTTTCTCTTCTTCCTCTGTCTCTTTCATCTCCCCCTCTCTTCTCTGAGTTTCAAACTCTCAGAACTCTCAGACCACAACAACAACACCAACGACAACAACAACAACAACGATAACAGCAATAACCTCTTCAATCATTTCGCCACTCTGCCGCTCAACGGCGCCTTCGCCATCGTCTCCACCGTGTTCGACGCCCCTGGCTTCTCCGAGTTCTCACTCTCCGACCTTAGAGCCGCCACCAACAACTTCAGCTCCGACTACATCATCTCCGAGAGTGGCGAGAAAGCCCCTAATGTCGTCTACAAAGGCCGCCTCCAAAACCACAACCAACGCCGCTGGATTGCCGTTCACCAAGCAAGCTTGGCCTAACCCCAAGCAATTCGCCGTAACTCTCTTCTTTCACCATCTCTTCTTCAATTTTCACACTCTGGTTTCCGATTTTGGCCTGACCCCAACCAACATCGCTGGTTTCTGATTTTGTTGATTTTTCGTGTTTTTTTTTTTTTTTTTGGGAGGAAGCTTGGGGAGTTGGGAAGCTGAAGCACAAGAGGCTAGCAAATTTGATAGACGGCGATGAGAGACTGCTTGTGGCAGAGTATATGCCCAATGATTCCTTGGCTAAACATCTATTTCACTGTATGTTTTCTATTCCTGCTTATTGTTTTTTTTTTTTCAAATTACTTTCTTTCAGCTAATAATTTTGTTTTGGATTTGTTAATTTTTTGTTTTTTCTGCTTGAATAGATATTAGTTATGGTAGTTTTGCCCTTGCTGTACTGGACTAGCAAAAGTCCAAGTATCTTTGTTCATTTGGTTACAGTGTTGTATTTGCTTTGTTTCTTTCAATGGAAATCTCTGAATTATGCCCAAAAAAAAAAAATTTTGTTGAATTTTTTGCATATATGATGTGTTGTAACTTTTGTTTGGTTTAATGGGCTTTGCCATGGCAAAAGTTCCATTAGAGAGAGAGAGAGAGAGAAAGAGAGTTCTGAGATTTTGAAACTTAGAGAAAAGAGGGGGAGATGAAAGAGAAAGAGGAAGAAGAGAAAAAAAAAAAAATTTAACTACGTTTTTTTTTTTTTTTTAGTTCAAGAATAAAATTGTCATTTAGGACGAAATTGATAAGTTTTGAAATGTTCTGGACTTAGTTGGTATTACCACAAACTTCAGGTGGTTTATAAAATTTACCCTAAAATCAATAATAACTACTCTGACATTTGTGAAATCCTCTGCAGAAAATAATGGTGTTAGCATTATTGCTAGGAAGAAAGACATTTTTGGTCAACAAAACAAAAGTGGACAAGAGAAAAGGCCTGAGAATGACGAATGAGAGTATCCAAAAATAAGTGAAATGACAAGACATGGTATACTCACCAAAAAAAAACAAGAGATCGTACTTTGGTTATATAGTTCTTGGATTAAGATTCCCTGATTTAATTTTTTAGTGAATAAAAATTTCCCTGATTCTTAGAGTAGTCATAGAGTGAGTGCGGCAGAAACGAGAGTCATCCAAAACATCAATAACTCCATGGAACGAGCTTCCGCAATCTGCCAAAAGTACTATCTTTTCGCAGAACTTCAACTAAATTCTTATACAAGAATCTTGTACCAAATGGTTGGAAAGGAACTACGCCCAACTTGGTTAGGATAGAAATCCATCATTTTATTGGATAAATTTTACTAATTCATGTCTTAAGAGTACATAATAATAAATTAATTTAAAAAAAAATTTTATCTAAAATTAAAAAAATTTTGACAACTTTTTCGATTTTTAATAAAATTAAGGTTTACATTAACCGGACCCTTATTACATAGGACTTCTTATATCTCTCTTTTTTATTTATTTATTTATTTTTTTAATAAATTTTAAAAATCTAATAGGTGAATTCATGTTCTTTATATTCTTAATATACATATCAAATTTCGTTGAAATCAAATGTAATTTACTATTCGATCAATAAATTTATTTTTTATACACAATTTTAGATTATAAAAACTTAAAATTTTAACATTTGTTTGATGACATAGCAATTGATTTTTAATTTGATTTTCTTAAATTTTTATAAGCATAAAAGATATAATAAAAATATGCAATTCAACTATTAAGTTTTTAAAATTTACACTTAATATAAAGATATATAAAAAATTTATAAAATTTCTCTTCAAATTAATTTGGAAAGAAACTTTGTTCATGTCAACCAGGGTAGCTGGAGCCCAAAAGCCATGGGAAAATGGTTGGGAAAAGAAACTAGCCATCTGCTTGGTTGGGTTAGGAACTAAATAAGCTTCAAAAAACTCTCTTTTTAGCAGTGTCATTCAAGAGCACATGGTACGTCTTTGTCGTGCATACTTCTGACTCTCAGAGCATTGCTGGTTCAGGTTGATTTTATTATTTCGGTCAAAATTGGAAGTAATAAATTGACTCTACTTTTTGCATAACCAAAATGATGGTACTTTATAATATTGACTGGGTAGTACTAGTATCAAGGAAAATGTTAAGAGAATAAAAAAGTTAAAAAAAAAAAAAAAAGTTAATGCTTTTCATCATTTGTCCAATTGTGTATCCCTTAGGCTATTTGCCAAATATGATCTAAAAAGTACATAAATTTGATAGTTTTTATTCTAATGTTTGTTTAGTTGGGAGGTTACAAAAGTAGGAAGATAAAAAATTAATATAAATTTTCTTTGTTTAATTAAGAAAAAAAGTTTGAGAGTAAAAGGATGACTATATATATTTTGGATTATTTTATTTATTATATTCCAAATAAATAGTAGTCCTATGCCATTTAAGTATAATTCTAAATAGCTGTTTTAATAATATTTTTTTAAAAAGTAATGTTATACTCATAAACTATTTTATAACACTTTTATAAATTGTTGTTGTGACTAATTTTTTAATGGTTCGTTTAGTACATTGAATGAGAATTACGACATGAATTATAATATTTATTGTTAAGAATAAAACGTGTTGTAATATAATAACTAAACATATTCAAAAGTTTGGTTGTGAGTTATAATATTAGAATAAAATTTAAGATTTATTTTATGAAATATCTTACTTATACAATTATATCTCCTTAAAAATTGTTATTTTTTAAATTTAAGAGAGGTATATGTTATTTTTTTATTTTTATAATTGTTAGATGTATATGGAAAGTTTGTTTATTTGAATATATATTAAGTTTTGAAACTATTTCACTTACTAAGGAATTAATACAATATTTTAAAGATGAATGTTATTCCTTGTTTGAAGAATAGTTATTCCTCATTTTTATTCCTTGTAATAAAAACATAACCAAACTAAAGAATAGTTAAACTATAAGAATAACTATTACATTACAGTACTTATTACAGTCTACCAAATATGCCCTAATAGTTCTCATATATGCCCACCAATAACATCACTTTTTTATTTGCCAATAACCACTCATCACATCAATAATTTGTAAAAAATTTTGTAAAAAAAAGATGTATTTCTAGCATGTTCCTTTCCCCTGAAATTATACTTTTTTTTTCGGAAAAAAAGTATATTTTTGGAAAATATTATAAAAACATCTATTTTAGTATTTGATGAAAGAGTAAATTTTACATCATCTCAAACATGTTCAAAACTACAATATATTAGATATGAATAGCAAAGCTCCAATTACACATCTATATATATATATATATATATTAAAAACCGAAACCTCTGAAACTCCCACAATTTTCCACATCATCATTTTAATTTATAATTTTTTTAATTTTTAAAACTAAATAATGAGAGAGTCCTAACAGGAGTCTCTCTCTCTCTTTTTTCCTCATCATTTTAATTTATAAAAAATTTTAATTTGTTAAATTAAATAGTGAGAGAGTCCTAATAGGAATCTCTTTCTTTTTTCATTAATCCTAATAGGATCTCTTTTTTGTTCACGTGAGTCTTTTTTTTTTTAACCTAAAGTGAGCCCTTAAAAAAACAAAAAAACTAACATGAGGTCTAATTTAAAAAAAAAATTTATTTTTTAATCCTAATTCTAATATAAGTATTTCAAAAAGTTAAAATTTTCAGTTTTATATTATATATAAATAATAACAATAATGTGGCAAGCTCTAAGAATACGAGAATGCAATTTGTAGATCTACTATTTACTATCAAGATAACATAGATTAAATTGGTAGTGAATAGTAGATATAATTACAGTTAAATATTATGTAAAGTTATCACTATAGAATAGCCCACGTCGAAATTTGTTATGTGAAACCAAAACTCCCACAATTTTCCACATCATCATTTTAATTTATAATTTTTTTAATTTTTAAAACTAAATAGTGAGAGAGTCCTAACAGGAGTCTCTCTCCCTCTTTTTTCCTCATCATTTTAATTTATAAAAAATTTTAATTTGTTAAACTAAATAGTGAGAGAGTCCTAATAAGAATCTCTTTCTTTTTTCCTTAATCCTAATAGGAGTCTTTTTTTTTTTTTCACGTGAGTCTTTTTTTTTTTAACCTAAAGTGAGCCCTTAAAAAAAAAAAACTAACGTGAGGTCTAATTTTAAAAAAAAATTTATTTTTTAATCCTAATTCTAATGTAAGTCTTTCAAAAAGTTAAAATTTTTAGTTTTATATTATATATAAATAATAACAATAATGTGGCAAGCTCTAAGAATACGAGAATGCAATTTGTAGATCTACTATCTACTATCAAGATAACATAAATTAAATTGGTAGTGGATAGTAGATATAATTACAGTTGAATATTATGTAAAGTTATCACCATAGAATAGCCCACGTCGAAATTTGTTATGTGAAACCAATGATATAAAAGAAAAAGAATTTTTCTAAATCATTATATTGAAGAAATTAGTTATTTTCATTCATTTTCAAATTATACATTTTTAAAATTTAAGTCATATACCTTTAAGTAAAATAAGTACTTTTAATTTTTATTAAACTATCCCGTGCATCGTACGGATTAACGACTAGTGGCTAATAAAAAAAAACTCAACCTCGATCTACAATATTCACACACATCATACCAAGGTACTTTAGCACATAGTATGAAATGCCCTAATGCAAAATAGCGTTTCTGTGCCGCTAGATGCGGTAACTCCCATGGTGCAAGTTTGCGAACCACAGCTTTTTAAGCCTTTGCCTTTACTTTTTAGCCCATGAATGATTCACCCCAAGCCATGGTAACCGGTTAAAAACGAGTAACACTCATCTGAATTCACAAATAGTCTCGGGAAGATCATAATCATGACTAGTGAAATGTAACTTAGGCTTGGCTTTACTTTTTGGGACTGACCCTAGAGTAGACCATAGTTCATTGTATGTCCACTAAGAATATTGAACATTGTGCCTAGGTCTAGGGTTTTAGCCACGATGGTCCTTAAAAACAAGAAGAAGAAAAAAAAAGATAAAGAAGGAAACTCTAATGTGATTGAAATGAGTGTATATACATGGAACCCAGTAGGGCATAGGCAGGTGTCATTAGATTATATGTATGAATGAGCCATCCAGCTGTATGATAAGATATTAGCAGTGTACGAAAATTATATAGACTTGTCTGCTTTGAGTGAAAGATCAAGATGGAGACACTATTCAAAACAACACATATGATATATGATGATTCCTGGTCCAAAATCTCCATCTCAGGCTGCCTTTAGATTTGCATGTCGGCGTTTTAAACCCTAGTCTTTCATTATAAAACTACGCACCAGCCTCTTCCTCATTCCTCGTACCTTCCCATTCTAGCTTTAGCACATTTATACCCTCCTTTCACTTCACTCTTTTTTCTCATGCAGGCCTTTTTAGTTTTATTAATTGTACCAGTTTATGGGATTTCTTGTACGCAAAAAACTGTTACCATATTTGTAGATGTGTGGCTTGTCTTATGATGTTCATGCATGTTAAGCTTGTCTCTGCATTGATAGCTAGCATTAAAAAACAAGAAAGAGAGAGTGCCAAATTTTAAATATAGTATTTCTATATTTCTTGGGTCTTTGATTTCATGGAGAAAGGAGTGTAACTTTTTGATTACATGCAATGCAAAGCACAACGTTTTTTTTTTTTTTTTTTAAAAAGAAGTTTCTGGGATGAACTAGAAGATGTTTTGTGAGTAAAAAAACTTTTGGCTCTTTGCGGTTATTCTTTTTCTTTGCAACAATAGTATGTATTTCAACTCTTTTCTCCGGTGCTTTGAAGGAGAGTGAATTTTGTTTCTAAATTAGCCTCTAGGGCTTTTGTGTTATATGTGTGTTTGAGAGAGAGAGAGAAAGTGGAGGGGTTGTGGAAGAAAGAGAAAGTTCCAAATTTCAAATGGAATTTTAAATTTTCTTGGGACTTTGATTTCATGGAGAAAGCAGTGTAATTTTGATTTCAGGCAATGAAAGCACAACTTTTTATATTTATATTTTTCTGGGATAAATTAGATCATGTCTTGTGAGTTAAATACTTCTAGAGAGAGTGCTAAATTTCAATTAGTACTTTAAAATTTTCTTGGGTCTTTGATTTCATGGAGAAAGTAGTCTAACTTTGATTTCATGCAATACAAGAACAACTTTTTATTCTTTATTTTTATATATTTTCTGGGATGTATTGGAACGTGTTTTGTGAGCTAGACTTTTGGCTCTTTTGGGGTTTTGTTTTTGTTTTTGTTTTGTTTTTTCTTCTTTGCAACAATAGTATATATTACAGCTCTCTTGAGTTTTGTTTCTAATTTTAGGCTCTAGGGCTATTGTGCTATGTGAGAGAGAGAGAGAGAGAGAGAGAGAGAGAGAGAGAATTAAGGGGTTATGGGAAGAAGGAGCTCTCTTCAGTCCAGCCCGAGGCAGTTTGAGAGGGTGATACTCAGCTGCTGACTCGTTGGTTTGAAAATTCATCAAAACGTGGAAGCAAAGGTGATGTGTTTTTGATCCAACGATGCAGGAGCTGTGTTCCACTTGAACCTGTCACGTCTTGGACTGAAGGGAGCTCCCCTCAGTTCCACAACCTACTTTCTTTCATTCCTCATTTTTATGATACACCCAAGTTTGTGCACTTAAATTATATATATTTTTTATGCTATGAAACTGTTTTTTTTTTTTTTTTTGGGGTTTTTTTCATATGGATTAACTGACTAGATTCATTATTTCTTTACATGCATTCATTATGCAATGAAACTGTTTTTTTTTTGGGGGGTTTTTTCATATGGATTAACTGACTAGATTCATTATTTTTTTACATGCATGTAGGTCTCTTAATTTGCCTATAGCAATGGAAAGATGTGCATGTATTTGGAAAGAAGAAGCCAAATCCAATTGCTTTTGGGTATAAATGTGAAGCTTTGACTTGGTCTCTGAGACGGTGCTGTAATGCAAGACTGACTTCTTGTTTGACCTCGATCGATTGTGATGGAAGACCATTATTATAATACTATTTCTGGGTTTCTCCCATCCTCAACCTTCAGAAGTTCCTAGCTATTTGCCATTTTTGTGCATATTCCTGACTTTTGAGCACCTACTCCATCATCAAGGTCCGGCTCAAAGCTTCATTCGTGAAAGAATGTGTTCTAACTTCTAATTAATTGCTCAAAGTAGATGAAAATCTAAGTTTTTCTGCATCACAGTGCTAATTTACTTTGCAATTTCTTTTGTATAAGTTTTTCTTTTGTAATATCATTTACTCTCTTGTCGCCAATGGTGATTTATTCGTGGACAAAAGTCTTCTAACACAACTGGTATTTTTTGATATTTCAAACAAATGATCACGGTTCAAATCTCCTTCCTCCAACTATCGACTATCAAATTATAAAAAGAAAAGTGATTAATTTGGTGTAGAAATTTATTTTTGCACAAGTGGCTGTGTTCACTAGGCCTGCGCACATGATATTTTGTTTTGTAATATGCATAATGGAGATGTACATGTTAGAACCATACTTATATTTGGTCTTTACTAAACGTCTGCAAAGTTTTATATTTTTTGGTTGTTTTTCATATGTAATTGCAGAGGAAGCATATCTGGTGTACATGTGCTCATGTTTAAATCGTATGGTTCTTGCAATCTCAGTGAACACGTTCAACTTGCTTTGCTTTCAATCATGGGAAATTTGCTAAGAAATTTATCTTGTAGATATAGTCAATTAATTTCATTCATATTTTCTGTAATCAATTCCACTTATAATATTGCTCCGTTAAAAATAGATACCACCTTGTCTCTAGCAAATAGCTAGACATAGTTTCCTTCGAATAGCAAGCACCAATTTTTGATTCAGTAACTACACAAATAGTAAGAGTGGTCACTAACGATCAGAATTCACTTTTAAGAAAGTTTTCAATTTATGTTTCTGACCTGAGGAATGAGGATATGAGGAAAAAAGAGAAAGAAGAGACATTTCATTCTGCTTTGTTATCCAAAAAAAAAAAAACCTTTCATATACTCACACAAACACTAGCTAGCTTGATTCTCCAGAAGATAAAAAAAAAAAACACTAGCTAGCTAAGTTGAAATCCCAGCCAAAACACTCTTCGTAAACTCAATGAGATGAAACAAAATCACAGCACTCGATGTTGGCACACTCAAAATAATTAGAGCCATCAGTCCGAAAGCCAAGCCTGGCCTAGTATTCATCAGCTGGGTTTGCAAGAACCCCATCAATTCGAATATAATCGAATCGTAGCTCGTGTAATACCTCTTCTCCCAATCCATCCAATCGCTTGGTGGCTCATAGTTCCTCTCCACCATCTTCATCTCATGAATTCTCTTCCGAAGAACAATCATGCTTTCATCCACTAGCCTGCCACTATAATAGTTTTGGTCATGAGCTTCGTTTTTTGAAGCAAAAATTCTGGTGGATGACGAGGAGGATGCTGTCTTTGGATGATGATAGAGGCTGCTATGTTTTGGGTGAAAAGAAGTAATAAAAGGAGGAAAAGAAAGAATGGAAGTGGATTCCATTGCTGAAACAAAGATTGATTCTTGAATATGATGCTTGTAAAAAAAAAATTGGAATTGGTACTAATAAACGAGGTGGTATAGAAATATATTTATAGGCTTAAGTGTTACACTGTGTTCAAAGATCTGAGAAATTTGAGGGAAAAAAAAAAGTGGTGGGGGCATCATGTGATTAATGATTAAGCAATATCTTAGGAAACAAGGTATAAGGCCAAACCGTGTGTTATAAGTAGACGGCGTAAAAGTTTTAGCGCGTTCGTTGGTACTTTTGGGAATGAGATTCGGGGAAGGTAAAAACCTGTCACATCCAGAAAATGACATTTCCTGGAATCACGTTCGTGGGGACAAATTTGATGTATATTAACTATTAAGAGAAGTGAGGCTATAATTTACAAACAAAAATAGGCTAAGAACACGTAAAACACGATAATTGTCTATGTAGTAGCAGTAGACTACGATTCCTGTAGTAGAAGTAATAAGCAGTTAGTTATATAAAATAATTGTGATAAAAATTGTAGCATTTTAAGTGATACTGCTTATTTGGCTGAAAACTGAAAACTGAAAAGAATAAAAAAAAAATATTTTTACTGTTTATTTTACTGTGTGGTACTGTTTATTAGCCTATTTTCACTGTTCATGGCCAATGAACAGTGCCACACACGGAGCTTAAAAAAAAAAAACTCGCAAACGCAGCAAACGCTGCCGCACAAACGCGGAATACAAACAGACCTTATATATAGAATTATTGTTTTAAAAATTTTGTTGTATATATCCTTAAAGAAAATGCTAAGAATACAAAAAATAAATTTACAATTTTTGTCATAATTCGTCACGTGTCGAGTTGTGAGCAATGAAAGTAAAATAATGGGTCTATACTCACAACTCCTTACGTAACAAGCTGTGGCGAAAGTCCCGAACTTTTTTGTATTCCTAGCATTATTCTCAATTATTAAAAATGATGTGTTAATGGTTACAAAATAATTACTAAGTCTTCCTTTAAAAAAACAAACTGTGTGTTGAGATAACACCAATTACATTTACCATAAAAAAGCCAAAGTAGTTTGTGGTTTATTTTTTTTTTAAATGTAGTTTGCAAAATTTTTATAGGAAAATTGTTGAAACATTACTTTTATGTGAGTCAATGACATTGTTATTATTATGCACAAATCACGCTAAACAAATCACGCTAAGAAGCTGTTGAAAAATTGTCCATATATTTATATAGATCAATTAATGTGACCGTTGCATGGAAGGATTGCTATCTGTAAAAACCTGTGAGAAAAAAGAACGGCTCCTAAAGTCAACATGAATATTGAATAGACTAGGTGTTCAACATTAATGTTCATTGTCATCTCAAAAAAAGAAAAAAGAAAAAAAAGAGGTGCATTGGTTTAGTAATTAAATGTTTTAAAAAATATGCGAAAAATGATACAGAGTTATAAACAGTCGTGCCTTTTCATCAAAACTTTAGAATATATAATCTCTACAACAAGATTCATATTTTCTTTTTAAATAATAATAATAATAATAAATTAAAAAAAAAAACTAGCCAAGGGCCTTGTAATTGAATTGGCATCTCTCCATGCATGTAGTGCTTGGAAGTTTAGGAGAGAAATGGTTCGAGCTTCAAGATTAGCAGCATATTGTAATTATCTCTAAAAAAAAAATTAAAAACAAAACCAAGAGATAAATTGAAGAGAGAGAAAGATATCACCTGGGATTTACCGGGAGGTTGAATTATTTTGAAATTGTGATATCTCATTCATTCCCAACTCAACTATTAGCAAAAAGAAACCTTCCTTTAAATGTTAATGGCATACAATAATTAATCATCCAATTTAGAAAAAATTTTATGGAAAATTGAAAAAATTATTAAATCAGTTAGTTACTTTTTTATTTTTTTATAAAAAATTTTCTGAAATAGCTTACTATATGCTCTTATGGCATACGTTAGTAAAACCTAAATGTTAAAGATGTTTTCACAAGTATCCTACGTAATTGTTTTAATTTGTGCAACTTATTTTTATCAGTTCATCAAGTTAAAAGAATAAGTTGAATAAAAATATAATTATTGTTCACAACTATGCTAAGTAATTGTTTTGAAGAGCTTATTTTTATTGGTTTATCAAATTTTTTTCTAAAGTTCGCTAAAAAAAAAATTATTAATTGTATGCTTTGATGTTGCACCAAAAAAACTTCAACCCCACGTCGCGGTGCCCACCATGGAAATGAAGATTGGATTTTGATCTCACGGCTCATTCATTGAAGTTATATATTTTTTCTGAATGAACATTGAAAAGTTATATTGGAATTTGGGTTAGCTTGACCTGGGCAAGGACGGTGTTAATTTTTTCATATCAATGCTAACGTTAATATTATACATTTTTCATGTTGGCGTTAAATGTCTTAAATCATTCTTCATTTTGAATAGATTTTTGTTTTGTTTTGTTTACAATAATTAAGTTGGCGGAGAGAGTTGTACCAAATAAGTTCTTTGTTGGATATTAGACGATTGAGTTGACAAAAGTATAATTGCTTGGTTGGATAAGTGCATGCATACAAGAATACTTTAAATTGTATATATTATAATCATATGATTAAGAAGAAATTATCTTTCCAATTCATCTCTTAATTAATAAAAAATTATGGGACATTAAGGTCGTACGGTTGACTTTTGTGAATTTTTGTCCACTTAATGACTTTTCAAGCAGGTCCTTAATATCCTATCCAAAATATAAAAATAAAAATAAAGCAGGCCCTTATAATAAACGTGCAATTTTATATCTTCAAAATTAAATAACATTGTTGAATTTTGTCAAAGAAGATATTAAAAATATTGGTGTACATTATGTTGTGACGACTAGGTTGTTTACTCTATATATATAGTTTTTTTTCTTGCACATAAAACAGAATAACGACTAGGTTGTTTATTTAATTATATCATACTTTTTTTTTCTTAAGGTTTATATAATCCTTAGTTACACGTAAGTGTATTTATATGAAAATGATTGGAATTCATTTATCAAAAAGATAGACTTGAACCAAGTAAATTAGAGATTGTTTCTTTAAAAAATAAATAAATAAATTAGAGATAATTTTGTTGCGGATCCAATTAATTTTTTGGCATTGATGTGGCAGTGTGGAGGGCAACTGAGACTTCTTCGTACCAATTATGGGGAGAAGTCCTATTTGGTTGGGGTGTTATTTATTTCTATTTCTATTTTTAAAAAACAGTAGGCCCCATCAAAGAAATGTTTGATTGGCATTTGTTTTCAGTTTTCTGTTGAGAGAAAAAAACTGAAAACATGTTTTGGGTCGGTGTTTTAAGGATACAGAAAACCTAAGCTTTGTGTGAAAAAAAAAAACCTAAGCTTTGATTGGCATTTAGTGGCATTATATAAAAAACCTAAGCTTTGTGGATTCCACACGTTTTTTGTTTAGATTAAAAGTCATTATTGCAGGCCTTAGTGTGGGTGCGGTGGTGAATTTTTAATTGTGTGAAAAAAAAAAAAAAAACTATACTAGAAAATTGATGTCAATCAATGTAAGTTGTTTTTGAGTTGAGAAAATAGTTTTGAGAACACCTTAAAAATGAAGTTTTGAAAAAAAAACTTTCTTAATAAAATAAAATAAAAAAAAGTTTTGAAAACACAAAACTAAAAAGAAAAATCAGATAAAACTCCTCAATCTAGACACTAAGGGTGTGTATGGGTTAAGTTAAGGGGATTTTTTGATCCAACCCACCATGGTGGGTTAAAAAAAATCCAACCCAACTCACATGGGTCGGGGTCGGGTTGGATTGGGTTGAACCCATGAGTTTGACAATTTTTTTTAATTATTTTTCTATTACTATTATTATTAACTTAAGCAGGAAAAATATATATTTCATTTGTGACCTAAATTGATAAATAAAATATTCATAAACTAGTATTCTAACTCAGTTATAAATAAAACATATCCAATTGAGTTGATAAACAAAATATGCACAAACTAGCATCCCAACTCAGTTATAAACAAATAGGAGTGGAATGAGAAAATGAGAGTGAGAGGTGGCAGAAAGAAAAATAAAATTATTAGAGTTTGTAAGGTAATTGAGTTTTAGATAAGAAGAGCTGAATAAAAGAAAACATTATTAATTATATAATATATTTCTCTCTATATATATAATTTAAAATTTAAATATATAAGTGAGTTGGGTTGGGTTGGGTTAGGCGAGTTTGTGATTGTGTTATGACTCGCACCCAACCCGACCCGCTATTAAATAAAATTTCATAGCCCAACCCAACCCAACTCACCAAGCACTAAAAACCGACCCAACGAGTTGGTGGGTTGGTTACACACCCCTACCCATCACCGTGTCTTCAACACTTGGATCCATAATTGCAAATTTTCAATAGGTCTTCTGTTCATGTATAAATGTTAAATAAATTTTGCTTGTTTTAATTATACATTTAATTCTAATTTTTACCCCATATTTTAAAACGGTCTCCATTTTTTAAAATATTTCATTTGAATCTTTATACTTTTAAATTTGTATGAAAAATCCTTATTCACATAAAAAAGTGAACAAGGTTTTTGGACAACCAATCTCTTCCGATCCATTCTTTGTGCTATCAAAATCCCTTGAATTTCGTAACAATCTCAAGTAACAACTTAAAATCAAAGCAAGAATATAATATAAAAATGACTTTTTTCATACAAATGTAAACGTATAAAGACTAAAATAAAATATTTTATGATCATCAAAAAAATAAAATATTTTAAAAGATTAAGACCATTTTGAAGCATATGACTGACGGGAGAAAGGTTGAGAATTAAAAGTGCAATTAAAATATTTCACTTTCCTCAAATGCTAGCATGGCTTCTTCTATTTGGCTTCTCCCATTTAAATTTTTCTTCTTTCATTTTTTAAGGATAAGGAAGGCACTAATGATTATTTAAAGGACATTAATATTGGTGAAAGGAAGAATGGATAAATGCCTTACATCGTTTGATGAAAAAAGGCCGCTAACTATGCGTTAAAGGGTACTTGGAAAGAATTGAGAAGAAACTAGTGAAAAACTTCATATGATAGAGGCGAAAAACCACGGGCTAAACACATATAGATAAACACCGATAACAATTTGATTGGTTCAATACACTGTAAATTGCAACCAAGATATTGTTTGTGCCACATCCTCAACCTAATCAATGAGCTTTTTAGTTAAAACTCTTTATAGCAAAAACTCTACAAACGAATGAATAAGCAATTAGCCAACTTTTTTTTGAGAGAGAGAGAGGCTTTAATTGAACATTAAATTTTTAACTTCTGAAAATAATCACTTTATCATTACTAAACTTGATAAAACTGTAGTTAAAGAACCGAAATATCTATGTATAAACATGTCAGAAAATCTGCCAAAATCATCTAAGGACTTCCAGCTAATACAACCTTAGCTATCTCCACCAAATGAAACATAATGAACACCATTGAAGTTGGTACGCTCAGCATAACAAGAGCCACCACTCCCAAAGCCAAGCTAGGCCTAGCATTCATCAGTTGGGACTGCAAAAACCCCAATGCTTCACAAACATCCGAATAATAATTAGCAAAATATTGTTTCTCCCATTCCATCCAATGAGAAGGTGGCTCCTGATGAGTCTCCTCCATCTTCATCGCATGAATTCTCATTCTGAGAATGACCATGTTTTCATCGACCACCTTCCCATCATAATCACGACCGTATGCATCTCTTTTATTTGATGCATGAACGATATAGGCTTTGGGATCAGGCCTATTGATCAATTGGCTGGACTTGAAGTTGATGAACCCCATCTTCTTGTGCAATATAAGTGAGTTTCCAACGAAGGGAGATGGTGAGAGTACAAGGGAACGTAGAGAAGTTGCTTCCATTTTCTTGGACGTCAAAAACTGTTTGTGATTGTACGTATGTCTAATAACTACGTTGTTGTGAGTTGTGACTTGTGAACAAGGTAGTTTGGGTTATGGTTTGTATTTATAATATTAGGCTTGTAGTTGCAACTACAATTGTAGTTATAGCCAAGAAATTGTCTTCGTGATTGTGACTCATGAACGTGACAAAGAGAGACACCGCGTTAAAAATGGAAAAAAAAAAAAAAAAAAAAAATTGGCATGTTTTGGCGTGTGATATTTTTTGGGATGATTTCTAGAGATGTGAACACTTGGTCCTATGGGAAGGTTGCATTTAGCATTCTCTCTCTTGCACGAAGAAGTTTCCCTTGAGACACAAAACAAAAGAGTTTGTAAAGAATAAAATTAATGTCGGCTTATGTTTTTGTCTTTTATTGGAAGATACAATGAACAATATATGATCTAGGCTAAACTCTTTTTAACATGTGATTGATTATCTGAAAAGTCAGTTTTAAATTAAAATCGATTTAGAATGAATCTTCGCAAACCCATCTAGATGTATCACTATCACATCTAGGCACGGATCTCTCACCTCACTTAAATCAACTGAGTCAAACCCTGCTATTAAAGATGAAAGTCATGAAACTTATCAAACTTAACTTCTCAAACTTCAGCTAGTTAATAAATTACGACGTGTTCTTAAAGCTTAAAATCAACGCATAGGAATAGGATTTTTAATTTTTTAAATAAGAGATAAATGTTAATACATTGTTTGGAGTTCGGACTCAAAACCATCCACTTTGGTACCATGATATATTACCAATTGTTCTAAAACTTTGAATTTCTTAAATAAGAGATAAGAGTGAAGACAGTCAAGATACCATACTTAGATTGGTGATACAAGATAAATTATCAATTATTTAAAAGCTTAAGCCGATAAAAAATGGTAAATTTAATCATGTATATATAATTTAACCTTTATTGTAACACATACCTAATCAGAGTTATTTAATAAAGCATATCTAATTAACAGAAAAATGTACCGGTTAGAATTTGATATTCAAATATTGGAATTACATGCCACTTGCTCACTATGGAAACATAATAAAAAGGTGGGAATTTCACCCATTGCGCTAAGCAAAGAAGTCTAGAAAACTAGGAAGAAACCAAGCAAGAGATCTCTCAGCTCCAATGACCGGCAATGAGCATTCAAATTTCTCTCTCCGAGAAGGTTCAGGATGACCAGTTGACCACTTTATATGACATTAAGATCCTTTGCAATTTGCAAGTCTGAATTCCATAAGAAAATTTCTACGCTAATGAGTCCATTATACAATAACTATGCATGAGACCCTCCCTTTATGCAAAGACATCTTTTTTCCTTAATTAGCACCTGTACGAGATAGATCAATGAATAGTGGCACATCTGATAACAACATTAGTAATATCCAAGAATTCACAAACCTTCTAGGATAAATGGACGGACTTGGTCAATTGGCGGTGATTCGAGATGTTGGTTTGATTCGACCTGGTTGATGGGAAGTGACTCAAGTTGGCTGTATTTTTCAACTTGGCAAGTAATAGAAGTCTCAAGCGGTTGCTCTGGTTGGATTTGGTCAGGAGGGGGTAATTCAAGCTGCTGGTATTTGGGCTTGTTTTTCTCAAGGAAAAGGTATGTTGTGGAATACCAAAACAATAGTATCCTACTCTGAGCTATCACCGTCTCCCTAATGCGACTTCCGCCAAAGGAGAGCCGCTCAAGTGCCTGCAAAATGCCAAAAAAAAAAAAGAACGAAGAAAGATTCTGATAAATATTACATATGTAAGAATAATTTATCAAGAAAACACCCAAGTGCATCAAGAGATATCATTGTCAGCCATTTATTAAATGTAATGGACTCAGATGTTTCTGAAATGGACTTTGGCTCCCCAAATCGAAGTGAAATTTGACCATTTCATTTCCATAAAGGCATAGGCATAGAGGTGATGTAACAAAAAGATTATTAAAAAAAGAAGGCGACTCAAAAAGATTCAACACAATAAAGAGCATGGTGAAGACAAGCCAGTGCAGATTTAACTGGATCAGTTATACCTGTATTTTCTGCAAATCTCCGAAAAGGGACCAAAGAATTTCCATAAAAGATGTGTTTTGGTGTTCATATAGTGATAGTTTTAAAAATATTTCTATTAAAGAAGATTATTGTCTCGTATTTCACAATAATTTAAATCACAAAAAAACTACAAATTTAAGCCTAGTACTTCAACAGTCATGTCCCATCTCCAAAGACAGAGCACCAAGATCTTAATCTAAACCATCCTTAGCACCTGTACCTATTCCTAGGTGACATATTTTATGTCAATTAAATCACAAAAAAACTACAAATTTAAGCCTAGTACTTCAACAGTCATGTCCCATCTCCAAAGACACAGCACCAAGATCTTAATCTAAACCATCCTTAGCACCTGTACCTATTCCTAGGTGACATATTTTGTGTCAATTGATCTGGTCTTCTCCTATTTGTGCTATAGTCGGTAATAGGAAAAGTCCACTGCATACCAGGTGTGCAAATAGCACAACTATTTTTTCATATATGGCATGCATCTTTAGATGAACATTCTGTTTACTTAAGTTCCATTTCCTTTACAACTCAAAATAGAAGAATGCATGCCCTCCTCTTACCTGTTCTCCGTTTTGAATATCAAAAGAATTCTGATGATCAAATTGAAGACCCTTAAATTCATTAATGCAAAGCCCCTGAAACGCCCTGAAAATGTGCCAATGAAAATAGGATTCATCAATTAGAAAAATCATGACAAGAAAATAATAATAATAATAATAATAATAATAATAAATGACCCTGATTATCTAATTCAAAATCTAAGAAGTTTTGTTAACAGTTTTCTTTTATCCTCATTTGCAAATAATGACATATTTACCATCTTATTAGAGAAACACGAGGAATCCAACGAAAGATGATAGGTGTATTGTCAGCATTGACATAATAGCCTCCAAATACAAGGAATACTGTCATAAGAGAGGGCCCAACTGCCATTGCTGCTTCAGTGGTTGGAACCATAGCCCCTACTGTAAGACCCATTGCAGACGCAGCAAAAGATTCTACAGTCATGATACCACAGAACCTCCCAAATCTAGAATATCAGATTTCCAAGTCAGTAACTTTATACCTTGTGATGATATTATACCCCCATCATTCAAATTATAAAACATCTGTCATCAGATTGTTCACAACGATCAAAGTCATGAGAAAAATTAGGACCTTGTGAACCATAGAGTGATCTATAAAGAGAGAACTCTTAATAAGATATACAGCACTTAGTCAACCCACCAAGATACAAAAGCACATGCTTGCAGCAATTTAGCAAACACTGTAATGCAATAATCCAAGGCTTTACAAACTACAACTCTAATAAGTTTCCACAAATTTTTGGTTTCATGGATGCATTTGACAGCTTGATCTGATGGCCAGATTACTCAGCAAATCCATCTTTGGGGGATTTAAAAGTTGATGGACCCATCTATTTATTTAGCAACATATACATTACCATCTTATTTATCTGTAGTGTCAATGTAACATGAAGAAAGTCCCACTTCAACTTACCTGCAGAAACACCCCCCCCCCCCCCCCCCCCTCTTTTTCCCCTCTGATTGATTCTTTTGAAGGATTTCAATTTAAGATTATTAATTAACCTCCTTTTAAGGCCCACTGGCCAATCTATAAGTAAGTGCCAACTAACATGCAGGCCTGACTTCAGGTCTCTTGTGCTGAAGGTTCATGCATTGTCTTCACCTTCTATCCCACTTCCCACTTACCTACCACATCCCCTCCACCCCCACCCCCCACACCCCCCCCCCCCTATTCCAAAAAAGAGGAAATAAAGAAAAAGGTAGAACAACATTTGTTGAACCATTTTAGTCTTTCCATAGGTTTTCAAATTTTTTTCACCTAACAGTTGTTTAAGGATTTTGCAAAGAAGAGACATATAGGTTATTCAGACAAAACAATCTGCAATTTATACAATAATACGGAGTAATAATTTTGAAGTAACTCTTTTTTATACTATTTTCCTCATATTCTTCCAGAGTAACCAATGCCTTTTGTTGGGAGTAGTTATAGCTTCCATAAAAGCAGGATATGTGTGTCTGTCTCCACTTCTGATAGTTACACAAACACATAAGTTAATTCTTCAAATCCATGTTCACCCACACTTTTCCTAAAAATAAAGGAGGAATTGCCAAGCTGCATATTGTGTCAGAAAATAAAAAAGGCAGACTTATAAGACCAAACTACATGTTCACCCACATTATTTATTTAGAAAATGTGCCAATTGTGGAACTGCATCTTAAAGTCTTAAGTCAGAAAACCAAAAAGCTTTATAATACTCACCTGGACAAAGTCGGATGAAGTCGAGCCATGGGGTACAACACAGCACCAAATATTAATGGAAATGCTGCTCCAATAGGAATTTCAGCTAGCAATTTGGAAAGCAGATAGGGTCCTAACTTATAAGACCCCTTTGCACGCTCTCTGTCTACAATTGCACGTTCCTTGGGAAACACACCCACAGTCTTTGTAAGGGCAGCCATTGCAGTATTTATCGCAGCAACCTAAGACAGGATAAAAAGGAAATTTAAATTAACGAAAAAATATTTTCATTTTAAAAATAACTAGAGATATAGACCTACAGGAAAAGTTTGAATTTTTAAGTCTGATAAGATCATACAATCAAACTTTCAATAAGGGATGTAGCTGCAGAACAATGAGGAAGGTAGTGGACATGAAAAGGTATAAAATAAAATAGACAACTGCTAGGTAATTCCAAAATACAACAGGAAAGTAATTATCATCTAATTTAATGAATTTGCTTATTCTATTGAAAACAACCACCTTATATATTTACTATCTGAAATTTATATCGGTCAACCACTGTGTGTTCTGCATTATTTGGCCGGTGAGCCATGCCAGTAGGGCTATTCATACTTTAATTTGGACAAGTAACCACTCTCCACCAAAACTGATTCAACTAGTGAAATTCAAATCGTTTCTTCATTTGTCAGCATGTGCTTTCATACAATGGATTTTAGAAGTCTCCACCACCCCCCATCCCCAACAAACACATTCACACAATCACTAGATTTAAGTCCAATTTGCAAAATGTGACCTAGTAAGCAGAAATCTGAGTGATTTAAGTAATGCCATCTGGAAGAAAAACAACCAGGTTTTGTTTGTTAGACATGTTTTGTGATATATCCAGAAACAAATGAGTAAATTAAGCGATGCCATTTGAAAAATTGGAAGAGGAACAACCAGGTTTTTTTTATTAGACTTGTGTTGTGAGAGTGTACAAGTAAGATCTTTGAAAGAAGTGGAGCACATTATCATAAGATTTAATAACAAAATTTAGAGACAACTGAATTAGCAAATGCCGTTTTAGAATGTCAATTAAGCAGACCAGAAATAGGGAATAATCCAACTGAGTGGAATATGATGGAACTAGGAACACTGTAGTAAACTGTTACATATAAATGTTTGAAAAGCATCATGCAATATAAGGTGGCAGTGAAAAAAGGGCAGGGGTTTCCAAGGGAATCAGAAACATTTCACACCTGAAGCAGTCCCATTCTGTCTTGTATTGATGTCTGAGATCTTCCCATTCTCCAGAAAACTGACCCAAATATTATAGCTGATGCAACTGACATTCTTGCCCGAACTTTATTTGTTGGCCCATCTCGAGAAGCCTAGTCAGTCATGGAAAGGTGTCAACCAAAAAGAATAAGGAATTGAAGTTTCATTGACATGACCATACAGTTGATTATAAAAAACCAACTGTACTACATATATGCATCTCTCTAATAGCCGCTCCAGTGCCAAAACCCTTCATAGTAATTGAGGATAGAAACAACTTTGTGTCATGAAACATTGATTAACAATGAAAGTGAATGTCTAACCTGCATCCATGCTCGTTTAAGGAGCAACCAGAATTGCCTCCACCAACCTCCCTTCTTCTTGGTTATAGTTTTCTTGCTTAACTTCATGCCACTTCTGGAAACCTCCCTTCTGGTAATTGGAGTAGCATAAAGAATTGTTGATGATTGTAGCGAGAAAGAGTCAACAAGACCATCGATCCGTTTCTGAGAAGAAGAGACACTTTCAGAAGAACTGTAGTCAATGGATATGAGATCAGCAAGAAATTCGGCTGGATTAACATGATCTGGGCAATGGTACCTGTTGAATCAACCTTCAATTAGTCAATACTTTCAGCGGTAACTAGCCATGATATTACAGCTCCACAAACTTTACATTAACCAAATGGCATTTGAATCATTTAACAGTACTTAATTGGACAACAAAAGCTTAGTCATCAGTCATGTACAGTTGACTAGCCCCAAATATGAAAATTTGAAAGTAGCATTCAATGTCAATTTTTCCTTTAAAAGGAGAGTACCGACAAAATGAATGGAAAAGATGTGATGTTTGAAACACACACATGAAACATGACACATGGTAGTATTTTGTCCAAAACTGGGCATTGTTTATGAAATTATGCATTTAATGGATGGTTTATACATTTCATCCTAGTGAAAGGTCCATGACATTGAACAAGCAAATTTATGGGTTAGGAAATAGTTTACAGTATATAGTTTTTGTTTATGGGTCATGTCATATATGTGACAGATTATTTCTTGGCACAATAATCCTTATGCAACCGTTGAGAAACCAGGGATTAATTTTCACATGTAGATGGAATTACTTGGTGAATCTCAACTAAGGATATAAATATGATTTGGGCCACATGAAACAGGAGAGGACTAAAAACAACAACTACTGAACTTTGCACAGAGTATAAGCCACCTCTTTTTGGTGAAAAATCACCACCCCACCCCCACACCCAAATAGGAAGCAGGTAAAGATAACATTAACACGATAGATTTAAGCAAGGCTCAGCTAACAACCCAAATTTAGAGAAGTATGCCAGTGGTTCTTCACGAGCAGGACCAGCGTAAACAAGTGCACCGTCTGTTAGCAACACAATGTCGTCAAATTTGCTGTACACAGACCCCCGAGGTTGGTGTATGGAGCAGATAACAGAATGTCCATCCTGTGCAAGCTGTCGAAGTGTTTCCATTACTTTCTCTGCCTGGAAGGCATCAAGTCCTGAAAGGACAGCAGTAAATTTTGTGAACAAGAAAAAGAAAATTTTTTTTTTCTTTACTAGTTTTACAGGAACTAATAGGATAGCTTTTTTGTCTATGACAGATACAATAATAAAGCTGCCTGAACATCGTGATTACAATTTGGAACTTCCCTAACAAGTGTGTCTTCTAATAGCATTTGCTTATATATACAAGAGATCATGTCATAGGCTATGAATTAGAAGATTTTATACCTATCCTATAAGCTTTTCGTGGTTTCTTCAGTGGTGCTACAGCTTTTAAGCAGAAGATACCCTGTAGCCTGTCGGTTATCAAACAGTACTTTAGCTTTAAGCGTTTTGGCTTTTTTGGTGGCTTTTGAGAAGCAATCTGAGGGTAGGCTAGGTAGCTTCTAAAAGCAGCTGTAGATTTTCATATTATATAAAGTTACATCCCTACCAAACTGGCCTGTAGTTTAGTATCATGAGTGAACTTAGATTTTAGTTTTCTCTAATTTGAATTATATTATTCATGTGTAGCATGTTTACAATTCTTCTAGGGGAGAGAGAGGGGGGGAGGGGGGAGATTCTTATTCGGAGACATGTTTACATGTTTATTGGAGATGAAAGGTTTTCTGAAAATTATTAACCACGCCCATTGTCCAAATATAAGTTTAATTGTGTTTGATCTGTTGTAAAGCATTTTAAAACTATTATGCCAATCAAGTGTCACTTGATAATATATGTAGACATCTTTGTAAGCACAAAAAATAAAATAAAATAAAAGGAGAGCCATTAAGGTATATTGCACTAGCAAAATTTAAATTGGTATGCTTACCAGTTGTCGGTTCATCAGCAAATATGATTGATGGGCTTGCAATGAGTTCACAAGCCAGAGATAAGCGTTTCTTTTCACCCCCACTGATTCCACGGACCTTTGCATCACCAATACGGGTATCAGCACAACTGACCTTTAAAGAAAAAGAACAAATCCGTCATAGAAAGGCAATAAAAGATTAACATAAGCTTACAAATTTCAAATTAATGTTCAATTGAAACAAATTCTTTCATTTCCAAAACGAAGGGAAAGCAGAAACTATTTTCAAAAAAATGCACTGGACGCCTTAAATCATGATTTCTAATCCACAACACAGCTATTTCTTATTCAATTAGATATTAGGGAGTCTTGATCCCACAACTTCACCCTCCACCTTACTCTTACAGGGGAGGGCGTAGCATTAGAGCCAGAGCTCATTGGCTATTCAAAAGCAGCTGAAAACAATATTCAGCACCTGATCCTGCTTCTCTAATGCAGAGATTCAAGTAGAATTGAATTCCTAGCACAAAATATATAAACAATTCATTAGTCAAGTGCATACAATCTTACCAAGCCTAGTTTGAATAAGAGAGTGTTCAATTGGAACTAATTCATTCATTTCCAACTTGAAGTGAAAGCAGTAACTACTTTGAAAAATGCACTTAACCCCTTTTAGC